>CM051264.1:65925978-66013478 GCA_027921565.1 Artemia sinica | reverse complement strand
CCTAAAAACATTAATATTGCAATAGTTTTGGAGGCGTGTCTTGGCGTTGTGCTTATGACTAGAAGATCATTTTTTTTTGTGGGGGAGAAGCATGCACAAAAAAGGCCGATCACCTTTTCCCCTGATCTTGTAATTACAAACTATCCTTTGGGGCTTTAAGATGATGGCGGTCTCACTTTTTTGTGCATGATTATTTGTAGGGTTCTTGGCTAATTTTGATTGGAAATTCACTCCCACTGAAAATTGGCATTGCAGACAAATACCCCCAGAAAATTCTATCACCTATAAAATTGAGCAACCAAATTGAAAGTATGACAAATAAAAATTTAAAAAAAAACAAGGAATCTCGAACAAAACTATCTATATTCCAAAATACTACCACTACTGCTATCTACAACTCACTGCAGCACCAAGCCACCTGAGGCCAACACAGCTACACACGCTCCTCATCCATCCCAATTTTTTAAATCCTCCCTCTTTACACCCTCCCAGGAAGTTCCAATTTCCTTTAAAACTTTCTTTATGACATCCTCCCACCTCAGACGAGGACGACCTCTTTTTCGTTTAGCCCTAGACAGTTGGCCAAAAGGACACTCTCCGGCAATCTGTCATCCTTCATCCGCAGAATGTGCCCTAGCCATCTCAACTTTTCTTTCATTATAGCCCTGGAAAGCGGGATTGAACCACGTTTTTAGTACAGCCTACAGTTTGAAATACGGTTAATTAGTCGGGTACCCAGAACAATCCGTAGGCAATTTCTTTGGAAAACATCTAGCAAATCTTTATCTGATTTTCGGAGCACCCATGCTTAAGAGCCATATTTGTCCACTGTCATCACTGTAGCTTCCAATATTCTAATCTTGGTTTGCAGACTTTTCTTGCTATTCTTCCAAACTTTTTTAACTGTAAAAAAAAAACACACTGAGCCTTGGCTGTTCTACTTTTAATATCTTCACTGCTTCCACCGTATTTACTAATAATACTACCAAGGTAAGTGAAGCTGCCCACCTGATCAATCTTTTCGTTACCCAACGTCACCTTTTCGTCTTCACTTATTCCTAGCCTTAGTGACTTAGTCTTCTTAACATTGATTTTCAAACCTATTCTAGCACCCTGAACTCTCAAAACCTCTAAGAGTTCATTCATTTTGCTCACACTTTCATCAGTAAGTATTTTATCGTGCTTACTATTTGAACAGGAACGTTAACCAAATTGATTCTTACGCTATATTACAAGTGTTTCTACTTTAAATTTTTTCAATCCTATAAAGGCTGGTGGAAAATCCCTAAAAATCCCTATTTTCAATACCAAAACCCCTCAGAGTTCCCCCATTTTCTGACTTCTTTCCAAGTTACAAGTAAAGACCTATTAGGCTGACTTTTAATAGCATTTGTTCAAGACGACTTATTTTGCAACTCAAGATCTTTTAAGTGTACCAAAATATTTTCTTTTGACGTTTAAAACAATGCTTTGTATTTATCGACTAGTTAAGTTCGGTTTTAATTGATAGATTCCGGGTCCAGATCTCAAATTCTGGACCATATGAATATATTTTATTTATTTGTTGTTTTTTGCCATTATTTTATCCTTCTCTATTACTACTTTTGCAATACCCTCGTTTTTATTTGAATTGGTACGAAGGATTAACATGAATGATATCCAACTGGTCACTTTTTCAGGCATTATTTTTATTTTGACTTTTTTTTATATTGAGTTGT
Source organism: Artemia sinica (assembly GCA_027921565.1). Classification (NCBI taxonomy): domain Eukaryota; kingdom Metazoa; phylum Arthropoda; class Branchiopoda; order Anostraca; family Artemiidae; genus Artemia; species Artemia sinica. The sequence goes on along the minus strand of CM051264.1, from coordinate 66,011,760 downwards.
TTATTTGAAGCAGAGTATAGTAGCAAAAATGAATCACATAAAGCTTGATTTAAGGACGGCGCCTGCGTTTTGATCTTTTGAATTATTCGGTTTTAACTTGTGTAGACTGCTACCTGCCTCCCAGTTTTCCAGAAAATGCCGAATGTAGACGCACTTTAATTTGTTTTCAAGAAAATTTAATGTGAATTACCAAATAATAAGAATTAAGAGAAAACACCAAATACTAAGATTAATACCCCAAGTCAGCGTTGTCGTCGCCATCCCCATCGTCTTTTCCAATCCCTAAAAAAAAACGACGCATTCGGACGCAGTCGCATCGGATTTCACGGACTTCATTTTTTTTTTTTTTACTCTCGGTGAACGTAGGGGGGCCTTTATGCTTCATTCCATACTTGACAGAAATCGTCGCAGCCAAAGTTACGTTTTTGAGCCCATTTCTCTTTTCATTTTTACTGTTTTCAGAATGCTGAAAAGTCTTTCCACAACGACATTTGAGCAGGGAAGTCCAAAAATAAACCGAATGGCATGAAGAACCCTATTGAACTTTAGCACTCCACTTGGCGTCTTTATGGATACAACCCAATTCCAAAAATCAAACCAATTCCAAAAAGTTTTTTTTTTCTCTCGAGCAGAATTATAATGCTGTGTTGATATGTTGGTAGTTGGAAGTCGTGGTAACCCGATGCATATGTGTAATGTGGAGTATTCTAGGAGTAGCTATACAAGCCCAGAATACTGGGCTTCGTGCTTCTCTGTATATATTAAATAAAAAAAAAGTTTTTTTTAACTGAAAGTAAGGAGCGATATTAAAACTTAAAACGAACAGAAATTATTCCGTATATGAAAGGGGCTTTCCCCTCTTCAACGCCTCGCTCTTTACGCTAATGTTTTTATTGTTTTAAAAAATAAAGTTTTGAGACAGAGTCAAACTTTAGCGTAAAGAGAGAGGCGTTTAAAAAAAAAAAAATTATTTAATTTCTGAAGGTTTTTTAATTAATGCAGCTTTGATTTTGGCTCACCGTACATGAATAATGAAAGCGAAATTTGCATATTAATTTTAGTTTTTTTGGCTAAATGGCTTCCTCGAAATTTTGTTCTGACGTAACTTACGAATTAACTTACGTAACGAACTTCTATATTCGTATATTTTTATTACGTATATTAGGGAGTTTGCCCCCTAGTAAATACCTCGCTCCACACGCTAAAGTTCGAATTTTGTTCGAATCACAAACCCCTGAATCACAAAGGCCGGTTAATTAGAATAGATAGCTCTTTTGAAAGTACAAAAAAAACTTTAGCGAAAAGGGCAAGGTACTGACTAAGGGGCGATCCCCCTCACATACGTAACAATTTCTGTTTGTTTTAAGTTTTAATGTTGCTCCTTACTTTTAGTTAAAAAAACTAGTTTTTTTATTTAATTTCTGATCGTTTTTTAAATAATGCTGGGAAAGCCGGCGCCCCCTTCATAGAAATGTCCCTTCCCACAAGGAAACATCCTCTATGGAAGGATCCTCCCCCGTAGGCCCCTCCTCCGACCCCTCCACCAGAACAAAATCTCTCCTGAAACGTCTTTATACTTCCCATTAACCAATACTATATGTAAACAATGGGCAAAGTTCATGACTTGCAGCGCTTCCCCCGGGAACTGTGGGGGATTAAGTCATTCTCAAAGACATATTTATTAGATTTTCGACTATGCTGAACAAAATGGCTATCTCAAAATTTTGATTGTGTGACATAACGAAGAAAATGAACGTGGGAGGGGGCACAGTTGCCCTCAAATTTTTTGGTCACCTGAAAAGGGCACTAGAACTTTTAATTTCTGTTCAAATGAGCCCTCTTACGATATTTTAGGACTACTGGATCGATACAATCACCCCTGGGGAAATCTTGATTGTTTCACCGTAAATTTATGCTGGGACCGTAGATGGCCACAGAAGGATGGCCAAAAAGCCCAATCGTAGAGATTCGGTCATCTTTCATTCGTAAAACGTCACCTACTCTCTTGATCATCCGCTCTCTATAGCCCTAGAAACAGTGACATAGTTAGAGGGACTTTTAGTAGGGTGCCAAACTTAGTGGTTTTTTTTTTCTTATATTGTGGTGGTGATGGCAAGGAGGGAGGACTGCCATTTATCCTCGGTGCAGAAAATCTTATCTACGACTCTGCCTAGAAAGCGGGATCGAACTGCATTTTTTGTACAGCATGTTGTTTATATACCATTTGTCAAATGATGTTCTGAATATCAGATGTTCCACGGTCTAACAGCTAAGGAATACAGAATATGGGAAGCTAAATATAGGTTTAAGAATATATATTTTTGTAACGTTGCCAATAAACAATTATTTTGGTATTTTACAAGATTTGATAGTTTTACTGTAAATGTATTTTTCTCTCGACAGGTATTCGGAGGATAAGGGTAAGTACATCTTTAAACTATTATATAATTAAATCTTTGAGCTTGAAAAAGAATGGCTTTTAAGTGAAGCTGATTAGATTATGGTTTTGGTTCTTTAGATAGAGTAAATAATCGTTAAAAGAACTGAATTTTGTAAATACATGAACTAAGCACAAACAAGGTGTTCCTTAAAAATTATTATTTCAGTGAAATTTTAAAAGTATGAAAGAAATGAAGAAAAATAAACCCTTTTGAAGTTTTTCTTCAGTAAATGATGGCCTACCTCAATTTTTCCAGCATTTTTCAAAACAGCATTAGAAGACGCAATTCATATTGAAAATGATTTGACTGGGTAGCTGATTATGGCTGGTCAGTTTATTAAAATTAAATCATTCACGAAAAAAAGAGACTAAAAAATGTAGATTTGGTCCTGAAATCATGTGAGTAAATCATCCTCCTGTTCCATTTCAACCACACTCTTTCACCTTTGAATATTTTGCCCGTAAATGTTGGGCGACTTTAAAATCTTGTGCGAACAAAACGGCAATTTAAATTACTCATTGATATGGTTGACGAATGAATTTCAATTGCAGCGATTTTTCTAAGTGAACCAAGGGTGACTAATAAAAAAAAAATGAAAAACATCGAATATACGGGTTTATTAAGCCCAAGAAAAACATACTATTTTAAACTTTTTTTATTTTTTTATTTTTTATATGCGTCAAATTCAACTCCTTCGCCGCTTTGCACACCATTGGATTCCCCCGGATCAGCTAGGTCAAATTAAACTCCTTCGCCGCTTTGCACACCGTTGTCATCCCCCGGATCAGCTAGGTCAAATTCAACTCCTTCGCCGCTTTGCACACCGTTGTCATCCCCCGGATCGGCTAGGCCAAATTCAACTCCTTCGCCGCTTTGCACACCGTTGGATTCCCCCGGATCAGCTAGGTCAAATTCAACTCCTTCGCCGCTTTGCACACCGTTGGATTCCCCCGGATCAGCTGCGTCAAATTCAACTCCTTCGCCGCTTTGCACACCGTTGGATTCCCCCGGATCAGCTGCGTCAAACTCAACTCCTTCGCCGCTTTGCACACCGTTGGATTCCCCCGGATCATCTGCGTCAAATTCAACTCCTTCGCCGCTTTGCACACCGTTGGATTCCCCCGGATCAGCTGCGTCAAATTCAACTCCTTCGCCGCTTTGCACACCGTTGGATTCCCCCGGATCAGCTGCGTCAAATTCAACTCCTTCGCCGCTTTGCACACCGTTGGATTCCCCCGGATCAGCTGCGTCAAATTCAACTCCTTCGCCGCTTTGCACACCGTTGGATTCCCCCGGATCAGCTGCGTCAAATTCAACTCCTTCGCCGCTTTGCACACCGTTGGATTCCCCCGGATCAGCTGCGTCAAATTCAACTCCTTCGCTGCTTTGCACACCGTTGGATTCCCCCGGATCAGCTGCGTCAAATTCAACTGATTTCAAATTCAAATTCAACTTGAATTCAAATTCAAATTCAACTCCTTCTATTGCCGAAACTATAAAAAAAATGCTGTTTTAGCGAAGTGATATAATACACGATGATCGAAAAGAAAAATACAGTCAAAAGGAATTGAAAAACATCATGGCTTACAAAAATTGTCTTGTTATAACACTTAGCTCATTCATACAGATTGAAGAATAAATTTATTTATATCTATATTAGTACGATCAACTTCTTAGAATAAATTAATATAGATAAAAAAGTAGGGAACAAATATTTGATTGTGAATTAATTTCATGTCCCTTGCCCCAAGAGCCAGAAATGTAAAGCCAAAATGATAAGGAATTTCTGTGTGGTTTAAAATATTCGTGGCTCCTATAAACGAGAAAAATGAAGTAAAAATAAACCTGTCAGAGATGAAGTATAATTTATTAGATCTCCTAGGATAGCAGAATATTAAGCAGCAATCCAATCATTATGGTTTCTTCCCAACCTCTCAGCCGAGGGCAGAGCCTCAGAAGATTAGTAATTACGCCATACGAACCTTGTTGAACCGTGGGTGAAAATCATTTTTGTTGTTATTTTTTTCAACCTTTTAAATATATTTAGGGCCTGAGATCAGAAAAGTGGTACCCACATTCTAAATCACAGAGGGCACAAGTCCGGATACCAAAGATCCTAGTTTTGAGAGAGCCTATTATTTTTCTTTGTTGAGCAAAATATATTTTTTGAACCAAGGAAAATTATTTTTCATGCATAGCGGTTCATTTGATACAAACTATTAGTTTTACTGACTTTCCGCATTTCCAAATATTTAAAATTCCGGAATTTCTAAAAAGAGCACAAACTGCCCAAAATAACGATTAGTATACATCGTTTTAAAAATCGATACATAGTAATCGATGCTTATGAGTTTTATATATATATATATATATATATATATATATATATATATATATATATATATATATATATATATATATATATATATATATATATATATATATATATATATTATGTTTAAGAGGTAATTACTTGGCAAAAAAAAAAAAAAAAAAAAAAAAAAAAAAAAAAAAAAAAAAAAAAAAAAAAAAAAAAAAAACTGTCGTCCTAATCCAGCAATTGAGACAAATGTGCACTTGAACGAGGCTTTTACCTTACCCATCTATCCAACTACCTAGGACCAAACAGTATACCCAAACCGTCAACCAAATAGAAAAGTCCAAATCCAAGCAAAGTTGTCATCAATAAATGTAAGTCGTTGTAAATTTACCAGCAAAAGCACCTTAAATCTAGCAAAATATTTCCAAGTAGAACCTTCCATTTAGGGCTCATCAGAAGAAATACCACCTGCCTTAACGGGTTTCGAGGCTTTACATTCTTTACCCGGCACGGTGGAGCCTCTACCATAAGATCTATATGGTAACCCTATGTCAGGTAAAACTTGTGAAATACATGCATACTAGTCAAGCTATTAAAAATTACATACAAAAAGTGTTTCAATGTTTCCATAATAAAATCCCAGAGGTCACTGAAAGAGACCATTCTGGAACAAATGAAGACATGTCCAGATGTATCTTTTATTGGTATCTGGAACCAATTACCAATTTAAAGATCCTCAAGCTTGTTTGAAAACCCCTACAAACTCAAACTTCCAAAAAAAGAAAAGCGCAAGAGAAATTATATTAAAATATCATTCAGTATTTCTTTATAATTTTTTGTATATTTACTTAAAAGTTCATGATACATGAAACTAAATTTTTTGAATTGCCAACTAATTTTTTGGCAGAAAAACCTCTTAAGATCAGTTTTTCGCTCAGCTTTTTACATCTATTTTTAAAATCTGTGTAATTACTGCATATTTTTGCATACCTAAATAATTGGGAATAATAAGCTGAATAAGTAATATTTGAATGTATATTACTTTCAAGAAATGGAAAATTAATTACTTCAAAATTAAAATCATCCGTTTTATTACATAATTTAAAAACTAATTTATTATTATTTGAAATATTAATATTTAAATCTAAGAAATAGTCGGAGTGTCCCATCCCATAGCTAGGCTCAAGAATTAACTCTTGTGGATAAATATTTTTTGAAATCTCAATAAACTCTGCACAATTTATTACCAAGAGATCGTCCAGATATCTTTTATTATTTGAAAGGTTATATTTTACATTGCTTGGGCTATTTTTATTTATCATATATTCATATTCTAATTGACTTAAAAACAGGTCTGCTATGAATGGACTCGCATTCCCACCCATAGGAATGCCTACAGTTTGTTTATATAAATTCCCATTAAATCTTATAAATGTATTAAATAGAACAAATTCCAATAAATCGCATACCATATCCAAGCTATAACATCTTGAATTAATAGTACTTCTAAAGAAATTCGTCCATCGGGCTTTTCTATTAAAAGTATCAATTTTCAAAAATCCGATATTAGACAAAAGAAAAGATTTCTTTATCACCATTTTCAATTTTTCGAATACTAAATTTAGTGACAAATTTGTATACAAAGTAGTAAAATCAAATGAATCGACTCTTTTAGCTGAAACATTCGCCAAAGAATCTATTACTTGTAACGAGTTATTAACACTCCAATATGGGTTAAAGTTAGAAAATTTTTTAATTCCGGAGCAATATGCTTTAAATTTATTTCTAATTTCTCCTAAAATTAAAGATAGATCAGTAGCCGCAATTCTGGTTGGACACCTTGCTGCCCCAGCAATAAAACGTGGTTTTGGTGGATTTTTATGAAATTTTATCGTCCAATATAAGAAAGGAAACTGTTTATCATTATCATTTATTTTAATATTGAAATTTTTCAAAATTCTTTCTTCTATATTTTCAATTAAACTATTCTCCTCCATATGGGCCTTTTCGTATGTATTTGTTGTTTGTGACTCTTTTGATAAAATATCACAATAGAGTTTCTGACAAATTATGGCAAAATTATTGCTAGCTTTATCAACTGGTACAATTATAAATTCATTCTGTATATTAGCAATTGCTTGTTTCATATTGGCATTATAAAATATTGAATTTTTCACAGAATCTGTTGGATTAATTCTATACATGCTATTTCTTACACTAGTCAAAATCAAATTTATCCAATTCTGAAATCTATCTTTAGTAATTTTCTCCTTCTTGCACCAATTATCAATAAATAAATTTAAATCATTCTTTAATCCCCTAAGAATATCTGCTGGCCTTATGCGGTAAGAAAGACGGAACTTAGCACCCATTTTCATTATATTTTGAAGATCACGATGCTTTATAATGGACAAATCCCCCGTTACAATATGCTCATAAGTTTGATCCACATAGGGTAAAAATTGCTCACAATTACAAACCGGTTTCCAATTACTCCCCCTGTCCAGTTTTTTAAGTATTGAATTATAGTTAAAAATCATTTGACCAATTGTTTTTGAAAATTTATATGTTAAAATTGGACTACCATTATACACCAAAGTTACATGGAAGGGCATTTTTTACTCTCCGCTGGTTTAAGATTCTTGGCAAATTAATATCTTCTATTTGTTTAGAACAAAAATTAATAGACAAATATAATCTATTATCCTTATTTACAATTTTATCAGATTTATTATATTTTGAAATAAATTTTGATTTAGCTAAAATGCAAACTGCATCATAAATTAATTTATTTTTTGAGTTACATGTTGTACTACTTTTTGCAATCCAGAATACTTTTATTAAATTATTCCTTGATAACTTATTTAAAGATTTTATTAAACTAGTCATTCCATTAGTCTCAAATATGTGACCTAAATCGATTAAAAATGCATTTAAATCTAAATAATTCTTTTTATTATTTTTCCTATGTCCTCTTGATCGGTTTTTACGTTTAGTGGGGCAATTAAAAGAAGGGTGCTCAGTTAACCCATTGATACAATTAGCAACTACATTCGACATGTCTCCGTATTTCGCAACTCGATCATTTAGCCCAAAAGGATACGCGGTACCCAGAGCATGGATCCAATACTCTTCTTGTCTGCGTAATTTATTATTTTTTTCTTCTTTAGTAAAGTTTTCTAGGTCCAGATTTTCTAAAATTGTAATAGTTAGATTAGATACTGAGCAACTACCATTATTACAATGTTGAACTAGATAATTATTAGTTTTTTCCTTGGTAATTGTAGTTTTATGTCCCGAAAATCTCTTATATATGTTGTTAATTGTTTCCCCCACATATTGTAATTGACAGTTTTTACATTCTAGTAAATAGATAATATTATTTGTTTTACAATTTACCTGTCCAGTTAATAAACATTGAAACTTTTTATTATATAAAGTGCTTTTAACATAATTTCGAGGGATGAAGTGATCTTGACAAAGAAAACAACGACCATTACACTTACTAATATTCGGCAGACCCCTTTGAATATAATCCTTACCAATATTATTCAATATAAAATCAGAAATCAAATAAAGCCAAAACGACAAACAATAGAAAAATCCAAAACATCTCCAAAAGCCAAGCCAAAAGTCCACAAGTAATAAGGTTACTCTAACTAATCATAAAAAAAAAAAAAAAAAAAAAAAAAAAAAAAAAAAACTACCCTAAATAGAACATTTGCTTATGCTACCCTTATAAAATAAGTGATAAATTCGCCAAATAATCATCAATTTCAGGTAAAACCTGGACCAGGGTTAAGGTCCGTCGGGGAGGAATTTTTGATGATTCCTCCACCAGCACTAGATCCAACCTGGATTCATATTATGTTTAAGAGGTAATTACTTGGCAAAAAAAAAAAAAAAAAAAAAAAAAAAAAAAAAAAAAAAAAAAAAAAAAAAAAAAAAAAAAAACTGTCGTCCTAATCCAGCAATTGAGACAAATGTGCACTTGAACGAGGCTTTTACCTTACTGTTCCGTCCCCCAGATTAAAAAACAAAATGCTTTTTAATAAAATTTTAATTAATAATACCTAATCAATTAGGCATCCTCATTGCGGTCAATTGATTTGTTTTAAAATAAGAAAGAATGTTAATTGAATGTCTTTGCATTATTAGAGTTGATTTATTTTGAATGATCGATCTAATTTCATCTAAACCCAATTCTGTCTAACTAAGCCTAAATCCAGTTTAATTTTGAATGGTCTTTTATTTGTAAGCATTTTTTTATTTTCTTCTTGGTAATCATCATCAGGAAAGTAATCTTTGCTAATTAGTTAAAAAACTAATTAGTTAAATTTGACAAGGCTTTTTTTCTTGTTAAAATTAAAACGTTAGGAATAAATTGAGTCCCCTCAATAAATTGAGGGGATTGCCCCTCCTCAGTACCTCGCTCTTTAAGCCAAAGTTTGAGTTTTGTCGCAATCCTTCAAGAATGACTCCAGAAACACAAGGGTCGTTTAATTAGAACAATAAGAAGAATTTTTAACAGCATTGTAAAACTTTAGCGTAAAGGGCGAAGTGTTGAGGAGGGGACAATCCCCTTCATATACGTAACAATTTCTGTTCGTTTTAATGTTGCTCCTTACTTTCAGTTGAAAAAAACTAGTTTTTTATATTTAATTTCAAATAAAAGTATGCTAGGGAGAATGTCTTAGGCTGGATAATCCCAAAATTTTACGGGTGGGGTAGGGGTTTTCCAGAAAGATGGAATTATCAGGAGGGTGTTTTACGAGGGGGGGGGTGTAAACTTTACGCGAGAACAATTTTCCACAGAGGAGTTTCCCGTGAGAGGAGGGAATTTTTCATGTAGAGTGGCCCTGATTTGAAGGCATTATTTGAAAAGCGATCAGAAATTAAATAAATAAAAAAGTTGTTTCAACTGAAAGTAAGGAGCAACATTAAAAACGCAAAATAAACAAAAATTATTCCATATATGAAGGGGTTTATTCCTTCTCAACATCTTGCTCTTTACGCTAAAGTTTTACTGTTTGTCTTAATTTTTAAGAACGAGGGCCGTATAATTAGAGTCGGAACCTTTTTTTAAAAGTAGGCTACAAAAACTTTAGCGCAAAGAGCAAAGCATTGAGGAGGGGGTGACCCCTTCATGTAAGGATTAATTTATGTTCGTTTTGATGATGCTCCTTACATTCAGTTATAAAAAAAAACTAGCTTTTGTAGTATTCATTGAAAGTAAAGAGCAAAATTGAATCTTAAACAGAACAAAATTATTGCTTCACAGTTTGTGGAACATATAACTGAGTTGTGATATTGTTTTGTGTATGTAGAATTCTGAAAACTAGTGCTTCACTGAAAACACAAAACTGATGCAACAAAACGGGATTAGGAGCAGTAAAAATCTTAAGAAGGTTGCGGAAAATACAAGACAAATTTAATTAAATGTGTAAAGCAGATTTTCACAGGTAATGAAGTCAATAAATTTTACTATATAGTTTTAAGCAAAAAAAAAAGAAAAAAAAATTAAGGAGGCTCAGTTATGAGGGAAGCACCAGTCTTTTAGATTTCTAGAGATATTGGAAAATATTCTGTGTCAGTTTATTTAAGCTATTTTTGTGGATATATCCTGCGAAATCTACTAAGCAATAATTTTAGTTTTAAGCACAACTTCGGTATTTTCTTTCATATAAAAACTATTGATTTTTAGAATCATAGTCATAAGAAAACGCCATTCTTTCAGTTCAACTCCTAAAGTATGGTAAAAAAGTGTGGTATCAACAACTTACGCAAAGAAACAGCAACACAAAATATGGTATGTGTCCTCATTTTGGCCAAGATTGAAACTGTGAAAGTGCAAAGGAGCTCCGCGTTTATATACAACTTCAAATTTTAAAGTAATCGTTTAAGTCACGTACAATACGTAATAGTGTATCGGATTTCAGGAAATGTTTTGAATAAATTCTGCAAGGCTTTTGTTCTTTAATTTGAATAAACTATTGTGTAATTGTTTTTTTTTTCAGTAATAAAATTCCCTTGAAAATCAAAATATGAGCTTTAACAAAAAGTTTCTCATGCATAAAATTGTGAAATATATGCACATAAACAAGCTTATAGCAACAGAATTGCTCGTTTTTAATTTAAAAAAATTACATCTCACATGAAAGGATAGAGCAACATTAAAACGTACTGAGAATAACTCCAAAATTTAGAGAAAATTGAATAGCTTCGTTCTTAGGTCACGAAATTTAAAATCTGTTACCATATCAAAAATCTTCAAGTTTGAGTAGTAAAGGCTTAACAAATTTAATTTCAGGATATTTTATAACTAATTACCCTTAGACAATATCAGTTTAGCTGTTAAGGTAAGTAGTCCTCTGCCTATTACCCTTCTATGATGGCGCCATTAATTCCATATAAGCAATAACATCATCTAATTTCTAATTGCCCTAAAGTAGATATTTACATTCATTTATCTACCTGCACCCCTGGAAACCTGCAAAATCTTGACCGTTTGGCTAGAAACAATAAGTTAAACTTAAAGTAGCCATTCGATAAGAAGCTCAGTGAAAAGGTAGCTTACTGCTAAGAAGAACGTTATCTTGTATTAACGTCTCATTCAGTAAAATAAGATTATACACTAGTCCTGGCCTTGTCTTTGAATCAGGAAGTCAACCCTTTAATTACGGCTGAGGTATGCCCACGCTTAGCAAAAAATAGAGCTGTGAGTGAATAAGGTCAAAGACACGCCCACCCAATGTTTGAATAAGTGTTCACCGGAGGTATTTTGGGAAATTTTTAAAGCTAACTCATCTTATCACTGTTATGAGACTAGAAATGCGAATGACCTTGCATCGGAGCTCCGGAATACTCAACGTGCTGCGTTTCTGCCTCGTTTTGCGGGACCGGGGGTGTGGAATTCCCTCCCGGATGCTATTAGACATGCTGATAATGTAAGCCAACTCAAGAGTAGATGGAAGCGTTACTTTTTGGGTTATAATCTGAATGATTAGAAATTTGAATTTGATTAATATTTGGTATGAAAATTGTTTCGACAGACAAAGGTCGCATTTTCGCAAAATTACCCAGCCAAAGCGCACGGAGTCGGCTCTATAGCCTAGCTGATACTTATTGATTTTGTCATAGTTGATTTAGTTAGAAGCATCTCTTTTTTTTTTTTTTTTTCTTTTTTTTTGAGTGGATGTTTTAAGGATGATATGTGATATTTCTCACTTGCGATTTCTAAAGTGTAATCCTTTTAGAGTAGGAGATGTTCTTTATTTTTCACCGTAAACAGATAGTTTTTATGTGAATGTAGAGCTTTATAATAATGGATTCGCAGCCATCGTAAACAAACCTTCGGGTTTTTGTAGATGGCCGCTGTAAATTTGTTTGTATTTTTTATGTTAAATAAATTAATTTGAATTTGAACCCAAGCACCCAATCCAACGCTTCGTACATTCGTAGAACGTTTAAATGTGTTCTTAATGCATTAAATAATGATTCCATCATCCGTAATGCATACAGCAACAAAAGGGAGGAGGGCAGCTTGTGTATGCATGTATTTTCTTCTTGGAAAACACGCCCATAGGGCCGTTAAAACGTTTTTAACGGTTTTCAATCTTTCAGATTGGGAGACTTGTCCTCCCAATCTGGGAGGACAGATTGGGAGACTCAGATTGAGATTTTATGATTTTATGAACAGCCCGTCAGTGGGATTGTAAATAATAAATGTTTCGCTCTGTTCCTTTGTCTTTAATTAAATTAAAAAAACAAGTTTTTTAATTGAAAGTAATGAGCAACATTAAAACTTAAAACGAGCAAAAATTATTCTATATATGAAAGAGGCTGTCCCATCATCAACGCCCCGCTCTTTACGCTAAAGATTGCCTCTTTGTCACGACTCTACTTTTTAAAGTAATAAAAAAAACTTCAGCGTAAAGAGCGGGGCGTTGATGAGGGGACAGCCTCTATCATATATGGAATAATTAGTGCTTGTTTTAAGTTTTAATGTTGCTCCTTACTTTCAGTTGAAATTTTTTTTTATTTAGTTTCTGATCATTCTTTAAATAATACCAGGAAATCTGGCTACTCCTCCACTGAAAAATCCCTCCTCCCCAAGGATTTATTCTTTAGACAATTCAATCCTGGCGAAAACTTACCCTGGGCAATTAACCTTAACATCTCAATGAGTAAAATTGAATAGGCAATATGAAAGAAAGACAGGAAGAATTTCGTATAGGAATTCTGGCAAATTTCTCCAGTGTAAAATTTCCCCTGAAAAATTCCCACCACTGGAAAATTCCCTCCCCATGAAAAATTATCCCCGGGGAAAATACTACCAGCAGAAAATTCGCCCCCCCCCCTCGAAAATGTATGCATACTTCCCAATAACCAATACTATACCTAAACAAAAGGCAAATTTTGTAACATAAAGACCTTTCCCCAGGGGCTCTGGGGAGTCCTGATATCCCCAAAGGCAAATTTATTTGGCTAGTGGCGGATCCAGGTGAGGGACGAGGGGGGGGGCGCTTCCCCCCTAAGGTAGTCTATAGTAGTGTAGTTTACTTAATTAACGAAAGTTTGCGTTAATTAAACTTGCTCCTAATGCAAATTTATCGGATCAACCTATTTTGTACCCCCCCCCCCTAAAAAAATCCTGGATCCACCCCTGTATTTGGCTTTTCGACTATGCCAAACAAAATGGCTGTTTTAAAATTTTGATCGGACGGTTTTGAGAAAAAGGGGCGTGGGAGGGAGCGACGTTGCCCTCCAATTTTGTGTCACTTAAAAAGGGCACTAGAGCTTTTAATTTTCGTTCAAATGAGCTCTTTTACTATATTCTAGGACCACTGGGTCGATACAATCATCCCTGGGAAAAACAAACAAAAAAATTATTGTAGGAAAGGGAGGTCATTTCCCACCAGAAAACAATAAATTGTCCAAACAAAATTGAAGAACTGTTTCGAAAACTAAAAAAAAAAAAAAAAAACGAGAGCCTACCAATTCTACCAACATTCAGACAGGTCCTGCTTTTTATTTAATCCCAGTTAATTGCCAAAAGTGCGATTCTCAAAAGTAAAGTGCAAATTATGTTCTGGCCTTGGGCAGGCATAGGGGTTTTGAGCCCTGCTTATGTTAATTTCTGCTCGTTTTGAGTTTGACTCGGTTATCTATTGTAATTTTTGTTCGTTTTGGGTTTCATTTATTTAACGATGCTGATTTGTGGTAGTTTCATGCTTGGTAGATTATTTGATTTTATTTTTGCTCATTTTTGGTTTAATGGAGTTCTTTACTTTTCTTTGAAAAACTTATTTTGTGGAAAAAGTTTTTTTTAATTAATTTGCTGTTTGTTTTGTATTGACATAGTCTTTTCAGGGAAAAACAAAAGAATACTTTAAATCTTTTCGTTTTTTTAAGACTTTATAGTTTGGCCTGCTATTTGTATGCTGGAGAAAAATTTTTCAGCAATTTTTAACAACATAAAACCTTTAAAAATCTGGACACAAATAGTAGTGTTTAATTTAGTTTCATACCTCCTCTAGTTGACCTGAAACAGAAAACTTGATGCCATTCGAAAAAAAAGAAATGTTTACTTTCTTTGATAGCTTGGATACACTTACGCTATTTTGAATTGGTTAAATTTTAAGAGCAGAAGCAGCCCCGAAAGTTTGAACATAATACACTCAGTCGTTCTTGGGATACTGTTGAGATGCCTTATTGGGAATTATCATTAACACAGTGCATTTTGATTTAATCTTAAGGCAACATTTAGTTTTTAAACATAATGGGCAAATGTGAGAGGGATTAGTTGCCCTCCAATTACTTTTGACTATTAAAAAGGGCATTAACCCTTTTTATTTTCAATCGAATGAGCCCTTTTCAAAGTTCCTACGACAACTCGTTCGATACGAAGTGCCCTAGTCTAAAAAAAAATATATATATATATATATATAATACACTGTACCCACAGCGATCTTTACTACAAAAATGTCAAGCCATTCAATCACTTTTGACTATTAAAAAAGGCACTAGCCCTTTCAATTTCCAATCGAATGAGCCCTTTTTGAGTTTCTACGACAATGCTTTCTATAAACACCTTATATACCCCCAGGTATAAATCAAAACCCTTGCCCTGAGGGCGGTGAGGGGGTTGTCATCTTCAAAGACCTAATTTCCAGAATTTTCAACTACGTTAAACAAATTGGCTATCTCAAAATTTTGATTGGATGTGTTTGAGGAAACGGTGGGAGTGAGAGGGGCGTTAGTTGCTCTCCAATCACTTTCAACTATTAAAAAAGGCACTAGCTCTTTCAATTTCCAATCAAATGAGCCCTTTTGAAGTTTCTACGAAAACACTTTCAATAAAAACCTTATATGCCCCAGGGCATAACTTACAACCCTTGCCCTGAGGGCTGTGAGGGGGTTGTCATCCTCAAAGACATAATTTCCGGATCTTTCAACTACATTGAACAAAATGGCTATCTCAAACTTTTTATTGGATGTTTGGGGAAATGGTGGGCGTGAGAGGGGGGTTACTTGCCCTCAAATCACTTTGACTATTAAAAAGGGCACTAGCCATTTCAATTTCCAATCGAGTGATTTCTTTTTGAAGTTTCTACGACAACGCTTTCTATAAGAAAAAACCTTATATGCCCCCTGGGCATAACTTACAACCCTTGCCCTGATGGCTATGGGGGGAGTGTCATTCTCAAAAACACAATTTCCGGACTTTTTAACTACGTCAAACAAAATGACTATCTCAAAATTTAGATTGTATGTTTTTGAGGAAATGGTGGGTGTGAGAGGGGTGTTAGTTATCCTCCAATCACTTTCAACTATTAAAACGGGCACAAGCCCTTCTAATTTCCAATCGAATGAGCCCTTTTTGAAGTAGCTTACAACACTTGCCCCGAGGGCTCTGAGGGGGTTATCATCCTCAAAGACCTAATTTCTAAAACTTGTAACTATGTTGAACAAAATGGCTATCTAAAAATTTTGATTGGATGTGTTTGGGGAAAAGGTCGGCGTGAGAGGAGGGTTAGGTTACCTCCAATCACTTTCGACTATTAAAAAGAGTACTAGCCCTTTGAATTTCCAATCAAATGAGCCCTTTTTTAAGTTTCTACGACAAAGTTTTAAATAAAAACCTTATATGCCCCCAGGGCATAACTTACATCACTGACCCTGGGGGCTGTGGGGGGAGTGTCATCCTCAAAAATTTAGATTGGATGTGTTTGGATAAATGGTGGGCGTGGAATATGCCCCCAGGGCATAACTTACAACCCATGACTTGAGGACTGTAGGGGGGGGGGTTGTCATCCTAAAAGACCTAATTTCCAGAACTTTCAACTACGAACAAAATGGCTATCTCAAAATTTTGATCGGATGTGCTTGGGGGAAAGATGGGCGCGAGAGGGGATTGGTTGCCCTCCAAGCACTTTCGACCACTAAAAAGGGCACTAGCCCTTTGAATTTCCAATCGAATGAGCCCTTTTTGAAGTTTCTACGAGAAATATTTCTATAAAAACCTTATATGCCCCCAGGGCATAACTTACAACCCTTGCCGTGAGGGCTGTGGGGGAGTTTCCTCCTCAAAAACATAACTTCCATTTGGAAATCAACTAAGCTGGACAAAATTGCTAACTCAAACTTTTGATTGGATGTGTTTGGTGAAATGGTGGGCTTGGGAAGGGTGTTAGCTGCCTTCCAATCACTTTGGACTATTGAAAAGGGCACTAGCCATTCCAATCGAATGAGCCCTTTTCCAAGTTTCTATGACAACTCCTTAAATCCGAAGTGCCCTGGTCTAAAGGTAAAAAAAAACTAAAATTAAATAATACATTGTGCCAACATCGTTCTTTACTTAGGCAGCGCGATTGCGCTGCCTATGATTAAGGGATTATAGCAACCCAGGTAAACGAGGGGGAATACAGCAAGAAGAGGGTTGGGGGAGGAAACACCCAAGAGAGGAGAACAAGCAGGCTGTTTCTGTTTCCCTTTTGGGGACATAAAAGAAACAACCCTGCTAAAAACATAAATTTCGTTTTGGTTATTTATTCTACTATTTGGAAAAAAATTGTGTTTTTTAAAATGATTCAATAAAATATTAAACAGACCCTTTTCATGAAATAAGAAAATATGAATCAACTCATAAATTGATGTCAGAGTAAAATAATCAGCAGTTTTCCAGTAAATACAATAATTGTGTGACCGGCATATACCCCCCCACCCCATCGGAAAACATCCTCCGCGGAAAATGCCCTCCCTCCTCCCCAGAGAAAATTTTTCATTTAAAAATAGACCCCCCCCCCCTCACATTGCTGGCTGGTCTCAAATCATTTTCGACTTGTAAAAAGTCGAAATGATAAATATATATATATATATATATATTATATATATATATATATATATATATATATATAATATATATATATATATATATATATATATATATTATATATATATATATATATATATATATATATATATATATATATATATATATATAGTGCCGGTGCTCGGCGGCGACACCGCCAGGCTCCTGATACTTTATATATATATATATATATATATATATATATATATATATATATATATATATATATATATATATATATATATATATATATATATATATATATATATATATATATATATATATATATATATATAAAATGTTGGAAGTTAAGTTTGTAATAATAAAATTTACAAGCTGAAAACTTTATTCCCTAAGATATCACCAGCTTAAATATTTAATCTAATTGAAAATTTTGTTGGTTGCCAAATACTTGGATTTCTTTTTCTGTATATGGTTTACTGTTATTATTTGTGTTTGATTGTTATATTATTGTTTTTATGAGATGTTTCACTATGTTAGTTAATTTTCTGCTTGTGCTTTTAATTCTAAAAAAGAACTCGAGTTACAGCAGATATTTTATAGTCTAATTATCTAATAAACTTTTAATGCATTTCAATTCTTCTTTTTACCTTTTACAGATTAGTGTTTTTATAAACTAAATTAGTGAAGGCTAATGAAATGAAAATACAAAATCTTGCGACTAGTATGATGGCCAAATTTAATGGGGGAGGGGTTCGTGCTTGAAGTAAACGAGGTAAATCAAACCGAAAATAAAGCTTTGAAAAGGGAAAATACGATGCCTAAAAACATTAATATTGCAATAGTTTTGGAGGCGTGTCTTGGCGTTGTGCTTATGACTAGAAGATCATTTTTTTTTGTGGGGGAGAAGCATGCACAAAAAAGGCCGATCACCTTTTCCCCTGATCTTGTAATTACAAACTATCCTTTGGGGCTTTAAGATGATGGCGGTCTCACTTTTTTGTGCATGATTATTTGTAGGGTTCTTGGCTAATTTTGATTGGAAATTCACTCCCACTGAAAATTGGCATTGCAGACAAATACCCCCAGAAAATTCTATCACCTATAAAATTGAGCAACCAAATTGAAAGTATGACAAATAAAAATTTAAAAAAAAACAAGGAATCTCGAACAAAACTATCTATATTCCAAAATACTACCACTACTGCTATCTACAACTCACTGCAGCACCAAGCCACCTGAGGCCAACACAGCTACACACGCTCCTCATCCATCCCAATTTTTAAATCCTCCCTCTTTACACCCTCCCAGGAAGTTCCAATTTCCTTTAAAACTTTCTTTATGACATCCTCCCACCTCAGACGAGGACGACCTCTTTTTCGTTTAGCCCTAGACAGTTGGCCAAAAGGACACTCTCCGGCAATCTGTCATCCTTCATCCGCAGAATGTGCCCTAGCCATCTCAACTTTTCTTTCATTATAGCCCTGGAAAGCGGGATTGAACCACGTTTTTAGTACAGCCTACAGTTTGAAATACGGTTAATTAGTCGGGTACCCAGAACAATCCGTAGGCAATTTCTTTGGAAAACATCTAGCAAATCTTGGTCTGATTTTCGGAGCACCCATGCTTAAGAGCCATATTTGTCCACTGTCATCACTGTAGCTTCCAATATTCTAATCTTGGTTTGCAGACTTTTCTTGCTATTCTTCCAAACTTTTTTAACTGTAAAAAAAAACACACACTGAGCCTTGGCTGTTCTACTTTTAATATCTTCACTGCTTCCACCGTATTTACTAATAATACTACCAAGGTAAGTGAAGCTGCCCACCTGATCAATCTTTTCGTTACCCAACGTCACCTTTTCGTCTTCACTTATTCCTAGCCTTAGTGACTTAGTCTTCTTAACATTGATTTTCAAACCTATTCTAGCACCCTGAACTCTCAAAACCTCTAAGAGTTCATTCATTTTGCTCACACTTTCATCAGTAAGTATTTTATCGTGCTTACTATTTGAACAGGAACGTTAACCAAATTGATTCTTACGCTATATTACAAGTGTTTCTACTTTAAATTTTTTCAATCCTATAAAGGCTGGTGGAAAATCCCTAAAAATCCCTATTTTCAATACCAAAACCCCTCAGAGTTCCCCCATTTTCTGACTTCTTTCCAAGTTACAAGTAAAGACCTATTAGGCTGACTTTTAATAGCATTTGTTCAAGACGACTTATTTTGCAACTCAAGATCTTTTAAGTGTACCAAAATATTTTCTTTTGACGTTTAAAACAATGCTTTGTATTTATCGACTAGTTAAGTTCGGTTTTAATTGATAGATTCCGGGTCCAGATCTCAAATTCTGGACCATATGAATATATTTTATTTATTTGTTGTTTTTTTGCCATTATTTTATCCTTCTCTATTACTACTTTTGCAATACCCTCGTTTTTATTTGAATTGGTACGAAGGATTAACATGAATGATATCCAACTGGTCACTTTTTCAGGCATTATTTTTATTTTGACTTTTTTTTATATTGAGTTGTTTATTTGAAGCAGAGTATAGTAGCAAAAATGAATCACATAAAGCTTGATTTAAGGACGGCGCCTGCGTTTTGATATTTTGAATTATTCGGTTTTAACTTGTGTAGACTGCTACCTGCCTCCCAGTTTTCCAGAAAATGCCGAATGTAGACGCACTTTAATTTGTTTTCAAGAAAATTAATGTGAATTACCAAATAATAAGAATTAAGAGAAAACACCAAATACTAAGATTAATACCCCAAGTCAGCGTTGTCGTCGCCATCCCCATCGTCTTTTCCAATGCCTAAAAAAAAACGACGCATTCGGACGCAGTCGCATCGGATTTCACGGACTTCATTTTTTTTTTAACTCTCGTTGAACGTAGGGGGGCCTTTACGCTTCATTCCATACTTGACAGAAATCGTCGCAGCCAAAGTTACGTTTTTGAGCCCATTTCTCTTTTCATTTTTACTGTTTTCAGAATGCTGAAAAGTCTTTCCACAACGACATTTGAGCAGGGAAGTCCAAAAATAAACCGAATGGCATGAAGAACCCTATTGAACTTTAGCACTCCACTTGGCGTCTTTATGGATACAACCCAATTCCAAAAATCAAACCAATTCCAAAAAGTTTTTTTTTTCTCTCGAGCAGAATTATAATGCTGTGTTGATATGTTGGTAGTTGGAAGTCGTGGTAACCCGATGCATATGTGTAATGTGGAGTATTCTAGGAGTAGCTATACAAGCCCAGAATACTGGGCTTCGTGCTTTTCTGTATATATTAAATAAAAAAAAAGTTTTTTTTAACTGAAAGTAAGGAGCGATATTAAAACTTAAAACGAACAGAAATTATTCCGTATATGAAAGGGGCTTTCCCATCTTCAACGCCTCGCTCTTTACGCTAATGTTTTTATTGTTTTAAAAAATAAAGTTTTGAGACAGAGTCAAACTTTAGCGTAAAGAGAGAGGCGTTTAAAAAAAAAAAATTATTTAATTTCTGAACGTTTTTTAATTAATGCAGCTTTGATTTTGGCTCACCGTACATGAATAATGAAAGCGAAATTTGCATATTAATTTTAGTTTTTTTGGCTAAATGGCTTTCTCGAAATTTTGTTCTGACGTAACTTACGAATTAACTTACGTAACGAACTTCTATATTCGTATATTTTTATTACGTATATTAGGGAGTTTGCCCCCTAGTAAATACCTCGCTCCACACGCTAAAGTTCGAATTTTGTTCGAATCACAAACCCCTGAATCACAAAGGCCGGTTAATTAGAATAGATAGCTCTTTTGAAAGTACAAAAAAAAACTTTAGCGAAAAGGGCAAGGTACTGACTAAGGGGCGATCCCCCTCACATACGTAACAATTTCTGTTTGTTTTAAGTTTTAATGTTGCTCCTTACTTTTAGTTGAAAAAACTAGTTTTTTTATTTAATTTCTGATCGTTTTTTAAATAATGCTGGGAAAGCCGGCGCCCCCTTCATAGAAATGTCCCTTCCCACAAGGAAACATCCTCTATGGAAGGATCCTCCCCCGTAGGCCCCTCCTCCGACCCTCCACCAGAACAAAATCTCTCCTGAAACGTCTTTATACTTCCCATTAACCAATACTATATGTAAACAATGGGCAAAGTTCATGACTTGCAGCGCTTCCCCCGGGAACTGTGGGGGATTAAGTCATTCTCAAAGACATATTTATTAGATTTTCGACTATGCTGAACAAAATGGCTATTTCAAAATTTTGATTGGGTGACATAACGAAGAAAATGAACGTGGGAGGGGGCACAGTTGCCCTCAAATTTTTTGGTCACCTGAAAAGGGCACTAGAACTTTTAATTTCTGTTCAAATGAGCCCTATTACGATATTTTAGGACTACTGGATCGACACGATCACCCCTGGGGAAATCTTGATTGTTTCACCGTAAATTTATGCTGGGACCGTAGATGGCCACAGAAGAATGGCCAAAAAGCCCAATCGTAGAGATTCGGTCATCTTTCATTCGTAAAACGTCACCTACTCTCATGATCATCCGCTCTCTATAGCCCTAGAAACAGTGACATAGTTAGAGGGACTTTTAGTAGGGTGCCAAACTTAGTGGTTTTTTTTCTTATATTGTGGTGGTGATGGCAAGGAGGGAGGACTGCCATTTATCCTCGGTGTAGAAAATCTTATCTACGACTCTGCCTAGAAAGCGGGATCGAACTGCATTTTTTGTACAGCATGTTGTTTATATACCATTTGTCAAATGATGTTCTGAATATCAGATGTTCCACGGTCTAACAGCTAAGGAATACAGAATATGGGAAGCTAAATATAGGTTTAAGAATATATATTTTTGTAACGTTGCCAATAAACAATTATTTTGGTATTTTACAAGATTTGATAGTTTTACTGTAAATGTATTTTTCTCTCGACAGGTATTCGGAGGATAAGGGTAAGTACATCTTTAAACTATTATATAATTAAATCTTTGAGCTTGAAAAAGAATGGCTTTTAAGTGAAGCTGATTAGATTATGGTTTTGGTTCTTTAGATAGAGTAAATAATCGTTAAAAGAACTGAATTTTGTAAATACATGAACTAAGCACAAACAAGGTGTTCCTTAAAAATTATTATTTCAGTGAAATTTTAAAAGTATGAAAGAAATGAAGAAAAATAAACCCTTTTGAAGTTTTTCTTCAGTAAATGATGGCCTACCTCAATTTTTCCAGCATTTTTCAAAACAGCATTAGAAGACGCAATTCATATTGAAAATGATTTGACTGGGTAGCTGATTATGGCTGGTCAGTTTATTAAAATTAAATCATTCACGAAAAAAAGAGACTAAAAAATGTAGATTTGGTCCTGAAATCATGTGAGTAAATCATCCTCCTGTTCCATTTCAACCACACTCTTTCACCTTTGAATATTTTGCCCGTAAATGTTGGGCGACTTTAAAATCTTGTGCGAACAAAACGGCAATTTAAATTACTCATTGATATGGTTGACGAATGAATTTCAATTGCAGCAATTTTTCTAAGTGAACCAAGGGTGACTAATAAAAAAAAAATGAAAAACATCGAATATACGGGTTTATTAAGCCCAAGAAAAACATACTATTTTAAACTTTTTTTATTTTTTTATTTTTTATATGCGTCAAATTCAACTCCTTCGCCGCTTTGCACACCGTTGGATTCCCCCGGATCAGCTGCGTCAAATTCAACTCCTTCGCCGCTTTGCACACCGTTGTCATCCCCCGGATCAGCTAGGTCAAATTCAACTCCTTCTATTGCCGAAACTATAAAAAAAATGCTGTTTTAGCGAAGTGATATAATACACGATGATCGAAAAGAAAAATACAGTCAAAAGGAATTGAAAAACATCATGGCTTACAAAAATTGTCTTGTTATAACACTTAGCTCATTCATACAGATTGAAGAATAAATTTATTTATATCTATATTAGTACGATCAACTTCTTAGAATAAATTAATATAGATAAAAAGTAGGGAACAAATATTTGATTGTGAATTAATTTCATGTCCCTTGCCCCAAGAGCCAGAAATGTAAAGCCAAAATGATAAGGAATTTCTGTGTGGTATAAAATATTCGTGGCTCCTATAAACGAGAAAAATGAAGTAAAAATAAACCTGTCAGAGATGAAGTATAATTTATTAGATCTCCTAGGATAGCAGAATATCAAGCAGCAATCCAATCATTATGGTTTCTTCCCAACCTCTCAGCCGAGGGCAGAGCCTCAGAAGATTAGTAATTACGCCATGCGAACCTTGTTGAACCGTGGGTGAAAATCATTTTTGTTGTTATTTTTTTCAACCTTTTAAATATATTTAGGGCCTGAGATCAGAAAAGTGGTACCCACATTCTAAATCACAGAGGGCACAAGTCCGGGTACCAAAGATCCTAGTTTTGAGAGAGCCTATTATTTTTCTTTGTTGAGCAAAATATATTTTTTGAACCAAGGAAAATTATTTTTCATGCATAGCGGTTCATTTGATACAAACTATTAGTTTTACTGACTTTCCGCATTTCCAAATATTTAAAATTCCGGAATTTCTAAAAAGAGCACAAACTGCCCAAAATAACGATTAGTATACATCGTTTTAAAAATCGATACATAGTAATCGATGCTTATGAGTTTTATATATATATATATATATATATATATATATATATATATATATATATATATATATATATATATATATATATATATATATATTATGTTTAAGAGGTAATTACTTGGCAAAAAAAAAAAAAAAAAAAAAAAAAAAAAAAAAAAAAAAAAAAAAAAAAAAAAAAAAAAAAAAAAAAAACTGTCGTCCTAATCCAGCAATTGAGACAAATGTGCACTTGAACGAGGCTTTTACCTTACCCATCTATCCAACTACCTAGGACCAAACAGTATACCCAAACCGTCAACCAAATAGAAAAGTCCAAATCCAAGCAAAGTTGTCATCAATAAATGTAAGTCGTTGTAAATTTACCAGCAAAAGCACCTTAAATCTAGCAAAATATTTCCAAGTAGAACCTTCCATTTAGGGCTCATCAGAAGAAATACCACCTGCCTTAACGGGTTTCGAGGCTTTACATTCTTTACCCGGCACGGTGGAGCCTCTACCATAAGATCTATATGGTAACCCTATGTCAGGTAAAACTTGTGAAATACATGCATACTAGTCAAGCTATTAAAAATTACATACAAAAAGTGTTTCAATGTTTCCATAATAAAATCCCAGAGGTCACTGAAAGAGACCATTCTGGAACAAATGAAGACATGTCCAGATGTATCTTTTATTGGTATCTGGAACCAATTACCAATTTAAAGATCCTCAAGCTTGTTTGAAAACCCCTACAAACTCAAACTTCCAAAAAAAGAAAAGCGCAAGAGAAATTATATTAAAATATCATTCAGTATTTCTTTATAATTTTTGTATATTTACTTAAAAGTTCATGATACATGAAACTAAATTTTTTGAATTACCAACTAATTTTTTTGGCAGAAAAACCTCTTAAGATCAGTTTTTCGCTCAGCTTTTTACATCTATTTTTAAAATCTGTGTAATTACTGCATATTTTTGCATACCTAAATAATTGGGAATAATAAGCTGAATAAGTAATATTTGAATGTATATTACTTTCAAGAAATGGAAAATTAATTACTTCAAAATTAAAATCATCCGTTTTATTACATAATTTAAAAACTAATTTATTATTATTTGAAATATTAATATTTAAATCTAAGAAATAGTCGGAGTGTCCCATCCCATAGCTAGGCTCAAGAATTAACTCTTGTGGATAAATATTTTTTGAAATCTCAATAAACTCTGCACAATTTATTACCAAGAGATCGTCCAGATATCTTTTATTATTTGAAAGGTTATATTTTACATTGCTTGGGCTATTTTTATTTATCATATATTCATATTCTAATTGACTTAAAAAACAGGTCTGCTATGAATGGACTCGCATTCCCACCCATAGGAATGCCTACAGTTTGTTTATATAAATTCCCATTAAATCTTATAAATGTATTAAATAGAACAAATTCCAATAAATCGCATACCATATCCAAGCTATAACATCTTGAATTAATAGTACTTCTAAAGAAATTCGTCCATCGGGCTTTTCTATTAAAAGTATCAATTTTCAAAAATCCGATATTAGACAAAAGAAAAGATTTCTTTATCACCATTTTCAATTTTTCGAATACTAAATTTAGTGACAAATTTGTATACAAAGTAGTAAAATCAAATGAATCGACTCTTTTAGCTGAAACATTCGCCAAAGAATCTATTACTTGTAACGAGTTATTAACACTCCAATATGGGTTAAAGTTAGAAAATTTTTTAATTCCGGAGCAATATGCTTTAAATTTATTTCTAATTTCTCCTAAAATTAAAGATAGATCAGTAGCCGCAATTCTGGTTGGACACCTTACTGCCCCAGCAATAAAACGTGGTTTTGGTGGATTTTTATGAAATTTTATCGTCCAATATAAGAAAGGAAACTGTTTATCATTATCATTTATTTTAATATTGAAATTTTTCAAAATTCTTTCTTCTATATTTTCAATTAAACTATTCTCCTCCATATGGGCCTTTTCGTATGTATTTGTTGTTTGTGACTCTTTTGATAAAATATCACAATAGAGTTTCTGACAAATTATGGCAAAATTATTGCTAGCTTTATCAACTGGTACAATTATAAATTCATTCTGTATATTAGCAATTGCTTGTTTCATATTGGCATTATAAAATATTGAATTTTTCACAGAATCTGTTGGATTAATTCTATACATGCTATTTCTTACACTAGTCAAAATCAAATTTATCCAATTCTGAAATCTATCTTTAGTAATTTTCTCCTTCTTGCACCAATTATCAATAAATAAATTTAAATCATTCTTTAATCCCCTAAGAATATCTGCTGGCCTTATGCGGTAAGAAAGACGGAACTTAGCACCCATTTTCATTATATTTTGAAGATCACGATGCTTTATAATGGACAAATCCCCCGTTACAATATGCTCATAAGTTTGATCCACATAGGGTAAAAATTGCTCACAATTACAAACCGGTTTCCAATTACTCCCCTGTCCAGTTTTTTAAGTATTGAATTATAGTTAAAAATCATTTGACCAATTGTTTTTGAAAATTTATATGTTAAAATTGGACTACCATTATACACCAAATTACATGGAAGGGCATTTTTTACTCTCCGCTGGTTTAAGATTCTTGGCAAATTAATATCTTCTATTTGTTTAGAACAAAAATTAATAGACAAATATAATCTATTATCCTTATTTACAATTTAATCAGATTTATTATATTTTGAAATAAATTTTGATTTAGCTAAAATGCAAACTGCATCATAAATTAATTTATTTTTTGAGTTACATGTTGTACTACTTTTTGCAATCCAGAATACTTTTATTAAATTATTCCTTGATAACTTATTTAAAGATTTTATTAAACTAGTCATTCCATTAGTCTCAAATATGTGACCTAAATCGATTAAAAATGCATTTAAATCCAAATAATTCTTTTTATTATTTTTCCTATGTCCTCTTGATCGGTTTTTACGTTTAGTGGGGCAATTAAAAGAAGGGTGCTCAGTTAACCCATTGATACAATTAGCAACTACATTCGACATGTCTCCGTATTTCGCAACTCGATCATTTAGCCCAAAAGGATACGCGGTACCCAGAGCATGGATCCAATACTCTTCTTGTCTGCGTAATTTATTATTTTTTTCTTCTTTAGTAAAGTTTTCTAGGTCCAGATTTTCTAAAATTGTAATAGTTAGATTAGATACTGAGCAACTACCATTATTACAATGTTGAACTAGATAATTATTAGTTTTTTCCTTGGTAATTGTAGTTTTATGTCCCGAAAATCTCTTATATATGTTGTTAATTGTTTCCCCCACATATTGTAATTGACAGTTTTTACATTCTAGTAAATAGATAATATTATTTGTTTTACAATTTACCTGTCCAGTTAATAAACATTGAAACTTTTTATTATATAAAGTGCTTTTAACATAATTTCGAGGGATGAAGTGATCTTGACAAAGAAAACAACGACCATTACACTTACTAATATTCGGCAGACCCCTTTGAATATAATCCTTACCAATATTATTCAATATAAAATCAGAAATCAAATAAAGCCAAAACGACAAACAATAGAAAAATCCCAAACATCTCCAAAAGCCAAGCCAAAAGTCCACAAGTAATAAGGTTACTCTAACTAATCATAAAAAAAAAAAAAAAAAAAAAAAAAAAAAAACTACCCTAAATAGAACATTTGCTTATGCTACCCTTATAAAATAAGTGATAAATTCGCCAAATAATCATCAATTTCAGGTAAAACCTGGACCAGGGTTAAGGTCCGTCGGGGAGGAATTTTTGATGATTCCTCCACCAGCACTAGATCCAACCTGGATTCATATTATGTTTAAGAGGTAATTACTTGGCAAAAAAAAAAAAAAAAAAAAAAAAAAAAAAAAAAAAAAAAAAAAAAAAAAAAAAAAAAAAAAAAAACTGTCGTCCTAATCCAGCAATTGAGACAAATGTGCACTTGAACGAGGCTTTTACCTTACTGTTCCGTCCCCCAGATTAAAAAACAATATGCTTTTTAATAAAATTTTAATTAATAATACCTAATCAATTAGGCATCCTCATTGCGGTCAATTGATTTTGTTTTAAAATAAGAAAGAATGTTAATTGAATCTCTTTGCATTATTAGAGTTGATTTATTTTGAATGATCGATTTAATTTCATCTAAACCCAATTCTGTCTAACTAAGCCTAAATCCAGTTTAATTTTGAATGGTCTTTTATTTGTAAGCTTTTTTTATTTTCTTCTTGGTAATCATCATCAGGAAAGTAATCTTTGCTAATTAGTTAAAAAACTAATTAGTTAAATTTGACAAGGCTTTTTTTCTTGTTAAAACTAAAACGTTAGGAATAAATTGAGTCCCCTCAATAAATTGAGGGGATTGCCCCCTCCTCAGTACCTCGCTCTTTAAGCCAAAGTTTGAGTTTTGTCGCAATCCTTCAAGAATGACTCCAGAAACACAAGGGTCGTTTAATTAGAACAATAAGAAGAATTTTTAACAGCATTGTAAAACTTTAGCGTAAAGGGCGAAGTGTTGAGGAGGGGACAATCCCCTTCATATACGTAACAATTTCTGTTCGTTTTAATGTTGCTCCTTACTTTCAGTTGAAAAAAACTAGTTTTTTATATTTAATTTCAAATAAAAGTATGCTAGGGAGAATGTCTTAGGCTGGATAATCCCAAAATTTTACGGGTGGGGTAGGGGTTTTCCAGAAAGATGGAATTATCAGGAGGGTGTTTTACGAGGGGGGGGGTGTAAACTTTACGCGAGAACAATTTTCCACAGAGGAGTTTCCCGTGAGAGGAGGGAATTTTTCATGTAGAGTGGCCCTGATTTGAAGGCATTATTTGAAAAGCGATCAGAAATTAAATAAATAAAAAAGTTGTTTCAACTGAAAGTAAGGAGCAACATTAAAAACGCAAAATGAACAAAAATTATTCCATATATGAAGGGGTTTATTCCTTCTCAACATCTTGCTCTTTACGCTAAAGTTTTACTGTTTGTCTTAATTTTTAAGAACGAGGGCCGTATAATTAGAGTCGGAACCTTTTTTTAAAAGTAGGCTACAAAAACTTTAGCGCAAAGAGCAAAGCATTGAGGAGGGGGTGACCCCTTCATGTAAGGATTAATTTATGTTCGTTTTGATGATGCTCCTTACATTCAGTTATAAAAAAAAACTAGCTTTTGTAGTATTCATTGAAAGTAAAGAGCAAAATTGAATCTTAAACAGAACAAAATTATTGCTTCACAGTTTGTGGAACATATAACTGAGTTGTGATATTGTTTTGTGTATGTAGAATTCTGAAAACTAGTGCTTCACTGAAAACACAAAACTGATGCAACAAAACGGGATTAGGAGCAGTAAAAATCTTAAGAAGGTTGCGGAAAATACAAGACAAATTTAATTAAATGTGTAAAGCAGATTTTCACAGGTAATGAAGTCAATAAATTTTACTATATAGTTTTAAGCAAAAAAAAAAGAAAAAAAAATTAAGGAGGCTCAGTTATGAGGGAAGCACCAGTCTTTTAGATTTCTAGAGATATTGGAAAATATTCTGTGTCAGTTTATTTAAGCTATTTTTGTGGATATATCCTGCGAAATCTACTAAGCAATAATTTTAGTTTTAAGCACAACTTCGGTATTTTCTTTCATATAAAAACTATTGATTTTTAGAATCATAGTCATAAGAAAACGCCATTCTTTCAGTTCAACTCCTAAAGTATGGTAAAAAAGTGTGGTATCAACAACTTACGCAAAGAAACAGCAACACAAAATATGGTATGTGTCCTCATTTTGGCCAAGATTGAAACTGTGAAAGTGCAAAGGAGCTCCGCGTTTATATACAACTTCAAATTTTAAAGTAATCGTTTAAGTCACGTACAATACGTAATAGTGTATCGGATTTCAGGAAATGTTTTGAATAAATTCTGCAAGGCTTTTGTTCTTTAATTTGAATAAACTATTGTGTAATTGTTTTTTTTTTCAGTAATAAAATTCCCTTGAAAATCAAAATATGAGCTTTAACAAAAAGTTTCTCATGCATAAAATTGTGAAATATATGCACATAAACAAGCTTATAGCAACAGAATTGCTCGTTTTTAATTTAAAAAAATTACATCTCACATGAAAGGATAGAGCAACATTAAAACGTACTGAGAATAACTCCAAAATTTAGAGAAAATTGAATAGCTTCGTTCTTAGGTCACGAAATTTAAAATCTGTTACCATATCAAAAATCTTCAAGTTTGAGTAGTAAAGGCTTAACAAATTTAATTTCAGGATATTTTATAACTAATTACCCTTAGACAATATCAGTTTAGCTGTTAAGGTAAGTAGTCCTCTGCCTATTACCCTTCTATGATGGCGCCATTAATTCCATATAAGCAATAACATCATCTAATTTCTAATTGCCCTAAAGTAGATATTTACATTCATTTATCTACCTGCACCCCTGGAAACCTGCAAAATCTTGACCGTTTGGCTAGAAACAATAAGTTAAACTTAAAGTAGCCATTCGATAAGAAGCTCAGTGAAAAGGTAGCTTACTGCTAAGAAGAACGTTATCTTGTATTAACGTCTCATTCAGTAAAATAAGATTATACACTAGTCCTGGCCTTGTCTTTGAATCAGGAAGTCAACCCTTTAATTACGGCTGAGGTATGCCCACGCTTAGCAAAAAATAGAGCTGTGAGTGAATAAGGTCAAAGACACGCCCACCCAATGTTTGAATAAGTGTTCACCGGAGGTATTTTGGGAAATTTTTAAAGCTAACTCATCTTATCACTGTTATGAGACTAGAAATGCGAATGACCTTGCATCGGAGCTCCGGAATACTCAACGTGCTGCGTTTCTGCCTCGTTTTGCGGGACCGGGGGTGTGGAATTCCCTCCCGGATGCTATTAGACATGCTGATAATGTAAGCCAACTCAAGAGTAGATGGAAGCGTTACTTTTTGGGTTATAATCTGAATGATTAGAAATTTGAATTTGATTAATATTTGGTATGAAAATTGTTTCGACAGACAAAGGTCGCATTTTCGCAAAATTACCCAGCCAAAGCGCACGGAGTCGGCTCTATAGCCTAGCTGATACTTATTGATTTTGTCATAGTTGATTTAGTTAGAAGCATCTCTTTTTTTTTTTTTTTTTCTTTTTTTTTGAGTGGATGTTTTAAGGATGATATGTGATATTTCTCACTTGCGATTTCTAAAGTGTAATCCTTTTAGAGTAGGAGATGTTCTTTATTTTTCACCGTAAACAGATAGTTTTTATGTGGATGTAGAGCTTTATAATAATGGATTCGCAGCCATCGTAAACAAACCTTCGGGTTTTTGTAGATGGCCGCTGTAAATTTGTTTGTATTTTTTATGTTAAATAAATTAATTTGAATTTGAACCCAAGCACCCAATCCAACGCTTCGTACATTCGTAGAACGTTTAAATGTGTTCTTAATGCATTAAATAATGATTCCATCATCCGTAATGCATACAGCAACAAAAGGGAGGAGGGCAGCTTGTGTATGCATGTATTTTCTTCTTGGAAAACACGCCCATAGGGCCGTTAAAACGTTTTTAACGGTTTTCAATCTTTCAGATTGGGAGACTTGTCCTCCCAATCTGGGAGGACAGATTGGGAGACTCAGATTGAGATTTTATGATTTTATGAACAGCCCGTCAGTGGGATTGTAAATAATAAATGTTTCGCTCTGTTCCTTTGTCTTTAATTAAATTAAAAAAACAAGTTTTTTAATTGAAAGTAATGAGCAACATTAAAACTTAAAACGAGCAAAAATTATTCTATATATGAAAGAGGCTGTCCCATCATCAACGCCCCGCTCTTTACGCTAAAGATTGCCTCTTTGTCACGACTCTACTTTTTAAAGTAATAAAAAAAACTTAGCGTAAAGAGCGGGGCGTTGATGAGGGGACAGCCTCTATCATATATGGAATAATTAGTGCTTGTTTTAAGTTTTAATGTTGCTCCTTACTTTCAGTTGAAATTTTTTTTTATTTAGTTTCTGATCATTCTTTAAATAATACCAGGAAATCTGGCTACTCCTCCACTGAAAAATCCCTCCTCCCCAAGGATTTATTCTTTAGACAATTCAATCCTGGCGAAAACTTACCCTGGGCAATTAACCTTAACATCTCAATGAGTAAAATTGAATAGGCAATATGAAAGAAAGACAGGAAGAATTTCGTATAGGAATTCTGGCAAATTTCTCCAGTGTAAAATTTCCCCTGAAAAATTCCCACCACTGGAAAATTCCCTCCCCATGAAAAATTATCCCCGGGGAAAATACTACCAGCAGAAAATTCGCCCCCCCCCCGAAAATGTATGCATACTTCCCAATAACCAATACTATACCTAAACAAAAGGCAAATTTTGTAACATAAAGACCTTTCCCCAGAGGCTCTGGGGAGTCCTGATATCCCCAAAGGCAAATTTATTTGGCTAGTGGCGGATCCAGGTGAGGGACGAGGGGGGGGGGCGCTTCCCCCCTAAGGTAGTCTATAGTAGTGTAGTTTACTTAATTAACGAAAGTTTGCGTTAATTAAACTTGCTCCTAATGCAAATTTATCGGATCAACCTATTTTGCGCCCCCCCCCCTAAAAAAATCCTGGATCCGCCCCTGTATTTGGCTTTTCGACTATGCCAAACAAAATGGCTGTTTTAAAATTTTGATCGGACGGTTTTGAGAAAAAGGGGCGTGGGAGGTGGCGACGTTGCCCTCCAATTTTGTGTCACTTAAAAAGGGCACTAGAGCTTTTAATTTTCGTTCAAATGAGCTCTTTTACTATATTCTAGGACCACTGGGTCGATACAATCATCCCTGGGAAAAACAAACAAAAAAATTATTGTAGGAAAGGGAGGTCATTTCCCACCAGAAAACAATAAATTGTCCAAACAAAATTGAAGAACTGTTTCGAAAACTAAAAAAAAAAAAAAAAACGAGAGCCTACCAATTCTACCAACATTCAGACAGGTCCTGCTTTTTATTTAATCCCAGTTAATTGCCAAAAGTGCGATTCTCAAGAGTAAAGTGCAAATTATGTTCTGGCCTTGGGCAGGCATAGGGGTTTTGAGCCCTGCTTATGTTAATTTCTGCTCGTTTTGAGTTTGACTCGGTTATCTATTGTAATTTTTGTTCGTTTTGGGTTTCATTTATTTAACGATGCTGATTTGGGGTAGTTCCATGCTTGGTAGATTATTTGATTTTATTTTTGCTCATTTTTGGTTTAATGGAGTTCTTTACTTTTCTTTGAAAAACTTATTTTGTGGAAAAAGTTTTTTTTAATTAATTTGCTGTTTGTTTTGTATTGACATAGTCTTTTCAGGGAAAAACAAAAGAATACTTTAAATCTTTTCGTTTTTTTTAAGACTTTATAGTTTGGCCTGCTATTTGTATGCTGGAGAAAAATTTTTCAGCAATTTTTAACAACATAAAACCTTTAAAAATCTGGACACAAATAGTAGTGTTTAATTTAGTTTCATACCTCCTCTAGTTGACCTGAAACAGAAAACTTGATGCCATTCGAAAAAAAAAGAAATGTTTACTTTCTTTGATAGCTTGGATACACTTACGCTATTTTGAATTGGTTAAATTTTAAGAGCAGAAGCAGCCCCGAAAGTTTGAACATAATACCCCTCAGTCGTTCTTGGGATACTGTTGAGATGCCTTATTGGGAATTATCATTAACACAGTGCATTTTGATTTAATCTTAAGGCAACATTTAGTTTTTAAACATAATGGGCAAATGTGAGAGGGATTAGTTGGACTCAATTACTTTTGACTATTAAAAAGGGCATTAACCCTTTTTATTTTCAATCGAATGAGCCCTTTTCAAAGTTCCTACGACAACTCGTGCGATACGAAGTGCCCTAGTCTAAAAAAAATATATATATATATATATATATATAATACACTGTACCCACAGCGATCTTTACTACAAAAATGTCAAGCCATTCAATCACTTTTGACTATTAAAAAAGGCACTAGCCCTTTCAATTTCCAATCGAATGAGCCCTTTTTGAGTTTCTACGACAATGCTTTCTATAAACACCTTATATACCCCCAGGTATAAATCAAAACCCTTGCCCTGAGGGCGGTGAGGGGGTTGTCATCTTCAAAGACCTAATTTCCAGAATTTTCAACTACGTTAAACAAATTGGCTATCTCAAAATTTTGATTGGATGTGTTTGAGGAAACGGTGGGAGTGAAAGGGGCGTTAGTTGCTCTCCAATCACTTTCAACTATTAAAAAAGGCACTAGCCCTTTCAATTTCCAATCAAATGAGCCCTTTTGAAGTTTCTACGAAAACACTTTCAATAAAAACCTTATATGCCCCAGGGCATAACTTACAACCCTTGCCCTGAGGGCTGTGAGGGGGTTGTCATCCTCAAAGACATAATTTCCGGATCTTTCAACTACATTGAACAAAATGGCTATCTCAAACTTTTTATTGGATGTTTGGGGAAATGGTGGGCGTGAGAGGGGGGTTACTTGCCCTCAAATCACTTTGACTATTAAAAAGGGCACTAGCCATTTCAATTTCCAATCGAGTGATTCCTTTTTGAAGTTTCTACGATAACGCTTTCTATAAGAAAAAACCTTATATGCCCCCTGGGCATAACTTACAACCCTTGCCCTGAGGGCTATGGGGGGAGTGTCATTCTCAAAAACACAATTTCCGGACTTTTTAACTACGTCAAACAAAATGACTATCTCAAAATTTAGATTGGATGTGTTTGAGGAAATGGTGGGTGTGAGAGGGGTGTTAGTTATCCTCCAATCACTTTCAACTATTAAAACGGGCACAAGCCCTTCTAATTTCCAATCGAATGAGTCCTTTTTGAAGTAGCTTACAACACTTGCCCCGAGGGCTCTGAGGGGGTTATCATCCTCAAAGACCTAATTTCTAAAACTTGTAACTATGTTGAACAAAATGGCTATCTAAAAATTTTGATTGGATGTGTTTGGGGAAAAGGTCGGCGTGAGAGGAGGGTTAGGTTACCTCCAATCACTTTCGACTATTAAAAAGAGTACTAGCCCTTTGAATTTCCAATCAAATGAGCCCTTTTTTAAGTTTCTACGACAAAGTTTTAAATAAAAACCTTATATGCCCCCAGGGCATAACTTACATCACTGACCCTGGGGGCTGTGGGGGGAGTGTCATCCTCAAAAATTTAGATTGGATGTGTTTGGATAAATGGTGGGCGTGGAATATGCCCCCAGGGCATAACTTACAACCCATGACTTGAGGACTGTAGGGGGGGGGGGCTGTCATCCTAAAAGACCTAATTTCCAGAACTTTCAACTACGAACAAAATGGCTATCTCAAAATTTTGATCGGATGTGTTTGGGGGAAAGGTGGGCGCGAGAGGGGATTGGTTGCCCTCCAATCACTTTCGACCACTAAAAAGGGCACTAGCCCTTTGAATTTCCAATCGAATGAGCCCTTTTTGAAGTTTCTACGAGAAATATTTCTATAAAAACCTTATATGCCCCCAGGGCATAACTTACAACCCTTGCCGTGAGGGCTGTGGGGGAGTTTCCTCCTCAAAAACATAACTTCCATTTGGAAATCAACTAAGCTGGACAAAATTGCTAACTCAAACTTTTGATTGGATGTGTTTGGTGAAATGGTGGGCTTGGGAAGGGTGTTAGCTGCCTACCAATCACTTTGGACTATTGAAAAGGGCACTAGCCATTCCAATCGAATGAGCCCTTTTCCAAGTTTCTATGACAACTCCTTAAATCCGAAGTGCCCTGGTCTAAAGGTAAAAAAAAAAACTAAAATTAAATAATACATTGTGCCAACATCGTTCTTTACTTAGGCAGCGCGATTGCGCTGCCTATGATTAAGGGATTATAGCAACCCAGGTAAACGAGGGGGAATACAGCAAGAAGAGGGTTGGGGGAGGAAACACCCAAGAGAGGAGAACAAGCAGGCTGTTTCTGTTTCCCTTTTGGGGACATAAAAGAAACAACCCTGCTAAAAACATAAATTTCGTTTTGGTTATTTATTCTACTATTTGGAAAAAAATTGTGTTTTTTAAAATGATTCAATAAAATATTAAACAGACCCTTTTCATGAAATAAGAAAATATGAATCAACTCATAAATTGATGTCAGAGTAAAATAATCAGCAGTTTTCCAGTAAATACAATAATTGTGTGACCGGCATATACCCCCCCACCCCATCGGAAAACATCCTCCGCGGAAAATGCCCTCCCTCCTCCCCAGAGAAAATTTTTCATTGAAAAATAGACCCCCCCCCTCACATTGCTGGCTGGTCTCAAATCATTTTCGACTTGTAAAAATAGGACTTGAACTCAATTTCTGCATTCAGAAGGTGTGTCAGTTGTGGGGAGAGGGAAGGACTGTTCCGTTCCCCAGATTAAAAAACAAAATGCTTTTTTATAATATTTTAATTAATAATACCTAATCAATTAGGCATCCTCATTGCGGTAAGTTGATTTTGTTTTAAAATAAGAAAGAATGTTAATTGAATCTCTTTGCATTATTAGAGTTGATTTATTTTGAATGATCGATTTAATTTCATCTAAACCCAATTCTGTCTAACTAAGCCTAAATCCAGTTTAATTTTGAATGGTCTTTTATTTGTAAGCTTTTTTTATTTTTTTGGCATATTTATAGGCCTATTCAATATTAAGACTTTAATAACATAAACAACACGTGGTTCTACTTAACCACGCCAATTTAAAACTCTTCTTTCTAAAATTTCTTTTCGGCAAATTGTCCTTACGTGTAAATGGTCGAATATATTCCGTCTTTGATAAAGTTAAATTTAAAAAGGAAACGGTTAAGTGAAATCAATCAATAAATAGCTTCGGAGGTTTAACCATATCTTAAACCTCCCAAGATTCGATTGAAATTGCCTCTTAGTATTAGAAGCTGAAGTATCTGAAAAGCAGTAAACAAAAACTAAACAAGAACTTAACAATATAATTTAGCCTTCAAAAATAAAAACGTTTGGATATATAATCAAGATGTAACTTAAATTGTTGTAAATCTGGTAAATTGATCATTCTTCTTGGTAATCATCATCAGGAAAGTAATCTTTGCTAAGTTAAAAAACTAATTAGTTAAATTTGACAAGGCTTTTTTTCTTGTTAAAATTAAAACGTTAGGAATAAATTGAGTCCCCTCAATCAATTAAGGGGATTGCCCCCTCCTCAGTACCTCGCTCCTTAAGCCAAAGTTTGAGTTTTGTCGCAATCCTTTAAGAATGACTCCAGAAACACAAGGGTCGTTTAATTAGAACAATAAGAAGAATTTTTAACAGTATTGTAAAACTTTAGCGTAAAGGGTGAAGTGTTGAGGAGGGGACAATCCCCTTCATATACGTAACAATTTCTGTTCGTTTTAATGTTGCTCCTTACTTTCAGTTGAAAAAACTAGTTTTTTATATTTAATTTCAAATAAAAGTATGCTAAGGATAATGTCTTAGGCTGAATAATCCTAAAATTTTACGGGTGGGGTAGGGGTTTTCCAGAAAGATGGAATTATCAGGAGGGTGTTTTACGAGGGGGGGGGGTGTAAACTTTACGCGAGAACAATTTTCCACAGAAGAGTTTCCCGTGAGAGGAGGGAATTTTTCATGTAGAGTGGCCCTGATTTGAAGGCATTATTTGAAAAGCGATCAGAAATTCAATAAATAAAAAAGTTGTTTCAACTGAAAGTAAGGAGCAACATTAAAAACGCAAAATAAACAAAAATTATTCCATATATGAAGGGGTTTATTCCTTCTCAACATCTTGCTCTTTACGCTAAAGTTTGACTGTTTGTCTTAATTTTTAAGAACAAGGGCCGTATAATTAGAGTCGGAACCTTTTTTTAAAAGTAGGCTACAAAAACTTTAGCGCAAAGAGCAAAGCATTGAGGAGGGGGTGACCCCTTCATATAAGGATTAATTTATGTTCGTTTTGATGATGCTCCTTACATTCAGTTATAAAAAAAACTAGCTTTTGTTGTTGATTGAAAGTAAAGAGCAAAATTGAATCTTAAACAGAACAAAATTATTGCTTCACAGTTTGTGGAACATATAACTGAGTTGTGATATTGTTTTGTGTATGTAGAATTCTGAAAACTAGTGCTTCACTGAAAACACAAAACTGATGCAACAAAACGGGATTAGCAGTAAAAATCTTAAGAAGGTTGCGGAAAATACAAGACAAATTTAATTAAATGTGTAAAGCAGATTTTCACAGGTAAATGAAGTCAATAAATTTTACTATATAGTTTTAAGCAAAAAAAAAAGAAAAAAAAATTAAGGAGGCTCAGTTATGAGGGAAGCACCAGTCTTTTAGATTTCTAGAGATATTGGAAAATATTCTGTGTCAGTTTATTTAAGCTATTTTTGTGGATATATCCTGCGAAATCTACTAAGCAATAATTCTAGTTTTAAGCACAACTTCGGTATTTTCTTTCATATAAAAACTATTGATTTTTAGAATCATAGTCATAAGAAAACGCCATTCTTTCAGTTCAACTCCTAAAGTAAAAATGATAATTAAAATTTAATCCATTTTGACAGGGTTTTGTTTATAAAAGTCCTACAGACGCAAACTGGCTCTGCAGTGATCATCGCTACCGTGTTTGTTTTCATAAATAAAATTATGAATTTGAAATAAAATATGGAAATGAAGTACAGAAATTCTGAGAGGTTTTGACTTTATCTGTTTTTATAATTGCGAAATTTTGCCGCGTTATTGGTTCTGGATTGTGCAAGTCAAAATCTGATGGAAAATGTTTTTCACTATACATTTCCTTTTCTCTTATCCAAATTTTCTGCTTGGGGTTTTTCCACGAGGAAATTTCTCACGAGGAGGGAAGTTTCCAGGAAGTGAACTTGTCAGGGGAAATTATACACTGTGGGAATTTGTCAGAATTCTTATACAAAATACTTATTGTTACCTATTCTCTTTGCTCTGAATGAAGCAATGCTTCCCTGGATCTTCCAATGAAGACTATGAAAGCAGTTTGGTGACAGTTAGAATATGATGAATATAAAAAATCAGAGTACAAATTTCTAAACAGATGTCATCTTTTTTTTTTTTTTGGGGGGGGGGGGAATTGAAAATCGTGTATTTCAAAGCCATTTTTTCCCTACCTGTAGAAGGTTCTGACTAATACAAGAAAGTCACCCCTCTGTAGAGGCTTATGCACAAGTATTGACATAGCTGCACGGGAGGGGGGGGGGGAGGGCTGCTGAGTGTGCTCAGAAGGACCACTACTCCCTCTTCCCTTCACCTGCAATTACAAGTGTCTACAGTGTTTGCAACAAGGTTGGAATAAAATCAAATTAGAATATGGCTAATTATGTGTGAGGCAGTAATTCTCACTCAAAAATTTCAGCAGTACTCCCAGTGAATTTTACAGCAGTTTCTTCAGATTAGCACAGGCATTTTCAGCAAGATCAGAAACAAAATACAAATTGGACTATGACAAACGAGGCACATACCAATGTTTTTTTTGGGGGGGTAGGTAGGAGGAGATATAAAAAAAACATACTTTAATTGTAAATTTGAATAGCAAGTTTGCAGGAATTTCAAAAATTAGGAATTGTAGGAAAAAAAGCCCTTCTGTTTACGTCCTTATGACTAACTATACAGACTAAATAGATGTCTTGTTTCTATATATTGGTTTAGTTGAAGGGAGTAGTTTGGGGGAGGGGGTAACACAAAACTTCAAAAAGGCATAAACAAATTTGTTTAAATCCATTTTTGTTATGTTTTTACGAGTCAGACAAACATTTCAGGGGGAGGGGGTTCACCCCCCCCCCACCCCATTGGACACTCCATTTGGCTAAAATCGAAAATTAGGGATCATATTCGAATCAGGACTGTGGGTTAGAACTGGGGAACATTTTGGCCTTATTCTTGATATGGTAGGTAATACCAAGATAAGGTAGATAAGATCAGACTTTATTGTAGTTTAATAGATCCAAAGCTTTTTAAAGTCCAGTGCAATAAAATTGAGCTGGGTATTGGGTTTTTCGAGTGTGTTACATATTGGGTCCATAAGGTGAACAAGATAGTGAGTGCAGTATAGATGTAGTGTTCATTTTCGAATTACCTCTGGTCAACATTTGGGATTATCTTAACTTTTAACCACTCAGCTAAAAAGCTGCCACATAGTTCAGAGAAAACGGTAGTAAGTGTAATGGGGTAGGCACCATGAAATGGGAGCAATAAAATATAATTTTTAACAATTTGGGAATTTACCAGTAGAAAAGATTTCATTAAAATTATAATCATGGTTGCAGCAGCAGCTGCAACCTAGTAAAGAGCAAAACACAGCCTAGCAAAGCAACCTAGTAAAGAGCAAAAGTTAAAAACCGCGTTTAGAAAAAAGCTACCTAGTGGAAAAAAATTGTCACTTGACACTGGTTTAGGAATGGTAACTATTATTTCGGTTCGTCCTAAAAGTAAAAGTTTATTGCAAAAAGAAGTTTATGGTAATTTCGAAAAAAAAGCCTGAAACCCCTAGAAAATGGCGTCAGATCAAATGTAAAGTGTATCATTAAAATCAGCATGGTCGAAAACCTTGTAAAGGGAAATTAGTCCCTCTCCTTGAACAACAAAAAAAATCACTTTTTTTTCATGCGTAGTACTAGTATGTCTCCCATTTTTTTTTTCTAGCAGGGCTAGGGGGTGATCAGAGATTCATAGAGACATGTAATAGCTCATTCTTACAGAAATTAAACTTTCTAGGTCCCTTTTTAAGTGACCAAAAAGACTGGAAGGCAACTAGCCCCCCCCCCCACCAAAGCCATCCAATCAAAATTTAGAGATAGCCATTTTGTTCAACATAGTTCACAGGTTCTATCGTTTTGGTGATGATATGACCATCCATAGTCCCTGGGGAAAAGGGTGTACACGTTATCAGTATTACCTGCATCTTAGACAGATTTTTAGTAGCTCATATAAAAGATACGTCCTTCCTATAAATTCCACCATCAGCAAGTTCCAAATGGCACTAAAAACGGCACTTTTGGTGCCTTGTCTCAAGTGGAAAAGCTGGGGCTACTGAGCTACCAGAACTTTTTAGAGTGACGTTTAATGGCTCATTTCAAAGCTATTGCTCATATCTACGTGATTTTTATCAATTCTACCATCCGTAAGTGTAATATAGCAGTTGGGCGTAATTTCGTCGAAATCCTGGGGGTGGGGCAAAGGTGGACCAAACTTTCCCCGATCAAATGAAAATGTCAGTGAGAAATGAAAAATAAGCCTTATAGTAACATAAATGGAAAGAATTACTAAAGAAAACTGACCTGTTTCTCTGAATTATGTAGGCTTATCTTAGTTGTGATAAGATTTTTTAAGAAACTAAATTTCACCTGGGGCAGGGGGGCCAAACTGGGGTCTAGAGGCGGTAGTTGCCCCCTGCTCCATAGCAAATTACACCCCTGAATAAAAACAACCCTTTTTGTGTCACTTCTTAAGTAGAAAAGCATGGAAGCATAAAACAGTATCATCATTGTAATAATTATGGTCCAAAACCCTTAACTGGAGGTTTCAAGAACATCTCCTGTATATTCCTCCTCCAGGCCCCTTTAAGAAGCTACGCAATTAAGGTACAGACACCAATATATCAAATCAGATTATTAGAGGCGTGGTTCTATTAAGCAGCGTTTACATGCGTGCCTAGCTAGAATCCCATGCCTAGGCATGTGTCTGGCCAGACATGAATGTCAAGAGAACTACCATTCACAAGTAAAATTTGGTGCTTGGCTAGACAAGTTACAGCTAAGCACCCAGTTCTAGACTCTAGAACTCAAAGTCTAGGATTTTCAATTACAGCCAATCAGAATGTGTCAAGTTCCACTATTTTAATCATCTATGTTTACATTTTTAAACTGAAATTTAATTTTTGCAGTCTCATTAATTGTTTCTTTCATTTTAGGCAAATATGCAACACCATATATAATAGTGAAGCACACTAAGGCAATTGTTTAGCTTGTTCCATCAATTATCTTGTGATAGTAAAAATAGGGATTACAATTTTCCCAAATCAAGTGAAAATGACAGAGAAAACTGAAAAACGAGCCATATAGTAATAAAAAGTAAAGATGTACTAAAGAAAACTGACCTGTTTTAGTGGATGCTTGAATTATGCATGCTTATCTTAGTTTTGACAACATTTTTGGAGAAACTAAATTTCAGCTGGGGGGGGGGACTGGGGTCTGGGGGAAAACTGTGGTCTGGGAGAGGCAGTTGCCCCCTCTGTCCTATAGGAAATTACTCCTGACTCCAACCCATCACCACTTAGTGGTTGGAGATGTGTAGGCATGTGGTTCTGGAACCACTAAAAGTTGTACGTTAAAAGAAGGATTTGACAATTTACTTGACAATTCCACCGTAATATTCTCTCCATACAAGATTGTGCATCCAAAAAGGAAGAAAGACAAATGAAAACAGTTCTATAGGAGAATCCAGGCAATTCTTCCCAAAATTTTTGAAATGAAAATAAAATTAGTTTATAATATCGTTTATTGTACCTACACAAGAAATGATCTTTTTGAAATCTCGATTCATTGGTAAGTAATTAATGGCTTGTCTATAAATTTTTCCAAAATTTTTGAAATGAAAACAAAATTAGTTTATAATATCATTTATTGTACCTACACAAGAAATGATCTTTTTGAAATTTTGATTCATTTGTAAGTAATGAATGGCTTGTCTATTTAGGGACAGGTCAAATAACTCCCTAAGCCTAAAGGCATATTTCTGTTGAGATAGCAAATTTTTCACAAGCATGTCAATATGCAAACCTGTCCACTTAGTTAACCTTTTGTGTTGGAAGCACTTGCCCAGAGCTACTTTCTTATGTGCTACTAAATTTAATTTTTAACACAAAAAATTATAAGTCTATTTTTTTCTTAAAAAAAAAATTACAAAAAGAAACAACACTATTTTCCCCTAGATTGGAGGTGATTAGAAATTATATAAAAAAAAAGTTTTGAACTGAAACTAAGGGGGAACATTAACACTTAAAACAAACAGAAATTATTCTGTGAAATAAAAAATATCATAGCAGTGTTGATTCTAAAGCAAATTTTAATGAAACAAATTTCAAAAAACAAAGTTTCCCCAAGGGAAGTAAAGAGCAAAGTTGAAACTTAAAACAAACAAAAATTATTACTTCATAGCCAATCTAGCATATATCAATAAAACTTGTGCAAATAAATCAACTGGCGACATTTCCCTGTGTTTGTAGGATTACAGAAAACTAGCATTTTACTGAAAACACAAAACAATATAGGAGTTTTGGTAAGGTAAAAGTCAACCATTTTTAGATTATTGCTTTATTTACTTATTTTTCGTTTACTTTGGCATCACTTCTGCAGAATGAGCTCAGTTCAATGATTGACTGTCGTTTTAGATATGAAAAGGACATTTCATGATTATTTTGAAGACAAGTTCAAAGTGAATGAATCTTATTAGTATTAAGACTACAGACTTGATTTAAAATTTGTATCATAACTTGAAATTCTGTTTTATAGAGAGAAATAACTGGATTTCCAGGGTGCATATTACAGTTGATATGTTCTTCATTTCGAGTAATGCTAAGTGAGACCAAGATGTAACCTGATAAATCAATCCATTATTTTGTATGCTGTGTAATGACTTTAAACTTATTATTTTTATGCCTAAGTTTTTAAGATGATTTTAATTGTATACTGAAAGATACTGATATCACAGCTCCTGTAAGACTATAAAAAGCGTTAATTTCTTATTGTAAGGCTACATATCTACTTTTAACTCCTAAATCAATATTCTTGTTTTTCATACTTGGCTTTTGTGTTTTCAGTAAAGTGCTAGTTTTCTGTAATCCTACAAACATAGGGAAATGTCACCAGTTGATTTATTTGCACTAGTTTTATTGATATATGTTACATAGGCTGTGAAGTAATAATTTTTGTTTGTTTTAAGTTTCAACTTTGCTCTTTATTTCCCTCAGAACAATTTAGCTTTTTAAATTAATGATTGTCTAAAGTGAGGGGAAGGAGGCTTTGTAGTATGAAGGAAAGGAGTTTGCTCGGATCATAGACTATATAAAAGGGCTTTTCTTTGATAAAAATCAATATTATTGTGGGTTTTCCCAAATTCTTTTTATTCTTTTATACCATTAATTACTGATCCATTATACAATTCCATGGATCTAAAAATACATTTTGGTTTACTACAAAGCTTTACTTAGTTCCTTTTTTGGCTTGCTACAAGTTTTACTTTCTTAGTTCCTTGCTTGAAGACTCTTAATGGAATGCAGATTTTAGTTCACTGAACGAAAAAATCAGAGTGAATTTCATAGCTTCGTTGATCTATGAGGGAAAAATCCAGCAAAATCATCAAAAAGTACAAGCATTAATACACACTAGCTGTAGACAAGGTTGGCTGACATTTACCCCCCCCCGCCCCACAGAAAACACCCCCTGTGGAATCTAAGGCTTTCCAAATTTGAGAATTTTATTTGGGTTTTGTTTTTTTAATTTCCATAGGGGGAAGGAATTTTGGTACTTGTGTACTTTGTGCCACTCACTCATGTTTACACTGTGTAAAAACTAGATAACACACAGGTTTTGTGTTAGTTTTTCATTACTTTAAAAACAAATTTGGGTTATAGATTTACACATTAGGGGGGGGGGGGGGATTAAGCGGGTCTGCAATCAAAATGTGTAAGGTACGATTATTCTGCATATTATGAAGAAAGAATTGTTTTCTGACTTCAAACTGTCCAAATACTTTACCCCCCCCCCCCTTATGTGTACATACATAGCACAAATAATATATTTCCCATATAGTCTGTCACTTGTCTTTATCTTATCTTGTGCTAAGCTAAAAAAAAAAAACAACTAATAAAAAACTAACACGAAAAACCAGCTTGTTCTTGAGTTCAACACAGTATAAATTTGAGTGAGTGGCGCATAATATACAAGTATCAAAATTCTTTCCCTCTATGGAAACTAAAAAAAACAAAATTCAAAGAAAATTCTCAAATTTCAAAAGCCTTATTTTCCGCAGGGGGGGGGGGTAAATGCCTAGAACTGTAGACAAGAAGGGAGTT
This sequence comes from Artemia sinica, assembly GCA_027921565.1. Lineage (NCBI taxonomy): Eukaryota > Metazoa > Arthropoda > Branchiopoda > Anostraca > Artemiidae > Artemia > Artemia sinica. The sequence continues at coordinate 65,966,931 of CM051264.1, read as the reverse complement.
GGGACCAGGGTTCCTGAAATCTTCAAGATTTTTGAAGCTGTTGCAGGTGTAGCAAAATCTCTCCAAACTGGTCAGTACAGTACCAAGAAAATTTGAGGATATCTAGGCTTTAAAAATGTTACTTGGTTAGATCTACATAGTGAACACCATTTTGAGAAGGGTTGTGTTTTACTTGGCTGATGCAATCTAACAGTCTTTGCTATTGATATTTATCATTGACGAATCTATTAAAAATACCCTTGTTTTGAATTTGTTAAATTAGCCATTACATGGCTGTAATTGCCCATCAATATTGAACAATTTGGTGTATCATATGATCTGAGGCTAAAATCCAACATAGGGTGATTGACAAAATAAAAATGGTTGCTGAATTCTGAGACTCTTGTGCATAACATCAGTTATTTGTCAATTGGACCAACATTTTGGACATGTAGAAGCAACAATCACCAAATAGGCATTGAAATATTGCACATATGAATTAACCAAACAAAGTACAATGATAATAATTTTGACAACCTAGGAGCAAAATTATATTCATTTCGTTTTTAGGACTTTCTATATAATGTGTTTCTTTCAGATTGACATCCAATAGGAAAAAGGTTGATTTCAAAAACTTAGCAGGGAACTATTTATTGGTTGCTAATGGAGATGACTTAAAGACAACAGGTTACATATGTGATGCAGAAATATCTAGAGCATACTAAGTTGGATATTATACTAAAGTACCTATGCTTAAGCATCTAAATACAAAACACTAAAGAAAGAAATACATGAACAAAAAGAATTAAAAAAAACGTTAAATCAACAGTCTCTCAGTGAGAAACCTTAGAAACGGAGTAGTAGGGGAGGATAGACAATAAATTGTAAAAGCATCTTTTAATAGATCTAAAACCTGGAATAGAAATGAAATAAAATTTCTAGTATCTGGCAAGTTTTTTGGATAAATGGTTACCATTGATTTCAAATTATTGTCTGCTGTAGACCAGGTTAGAAACACATAACATTGAAATACAAGACTAGAGATCTATTTTTTCCAGCATCTGCCATCTTTTTTTTATTATCTTTGTATCTTACAACACCTATTATTTAAAATAAGTTTTGTTGGACTCAAAATGGGAAGCAGAAACCCTGATTGGCTGTCATTTTTTCTTCCTAGAAAAATCAGGAACAGAAGGGTACCTATTTTTAAGCACATCAGAAACTTCAGTTGGCTTTTGTTATCTCTGCATTATCATAGTCATAGCTACATTTTGCAAAAAAAAAAAGAAGTTGACATAATTGCATGTTTGACAGCTTCAAGCAGAAACTTGCTGAATAACTGTCTGTCTAATTTTACAAGACTTCTGACTACTTATTGCTTTAAGTAGATAAACGGACCATTTTTTTTCATTGACCCCCCCCCCCAATGTCAAACTGACACCACTTACCTTCCCTATTCCCCAAACCCTCTTCTATGTTTATCTGAAGTTTTGTGGAAAGAAGAAAATTTGGGCATACAATTGTACTTTTTGGGGCATCAGATTATTTCTGAACTTATGCAATGATCAAGCAGCCCTCCACAGTGATAGCTGATGCATAATTATACATCACTGCCCATCATATATCAATTGAATTAATTGTATATTTCAACTGTTTATTTTGTATGGACTCCGTGACTCTCTAGAAACAGTATCAACACATGGCAATACTGCCTCTGAAGCTGGGAAGCTCAGCACAAGATTTCAATCATTTTAAATTGATTGCTTATCTCAGAACTTTCAAGTTTTTTTCCACAAACTAGCAGAAAACCACTTTGCTCTGGCAAAATCTTTTTGGCTACTTAAAAAGGGCACTTGGACCACCAGGAAAAAAAACAAATAAACACGCATCCCTAATCTTTCTTCTGGGTAAAAATGCATGAGCATTGGAAAAATGCTGAACTCCAGGGTAGTGAAGGATTTATCTAACCCTTCCCTAGTGTATTAGAAGCCAGAACAAACATTCCAGCTCTCCTGGTTTTGAAGAAGAGTCCTGCAAAGTCATGGCTCTGTTATAACTGTGAAGTGGGTTGACAGAGAACTCAGTCCAGTCAGTCACTACATACAAAGCAAGAGTTGATAAAGGTTAGACCAATTTTGACTGGAAGTTGAACTGGAACTTGGCCATCAACTCAAGTTGACTCAGCAATCCAAGCAAGAATTTGCAGGAGGTAGATCCCCTCCCCTTTCTTGCTGGCAAATGCAATTTAATTTAACTTAAGGTATTAGGCATAAAAAGTTCAATAATCAAGAGGACTTCAAAATTTACAACCCAAAAGAAGGTTGCAAAATAGAAAGAATCCCTTGCTGTTGATGCTATCAGTATTGCCACCAGAGCTTCTGGAAACAGATTGCCACCTGGATAACAACAGCCAATCATTCCTACCCACCAAATTTCAAACATCAATATCAAGTATGTTTACAAAAGACTTGCAAGTTCTCCAAGAGACTGCCATAATATATTCTCAATGTTTGAAATCAATATAGAACTGCCTATTAAAAGAAAATGTGTTAGCAGACAGCACTGAAAAATTGGGGTTGATAGAGACTAGTCACTATGCCTCCTTTATAAGTATCCACCCCCCCCCCTCCCTCTCCAGAAGACACTGACCTTTGGCAAACTGGACACACTCTGTGTTATAAAATGCGACTTTCAGGAAAAATCTACAATAGCCACAAATCTCAGATAAAGAGTTTGAAGCCTCATAGCTCAGCTAGATCCTAATCTAAGAAGTTTTAAAGAATTTAATAATAAAAAAAATTATGTTTGAAAAATGTTTCAAATCCTACTCAAATCAATAGAATTATGTTTCAAAAACCAAGAGTTAAAGAAAAGCGAACTCATACCAAAATGAAGGAGAAGCACATTTTCAAGGTAAAATTAAAAACAATTAAATCAGGTAAAATTAAAATAGTAAAACTCAAGTTGAGGTACTTTTTGCTATCTTGGAAAGCAATTGTACATAGTCTAGTAAAAATACAGTTTTGACTAGGCATTTGAGCAACAGAAGTTTTTTGGCACCAAAATATTCAGAAAAATTTGCTCAATAGCAGATCCAAAATTGACTGTTGAGAAATACCCCTTTTTTCAGGGAAGTGGATAATCATGAATATAAAATTCTGCAAATTTTCTGGATTAAAATGTCTTTTCCCATTAATTCAAGTCTGGGGAGGCAAAAAATGATTTGGAATTGGAAAAAATCAACAATACCCCATTTTAACCCTAAGTAAAATCAAGGGGGGGGGGGATGAAAAACCAGATTTACAATTTGTGCAGTATTTGGTAGTGATATAGTGATATATTTAATTAACTTTAACAAAAATTTAAACACAAAAATCAATATGATTCACCCAAAACCAAACGGTTGACATGGGGTGAAACAGGTAAAAAAATACATATGTATAACATCATTTAAATTCACTATAATAAGAAAGAAAAAAAAAGAGAAAATAAAATAAAAATAATAACAATACTACAGGGACAGCAACTACATACCATATTCATGCTGTGAGGTCACACTCACAAGCCAACCAGCAATTACAACTTAATTTAAATTAAATCAAATCAAGTCACCTCCAAAACAAACAAAACTAGAATTCATACTTACTTAATAATTTTTCTTTCAATTTTGCTTTAAAACCACTAAAATTTTCTAGTTTCATCATATCATTACCCAAATTATTCCATAAATTTATAGCCTTTATAACAAAAGAAAACATGAACTGGCAAACACCATAGGTGGAGTATAACAATAATTTTTACCCCTAGTATTTTGGTTATGTATATTGCATTGGCTGTAGAACCAACTGTTTAAACATTCCAGCAGCTGCTTCATATTGTACCTATACATAAACACTAATACATACAAATAATGAAGACTTGGTGCTGGCAATATCCTGAGATCCCTATAGACTTCTTGAACTGATTCTCTTTCTGATTTTCCTGATAATACTCTAATAGACTTGTTTTGGATAATTCAAACAGGATTAACAATTGAAGAAAATGTACCCATGTATACAGAAGAACAATACAAAATATAGGAATGGATTAATGAAAAATAGAGAAGCCTAAGTATACTAGTTGGAAACATATATGTAAGTTTATGAATCATCCCCAAATTACGCAATAGAATCCAGGATAAAATTTGAATATGGGATTGGAAACTGAAAGTCTCATCTATAATAATGCCAAGATACTTTACTGCCCTTTGATGAGCTATCATACCATGTTCATATGCTATATGCTGTATCCATGGATAATAATTCAATGTCCTCAAAAATATGAGAAAATTACTCTTAGAGGGGATCACCTTTACCTGATTCACTCTCAGCCATGTTGAAACCTCATTTAGTAATTCTTGTACACTCTCTAGGAGTAATCTCTCTGACTTTGCAATCAAAAGGTTTTTCCCCTATTAATTCAAATCCAGGGAGACTGGAAATGACATCAGAAATATTAGATCATTTAAGGCACAATTTCCACCTTAAGCAAGGTCAGAGGGGAGGGGGGGGGGGGGGTGAAAAACCAGAATTATAATTTGTGCAGTATTTGGTAGATGACATCAGAATTGAAATATTATATCATTTAGGGCACAATTTCCACCCTAAACAAGGTCAGAGGAGGGTTGAAAGCACCATTTTTTCCTATTGATCTACTTTTGGTTTAAAGTGCTTCATTGCCATTTCATGCCCACAAACTCAAATATGAACTAATATTGGGCCTCTCTATTAGAATCAGACTGACTTTAGAGGTATGTGTGTTTGGAGGTGACAATTTTGCTTAAAATTGTATTTTTGGTTCTAGGCATGCACCCCTCCCCCCTTCCCCCCCCCATGGAAAATAAGGCTTTTCAAATTTGAGAATTTTATTTTTTTAATTTCCATCAGGAGAAGGAATTTGTGTATTATGTGCCACTTGTTCAAGTTTAAACTGTGTAAAATCTGAGAACATGTCAGCTTTTTTGTTACTTTAGAAATAAATTTGGTCTATAGATATACATATTAGGGGGAGGGGGAGGGGTAAAGTATAGTGGGTCGGCATACAAAATGTGTTTGGTACAATTATTCTGAAGATTACATAGATAGATAAATAAATGTATTTTAAACCCAAACATATGGCCATGAACACAGTAAAATAACATAAATGAAAGGCACAAATAACATAAAATTTGATCAGCAATAATCATAAAACACTTAAATGAGACACTACTTTAACTTAATAATTGTACTTAATACTTGGAAAAACAGTCATTGAAAAAAAAACACTTAAATGAAACATTTTCATTTACTTTAAACTGGGATTTCTTTTTTAGTTAACAGAATTTCCAGATACTGGCTACATAATTTGTACTTTACTGAAAAAAATTCAAGTGAAAAAAAAAAAAACTTAAAAAAATGTGTGTTGTCAGTTTAATTTACATATGCTGATATTTATTCTTTAAAATCTTAATTAAGATTTATATGCTATACTTTAACCCCCCCCCTAATGTGCAAATCTATAGCCCAATTTTACTTCTAAAGAAACTAAAGAAAAAACTGATGTGTTCTCAAATTTTACATGTTTTAAACTTGAGTGAGTGGAACAAATAATACATAAGTACTAAAATTCCTTATCCCAAGGGAAATTAAAAAAAAAAAATAGAACTCGAATAAAATTCTCAAATTTAGAAAGCCTAGGTTAGGTTTTTGATTTCTTAAAGTTATAAAAGTGAAAGCATTTACAAGAATTTTTTTCAGTAAAGTATAAATTATATTCTAGCTTTTAGAAAGCATAGGGTTTAGAACTGTTTGACTTATTCTGTTTGTTTTGGGTTTCATTTACTTATTGATATTGATTTGTGGTAGTTGTATGCTTGGTAAATTATTCAATTCTGTTTTTGTTTATTTTTGGTTTAATGGAGTTATTTACTTTTTTTTAAACTTATTTTGTGCAAAAGTTTTTGTTTTTATTAATTTGTTTGTTTCATATTGACATAGTCTTTTTCATGTGCCTCTTCTGAAGTTAAACAACAGTCCCTTCCATAAAATATTGAAAGGGCATTAGCCCTTTCAATTTCCAGAACTTTCATTTATGTTAAAAAAAATGGCTATCTCAAAACTTTGATTAGACGTGTTAGGGGAAATGGGTGGCGTGAGAGGCGAGTTGCCCCCCAATCACTTTTGACTATTAAAAAGAGTACTAGCCCTTTGAATTTCCAATTGAAGAAGCCCCTTTTCAAGTTTCTACAACAAAGCTTTTAATAAAAAAAACTTATATGCCCGCAGGGCATAACTTATAACCCTTGCCCTGATAAACAAGAGGAGGGTCCTGCTCAAAGAAATAATTTCCAGAACTTTCAACTGTTTTGAACAAAATGGCTATCTCAAAATTTTGGTTGGTTGTGTTTGGTGATATGGTGGACATGGAAGGGGTGTTAGGTGCCTTCCAGTCACTTTTGGCTATTAAAAACAACACTAGCCATTTCAATTTCCAACCAAATGAGCCCTTTTAGAAGTTTCTATGACAACATGTTCTATAAAAATCTTATATGCCCCAAGGGCATAACTTACAACCCTTGCTCTGAGGGCTGTCAGAGGGTTGTCATCCTCAAAGACCTAATTTCCAGAACTTTCAACTACGTTGAACAAAATAGTTATCTAAAAATTTTGATTAGATGTGTTTGGTGAAAGGTGGGCATGAGATGAGGGTTAGTTGCCTTCCAATCACTTTTGACTATTAAAAAGGGCACTAGCCATTCCAATTGAATGAGCCCTTTTTGAAGTTTCTACAACAACTCCTTTGATATGAAGTACCCTGATCTAAAAAAAAAAAAAAAAAAATACATTGTGCCAATATTGTTCTTTACTTAGGCAGTGATATTGTGTTGCCTATTCTTGCTGATCAAAGTTTATGCTATTTGTGCCTTTCATTCATTTATGTTATTTTACTGTGCTCATGGCCTTATATTTGGCTTTAAAATACACTTATCTATCTAATATACAGAATAATTGTACCAAACACATTTTGCCTGCAGACCTGCTATACTACTTTACCCCCCCCCCTAATGTGCAAATCTATAGCCCAAATTTACTTCTAAAGTAACAAAAAAACTAAAGAAAAAACTGATGTGTTCTCAAATTTTACATGTTTTAAACTTGAGTGAGTGGAACAAATAATACATAAGTACTAAAATTCCTTATCCCAAGGGAAATTAAAAAAAATAGAACTTGAATAAAATTCTCAAATTTAGAAAGCCTTTTTTCCACAGGGGGTATTTTCTGGGGGGGGGGGGGGTCTCAAAGAACTAATTTCCAGAACTTTCAACTATGTTGAACAAAATAGCTATGTAAAAATTTTGATTAGATGTGTTTGGGGAAAGGTGGGCATGAGATGAGGGTTAGTTGCCCTCCAATCACTTTTGACTATTAAAAAGGGCACTAGCACTTTGAATTTCTAATCAAATCAGCTGTTTTTGAGGTTTCTACAACAAAGCTTTCTTTAAAAAACCTTATATGCTCCCAGGGCATAACTTACAACCCTTGCCCTGAGGACTGTGTCCTCCTTAAAAACATAATGTCTACCTGAAAATCAACTATGTTGAACAAAATGGCTATCCCAAAATTTTGATTGGATGTGTTTGGGGAAATGGTTGGCATGGAAGAGGTGTTAGTTGCCTTCCAATCACTTTTGACTATTAAAAAAGGGCACTGGCCATTCCAATTTCCAATTGAATGAGCCCTTTTTGAAGTTTCTACAACAACTCCTTTGATATGAAGTGCCATGGTCTAGACAAAAAAAAAAAACAATACATTGTGCCAATATTGTTCTTTACTTAGGCAGCACTATCATGCTGCCTATGCTTGCTGATCAAAGTTTATGTTATTTGTGCCTTTCATTTATGTTATTTTACTGTGTTCATGGTCATATATTTGGCTTTAAAATACACCTATCTATCTAATATACAGAATAATTGTACAAAACACGTTTTGCCTGCAGACCTGCTATACTTTACCCTCCTCCCCCCCCCCCAATGTGCAAATCAATAGCCCAAATTTACTTCTAAAGTAACAAAGAAAGTAAAGTACCAAAATTCCTTACCCCAAGAGACATTAAAAAAAAAAGAACTCAAATAAAATTCTCAAATTTAGAAAGCCTTTTTTTCCACAGGGGTTATTTGCTGGGGGGGAGGGGAGGGGGGTAAATGCTGCCCACCATATTTTTTATGGGATTTTCTTCTTTTTTTTCAGGGCTAAAGAGCATAATTGGAACAGAAAATATTCTTGAAACTCTCTTGAAGGTCTGTCTTGACCCTCTCACTCTTATTTTCGCACTCACCCTTTAGCCATTTGAGTGCCCTAGGCTACAAACAAGAGTTGGCTAATTTATTGGTTTAATGACATAATGCTATTGTAGACCAAATCATCTCTCACTGGAGTCAGCCCAGTGAGAGTAATTTGTCATCATAAATTCAAAATACTAATTGAAAAGAAAGAAAAATATATTTAATATTTGTGATTGATAGAATAAATATCAAGCAATTACCTTAAATTGCAGCTTGGAGTGAATCTAAGGATTAAAAGTTATATTTTTTAGAATCAGAAGACAATTAGATTTCTGTTAATATATGAATAAAACTGAATCACTGGAAGGATATATACATCAAAATAGAATAATTGGTATTTTCAAAAAGATGTCCTTCTAGTCAATCAACTAATAATTTCATATGTTTAACCTTAAATAATTTTTATAATAACTATATTGAAGCATAGCTTAGATTTTTAGCTATTCATTGACACTTCCAATTCTTCTCAATTCCTATTTGGTTTTTACTCTATGCCATTTTATAAGAATTATCTTTAGATTAAGTTTGTCCAAGACTAACTCTGTCTGTGATTAGATATTTTATGCTAACTTTAAGATCTTGTTTCCAAGATTCAACAGCATTTTCTAGGCTTAAGTTTAAATGTGTGTCCAAGATTATGATCCACTGTTGGTTATCAGCATTTTAGAAATTGTGAGTGTTGTATAGCCTAAGCTATTCATATGTAGGTAAATATTGAGCAGTTCACACAAATCCCCAACAAATAAAGTGAAAACACTACTCAGTGCCTTTTTTATGCTCTTTCTGAATATAATAATCACTTTACTTGCAAATTCATCTTTAAGCTAGCCTTTCTAACCTTACCCAAATATGTTATATTTACATTTTCCTTGTATTTGTCCCTTATACACATTATATTTCCCTTGAATTTGTCACTGTTGATTCAATTTATGGGTTAACTAGTTTTAACAAGATTGATGTCAACAGAGGTATATAATCCATAGGTTATATAAAATAAACAAAAAATAAGCCATTCAATTAGAAATTTCCCAAAAAAAGGAACAAGGTGTCAGTTTTTGAGTCCCTTAAAGGGTGCAAGATAGAATTGATGAGGGTAGCATTTAGGCTAGTATCATTAAAAAGTGTTAAAAGATCCATTGAGTTATGTTCTCATCTTTAAACTCACACATCATAGAGAAAATTTGTTAAATCTTTCTATATCATTATCAAAAATGGTAAAATTCTATTTTAGCTACTTTTGGCTATCTTGGAAAGCAGTTAGGTTAGGAAAATGAAATGTTCAGGAATTAAGGGAAATGTTGTTTTGTCAAAATCTACATAGGTGGACTTGTAATGTAGGCAAATTTCAGGATGCTCCAGAGGGAGAAGGAGTGGTGGTAGGTGCTTCAAAATACCTTCCCAGGACACCCTTTCTACTGTAGACCCATCCCTGAAAGTTTCATTTTCCTAACCTAACCCCTTCCCAAGATAGACAAAAGCAGCTAAACCAGAATTTTACCAATTGTTTTCACCTTCACAATTTTGCTCAATCCCAAGTTATGAGGTTTTAACATCTGTAAATACATTTCCTAAATTTGGAGGGGAAAAAACAACACTGATATGGTTTAAAATTCTACTCAAATAGCAGGAATTGCATTTTTGGAACTGAAACCAAAGAAAAAAGGAACTGATAATTGAAAATTAAGGTAAAATGCTATTTTGCCAAAATTAGTCTATTTTGGTGTTTTGCCTATGTAGCCTATAGACCTGTCAAGTAGGTAAATTTCTTAGACTTAGGGTAAGTTTTTTGTTGTCCATATTATTGACTTACAAATAAACTAAACATACCACTTGTTGCCTTTTGGTAAATATCTACCAAATCATATTATTGAGTTAGGAATAAAGTGAATACACCATTCAATGCCTTTTTTATGCTGATTACAAATATAATAATCATTTCTATCGGAAATGAATTTCAGACCCCCCCCTATATATACCTAACCTAACCCTGAATTGACATATATAGGGGGGGGCTGAAATTCATTTCCAATAGAAATGATGGTCAATATCTACAAAATCATATTATTGAGTTAGGAATAAAGTGAATACACCATTTGATGCCTTTTTTTATGCTGATTACAAATATAATAAGCATTTCTATCAGAAATGAATTTCAGCCCCCCCCCCCCTATATAGGCTACACCTAACCTAACCCTGAATTGGCCTATATAGGGGGGGGGGCTGAAACTCATTTCCAATAGAAATGCTTATTATATTTGTAATCAGCATAAAAAAGGCATCAAATGGTGTATTCAATTTTGTCCTAACTCAATAATATGATTTCATAGATATAACAATAATATGATTTCATAGATATTGACTGAAATGATTATTATATTTGTAATCAACATAAAAAAAAGGCATCAAATTGTGTGTTCACTTATATTTTTACACATTAGGGGGTTTGGGGTATATATTCTGTGAATTTCTTAGAAAAACTGGAAAAACAAGCAAAGAAGTGCAGATAAAGGCTCTTAACCAGCAAAATTGGTTAATTAGGATTATTCTACATAATATGGAGTAAGAATTGTTTTCTTAATATCCTTCCTTTTAATTGTTTTCTTAATATGCTTCCTTTTGTCCAGCTGGACTCCTAGACTTAAAATACTGGTTGGCCATTTGGCTAATTTAAATACCTGCATATATATATAGGCTATACACTATCAAATTAGCCATCTGGTAGGCCTAGTATCCCTGTCAAATCTGGAGTAGGCAACCATTATCATACAACAACGCAGCAGTTTGGCATAGAAACAATGTTGTGACCAGAGAAAAAAAATAGCATAGACAAGGTAACTATTTAAGATATCGAATATGCATACTTTATTCACTTCCTTTATTTGATACCTTGCTTTTCGGTACTGTTGTGTAGAAAAAAATTTTGCCTTCTTCTTAAAACTTTTGCGGTCGTACAGAGTTAGCAAACACATTTTTTTCATTAAATTTCGGTTCAGCCAAAGACATAAAGAACAAATTTTATTCGCACGGGCTTGGTGTCTATAAAACTAAATCAAAAACAAAATTGTACATGAATTTATGCTGAGATGTATTCTAATTTTCTTAGCTCTAAGGCTGCATTTCAAAATTATTAGCACAAATCATGCACATGTCGCAAAATCATGATCAAAATTACGCAATCAAATTCAACATGCCTGATAGACCAAAGATAAAGGTTTCAAGGTTGTATCTAAATGAATCAAAATGTTTGTAATTTTCCCCGAGAACAGGACACACAGATGCTTTCTTGCTTCAAAACAGGCTAATTCGATAGGAAATTCAAAGGGCTAGTATCCTTTTTAATAGTCGAAAGTAATTGGAGGGCAACTAACCCCCCTCCCACGCCTATCTTTTCCCCAAACACATCCAATCAAAATTTTGAGATATCCATTTTATTCAACGTCGATGTAAGTTCTGGAAATTAGGTCTTTGAGGATAACAACCTCCCCATAGCCCTCAGGGCAAGGGTTGTAAGTTATGCCCTGGGGGCATATAAGGTTTTTATAGAACACGTTGTCGTAGAAACTTCAGAAAGGGCTCATTCGATTGGAAATTGAAATGGCTAGTGCCGTTTTTAATAGTCGAAAATGATTGGAACGCAACTAACACCCCTTAACGCCCACCATTCCCCCAAAACACATCCAATCAAAATTTTGAGATAGCCATTTTGTTGAGCGTAGTTGATTTCTAGATAGAAAATATGTTTTCCACAACCTTCAGGGCAAGGGTTTTAAGTTATGCCCTGGGGGCATATAAGAACGATGTTGGCACAACGTATTATGTATTATTTTTTTTCTCTTTAGAGCAGGGCACTTCGTATCAAAGAAGTTGTCGTAGAAACATCGAAAAGGGCTCGTTCAATTGGAAATTGGAGTGGCTTGTGGCCTTTTTAATAGTCAAAAGTGATTAGAAGGTGGCTAACACCCCTTCCAAGCCCACCATTTCCCAAAATACATCCAATCAAAATTTTGAGATAGCTATTTTGTTCAGCGTAGTTGATTTCCAAATAGAAATTATGTTTTTCAGAAGGACACTCCTCACAGCCCTCAGAGCAAGGATTGTCAGTTATGCCCTGGGGGCATATAAGGTTTTTATAGAAGGCGTTGTCGTAGAAACTTTAAAAAAGGCTCATTCGATTGGAAATTCAAAGGGCTAGTGCCCTTTTTTAATAGTCGAAAGTGATTGAAGGGCAACTAAACCCCGTCTCACACCCACCTTTTCCCCAAACACATCCAATCAAAACTTTGAGATAGCCATTTTATTCAACGTCGTTTTAAGCTCTGGAAATTAGGTTTTTCAGGATGAACCCCCCCCCCCACAGCCCTCAGGGCAAGGGGTGTAAGTTATGCCCTGTGGGCATATAAGGTTTTTATAGAACGCGTTGTCGTAGAAACTTTAAAAAAGGCTCATTCGATTGGAAATTGAAATTGCTAGTGCCCTTTTTAATAGTTGATAGTGATTGGAAGGCAACTAACACCCTTTCAACGCCGACCATTTCCCCGAAAACATCCAATAAAAATTTTGAAATAACCATTTTGTTCTTCGCAGTTCAAAGTTCAGGAAATTATACCTTTGGGCAGGACACTCCCCCCCCCACACACAGTCTTCAGGGTAAGGGTTATAAATTATGCCCTGGGGCATTAAGGTTTTTATTTAAATCTTTGTCGTAGAAACTGGAAAAAGGGCTCATTCGATCGGAAATTCAAAGAGCTAGTGCCCTTTTTAAGAGTCGAAAGGGATTTGCGGGCAACTAACCCCCCTCTCACGCCCACCTTTTCCCCAAACACATCCAATCAAAAGTTTTAGTTAGCTATTTTATTCAACGTAGTTGAAAGTTTTGGAAATTAGGTCTTTAAGGATGACAATCCACCCCCACAGCCTTCAGGGCAAGGGTTGTAAGTTTACCCTGGGGGCATATAAGGTTTTTATTGAAAGCATTGTCGTAGATACTTCAAAAGGGCTCATTCAATGGGAAATTGAAAGGGATAGTGCCTTTTTTAATAGTTGAAAGTGATTGGAGAGAAACTAACGTCCCTCTCACGCCCACCATTTTCCCAAACACATCCAATCAAAATATTGAGATATCCATTTTGATCAAAATAGTTGATCAAGTTCTGGAAATTAGGATGATAACCCCCTCAGAGCCCTCTGTGTAAGGGTTTTAATTTATGCCCGGGGGCATACAAGGTTTATATAGAAAGTTGTTGTGGAAATTTCAAAAAGGACTCATTTGATTGGAAATTGCCCTTTTTGATTGTCGAAAGTGAGTGGAGAGTAATTAACCCCCCTCTGGCGCCCACCATTTCCCCAAAAACATTCAACCAAAGTATAGAGATAGCCATTTTGTTCATCGTAGTTGAAAGTTCTGGATATTATGCATTTAAGTATGATGACCCCCCCCCGAACCCCCGGAGCAAAGGTTGTAAGTTAAGCCCTGGGGGCATATAAGGTTTTTATTGATAAAAACCTTGTCGTAAAACTTCAAAAGGGGCTCATTCAATTGGAAATTGAGAGGGCTAGTGCCCTTTTTAATAGTCGAAAGTGATCGGAGGGTAACGACCCCCCCCCCTCACACCCGCCATTCCTCCAAACACATCTAATCAAAATTCTCAGATAGCCATTTTGTTCAACGTAGTAGAAAGTCCTGGAAATTGGGGCTTTGAGAATGATACCCCCCCCCCCAGCCCTCAGGGCTGGGGTGGGTTTAAGTTATGCCCTGGGGGCATATAAGGTTTTATTGAAAGTGTTGTCGTAGAAACTTCAAATGGGCTCATTTGATTGGAAATTGAAAGGGCTAGTGCCATTTTTAATAGTTGAAAGTTATTGGAGAGCGACTAACGCCCTTCTCACGCCCACAATTTTCCCAAACAAATCCAATCAAAATTTTGAGATAGCCATTTTGTTTAACGTAGTTGAAGGTTCTGGAAATTAGGTCTAACAGCCCTTAGAGTAAGGGTTGTAATTTATACCCTGGGGACATATAAGGTGTTTATAGAAAGCGTTGTCGTTTCAAAAAGCGCTCATTTGAATGGAAATCAAAAGGCCTAGTGCCCTTTTAAATAGTCAAAAAAGATTGGGAGGCTTGATATTTCTATAGTAAAGATCAATGTGGGTATAATGTATTATTTTTTTTATTGCTGGAGTTTAGACCAGGGCACTTCGTATCGAAGGAGATGTCATGGGAACTTCGAAAATGGCTCTTTCGATGGAAAATAGAAAGGGCTGACGTCCTTTTTAATAGTCAAAAGTGATTGGAGGGCAACTAATCCCCCTCCCCCGCCCACCCTCCTATTTCCACATTATGTTTAAAAGCTACATGTTGCCTTAAGATTAAATCGAAATGCACTGAGTTAATGCTAATTCCCAATAAGTCATCTCATTACTATCCCAAGAACGACTGAGGGTATTATGTTCAAGCTTTCGGCGCTACTTCTGCCCTTAAAATTTAACCAAATCAAAATAGCGCAAGTGTATCCAAGCTATCAAAGAAAGTAAACAGATTTTTTTGCGAATGGTATCAAGTTTGCCATTTCAGGTCAACTAGAGGAGGTATGAAACTAAATTAAACACTACTATTTGTGTCCAGATTTTTAAAAAGGTTTATGCTGTAAAAAATTGCTTAAAATTTTTCTCCTGAATACAAAAAGCAGGCCAAACTATATAGTCTTAAAAAAACGAAAAGATTTAAAGTATTACTTTTCTTTTTCTCAGAAAAGACTATGTCAATATAAAACGAACAGAAATTAATTAAAAAAAAACTTTTTCCACAAAAAAAGTTTTTCAAAGAAAAGTAAAGAACTCCATTAAACAAAAAATGAGCAAAATAAAATCAAATAATCTACCAAGCGTGAAACTACCACAAATCAGCATCGATAAATAAATGAAACCCAAAACGAACAGAAATCATAGGCAGCGCGCTAGCGCTGCCTAAGTAAAGAACGATGTAGGCACAATGTGTTTTTTTTCTCTACCCGGGCACTTTGTATCGAAGGAGTTGTCGTAGAAACTTCGAAAAGGGCTCATTCGATTGGAAATTGGAGTGGCTAGTGCCCTTTTTAATAGTCGAAAGTGATTGGAGGGCAACTAGCCCCCCCCCACGCCCGTCAGTCCCCCAAACACATCCAATCAAAATTTTGAGATAGCCATTTTGTTCAGCGTAGTTGATTTCCAAATAGAAAATATCTTTTTGAGGAGGACACTCCCCCACAACCCTCGGGGCAAGGGTTTTAATTTATGTCCTTGGGGCATATAAGGTTTTTTATAGAAGGCGTTGTCGTAAAAACTCCAAAAAAGTCTCATTCAATCGGAAATTCAAAGAGCTAGTGCCCTTTTTAATAGTCGAAAGTGATTAGAGGGCAACTAGCCCCCCCCCCCCCCCCCACGTCCGTCAGTCCCCCAAACACATCCAATCAAAATTTTGAGATAGCCATTTTGTTCAACGTAGTTGATTTCCAGATAGAAAATATCTTTTTGAGGAGGACACTCCCCCACAACCCTCGAGGCAAGGGTTTTAAGTTATGCTCTGGGGGCATATAAGGTTTTTATAGAAGGCGTTGTCGTAGAAACTTCAAAAAAGGCTCATCCGATTGGAAATTCAAAGGACTAGTGCCCTTTTTAATAGTGGAAGGTTATTGGAGGGCAACTATCCCCCCCGTCCATAATTCCCCCAAACACATCCAATCAAAATTTTGAGATAGCCATTTTGTTCAGCGTAGTTTATTTCAAGATTAAAAATATCTTTTTGAGGAGGACACTCCCCCACAACCCTCGGGGCAAGGGTTTTCAGTTGGCATATAAGGTTTTTAAACTAAATAACTAATAAAATAATAAACTAAAATTCTAAAATAAACTAAACTTCTAAATTAAAACTCTAATTAAATATCTTAAATAAAACTCTAGTTGAATTAAAACTCTAAACTAAAACTAAACTAAAAAATAAACTAATAATCTAACTAAAAATCTAAACTAAACTAAACTAAAACTAAACTTCTAAATTAAAACCCTAAACTAAAAAACTAAACTAATAAACTAACTAAAACTCTAAACTAAAACTAAACTATACTAAACTAAAACCAAACTAAACTGCTAAATTAAAATTCTAACTAAAACTCTTAAGTAAAACTCTAGCTAAACTAAAACTCTAATCTAAAACTAAACTAACTAAAACTAAACTAAAAATAAAGGTAATAAATAAACTTAAAATAAACTAAAAATCTAAACTAAATAACCAATAAAATAATAAACTAAAAATCTAAAACCAAACTAAATTAAACTAAAAATCTAATTAAAACTTTAATTAAAACTCTTAAATAAAACTCTAGCTAAATTAAAACTCTAAACTAAAACTAAACTACTAAACTAAACTACTAAACTAAAATCTAAACTAACTAAAAATACTAATCTAAAACTAAACTAAACTAAAACTAAACTTCTAAATTAAAACTCTAATTAAAACTCTTAAATAAAACTCTAGTTGAATTAAAACTCTAAACTAAAACTAAACTAATAAACTAACTAAAAATCTAAACTAAATAACAAATAAAATAATAAACTAAAAATCTAAACTAAACTAAACTTCTAAATTAAAACTCTAATTAAAACTCTTAAATAAAACTCTAGCTAAATTAAAACTCTAAACTAAAACTAAACTAAAAAAACTAAACTACTAAACTAAAAGCTAAACTAACTAAATATTCTAAACTAAAACTAAACACTAATCTAAAACTAAACTAAACTAAAACTAAACTTCTAAATTAAAACTCTAATTAAAACTCTTAAATAAAACTCTAGCTAAATTAAAACTCTAAACTAAAACTAAACTAAAAAACTAAACTAATAAACTAACTAAAAAATCTAAACTAAACTAAACTAAACTAAAACTAAACTTCTAAATTAAAACCCTAAACTAAAAAACTGAACTAATAAACTAACTAAAACTCTAAACTAAAACTAAACTAAACTAATAAACTAACTAAAAATCTAAACTAAAATTCTAACTAAAACTCTTAAGTAAAACTCTAGCTAAATTAAAAATCTAATCTAAAACTAAACTAACTAAAACTAAACTAACTAAAACTAAACTAAAAATAAAGGTAATAAATAAACTAAAAATTTAAACTAAACTAAAATAGAACTAAACTTCTAAATTAAACTCTAATTAAAACTCTTAAATAAAACTCTAGCTAAATTAAAACTCTAAACTAAAACTAAACTAAACTAAACTAAAACTAAATTAAACTGCTAAATTAAAATTCTAACTAAAACTCTTAAGTAAAACTCTAGCTAAACTAAAACTCTAATCTAAAACTAAACTAACTAAAACTAAACTAAAAATAAAGGTGATAAATAAACATAAAATAAACTAAAAATCTGAACTAAACTAAACTAAAACTAAACTAAACTGGTACATTAAAACTCTAAATAAAACTCTTAAGTAAAACTCTAGCTAAACTAAAACTCTAATCTAAAACTAAACTAACTAAAACTAAACTAAAAATAAAGGTAATAAATAAACTTAAATTAAACTAAAAATCTAAACTAAACTAAACTAAAACTAAACTTCTAAATTAAAACTCTAATTAAAACTCTTAAATAAAACTCTAGCTAAATTAAAACTCTAAACTGTTTAACTTTTGTGGAACCATGCTTCTAAGCAAATTGCATATTTAATACGTTTGCGTCATCATTATATATCTAACATTCAATTTGATTTTGTTTATACTTTCCAAGACTGTTCAAGACTCATATAGTTTTCAATAAGGCGCCAATGACGCAGTAGGTTTTAGGCTTCTGCAGTGAGGCGATACCCAAACTCTTGTTTGTAGTTATTTTTATTCGATTCAAACTTGATTTGCATATTCAATTTAAGTTTCACTCTTTTTGAGATTTATTTATTCGTTTACATTAATATATGTTGTATGTTTGTTCGCATTGATTGTTTATTTAATTTCTGTTCGTTTTAAGTTTCATTTATACTTTAATAGCAAACTATTTTTTTCGTTTTAAGCTTGATTTTCATATTCAATCTAAGCATTACTCGCTTTAAAATCTATTTATTCATTTATATTATTACTAGTTGTATGTTTTTTGCTATGATTGTTTATTTGGTTTCTGTTCGTTTTGGGTTTCATTTATTCTTTAATAGTAATTTCTGGTCGTTTTGAGTTTGAATTTTAACAGGTATTCATATCTCCTGAGCTTAAGTTTAAAATAGCCTTTACTTTTCTTTGAAAAACTTATTTTTCAGAAAGTTTTTTTTAATTAAATCTTGAGAATTAACAGAGAAGATTCATATAAAAGAAATGTGACATACATTAGTTCATCATCACCATTCTGGAACAACTCCCATTTATCAATTTATACCTAATCGCGTTACTGATGGCACTTATAAGAATGTTTTGCTTTTATATTTGCAATAAATATTTACTGCCTATGAGAATAGGTTGTTAAATTGGTTAAAATTTCAAACTTAAATCAATGATTTTTCTTACAACTGGTCTGTTTTAGGTAAATGGTTGATGTTACATGTTAGAAAAAAAGCTTGAAGCCTGGAATGTAACCTGAGAAACCATCATTGATTTTGAAAATTAAAGGGTTTTTAACAGATTCATATTAGAATCAGACATGGTATGCTGGTAATAAGGTTGACATAGACAATCTGAAATGATTTCTGGATAAATTTGACTAGTTATTAGCAAATGGTTCTGTCAAGTGAAATTGGTGAATTAGGTTTTTATCAAAGTCTGAGGGAGATGAATCGGATTCTTTTTAGAGTTAAAAACATATGAAGCGGGAATTTATCAAAATTCAGTCAGACTCAGACACTTCTACCAGCTCACAAGTTATATACTAGAGTCTGAAATAGGTGAATTAGGTTTTTTTTTACCAAAGTCAGAGAGAGATGAATCCAATTCTTTTTAGAGTTAGAGACACAAGAAGTGGGAATTTATCAAGATTCTGTTAAACACAGACATTAATACCAACTCACAAGTCATATACTAGAGTCTGAAATAGGTGAATTAGGTTTTTTTTTACCAAAGTCAGAGAGAGAGACAAATCGGATTCTTTTTATCAAGGTTCAGTAAGACAAAGACACTTCTACCAGCTCACAAGTGATATACTAGAGTCTGAAATAGGTGAATTAGGTTTTTTTTACCAAAGTCAGAGAGAGATGAATCGAATTCTTTTTAGAGTTAGAGACATATGAAGGCGGAAATTATTAAGATTTAGTCAAACAAAGACATTACTACCACCTCAGAAGTGATATACTAGAGTCTGAAATAGATGAATTAGGTTTTTTTTACCAAAGTCTGAGAGAGATGAATCGAACTATTTTTAGAGTTAGAGACATATGAAGAGGGAATTTATCAAGATTCAGTCAGCCCCACACTCAATCAAATTTCTAGCATACCCTAAGAAAATAATAGAAACATAAAAAAGTAATGAAATGACATTTTTTTAAATTGAAATAATGACATATACAATACTAAATGTTATTAATATCATATAAAATTTAAATGTTTGAATTCGTTCCATAAAAATGGTTCGTCATGTTTTCTATTGACAGTCGATAATGGTAGTAACATTTCCTGGAACTTTGTTTTTCATCGATTCATCTTTATATTCCTTGTTGATATTTTCTGCCAATGCCTTTTTTATTTTGCCTGCAATTTCACTGTCTATTACCACATTGTTTTTAAACAGGTAACAGTTCCGGCACAAAGGCAAGACATGATTTATGATAGTAGTATAGGAGCACTCCTATCTTCTTTTGACCTTCCGTTGAATGCTAATATCCGAAAGCTGGCGATAGTGTTTATCACTAGGTAACCTGTTACCACAAGAACTAGCAAGAAGATAACCCTCTTGATCAACTATTATTTTTATGTTAGCATTCTCATTGAGTGTTATCGTCCCCGGAGATCTTACTCTTGCATATCCACCATCATAAGAGTTGAATTTTTTGGTACTCCCAAAAAATTTGTCTTTGTCAGCATTCAATGCAATAATAACACAATCATGTGCACACACATTCTTGAAATACTTCACCTTCACTTTATTTTTTAAAAAATATGTACGTGCCTATCCTTCCAGTGCACAAATAATAATTATCGGAAACATACTTTCTCCTACTTTTGGAACTACTCCTTTCTCCTACTCGAACGATCGGAACTACTTTCGATGACCATCCACAGAGTACCACGGAGGCAGCCGCATAAAAAAAACACAAAAAACCTTCAGTGAGTTTAACATTTAAAAGTCTAGATGGCGACACGTTTTCACTACCTCAAGTGCTGTGATCTTTTCAGCTTTAGTTATAGATAGCAGCATAGCTGAATTTTAAGCTAGGTTACAATGAGTTAACTTCTTTCAACTAAGTTTTGTCTAGGTTCACTTAGCATGGCGGGCCAGATTAACTGAAGCTAGACAAATATGACTTGAAATCAGTATACTGATGGAGAAAATGATGGTTTCTCAGGGTACATTCTCTGCTTCAAGCTTTTTTCTAACATATAACATCAAACATTTACATAAAACAGGACAGTTGCAAGATAAATCCTTGATTTAGGTCTGAAACTTTAACCAACCTAACAACCTGTTGTCATTTGACCCCCATCAAAACTATACAACGGACAATATGGCAATAAATATCTATTGCATACATAAAAGTAAAACATTCTTATAAGTACCATCAGTAACGAGATTAGGTATAAACTGCTAAATGGGAGTTCTTCCAAAATGATGATGATGAACTAATGTATGTCACATTTCTTTTATATCAATCTTCTCTGTTATTTCTCAAGAATCAATTAAAAAAAACTTTCCGAAAAATAAGTTTTTCAATGAAAAGTAAAGGCCATTTTAAACTTAAGCTCAGGAGATATGAATACCTGTTAAAATTCAAACTCAAAACGACCAGAAATTACTATTAAAGAATAAATGAAACCCAAAACGAACAAAAATTAAATAAACAATCATAGCAAAGAACATACAACAAGTAATGATATAAATGAATAAATATATTTTAAAGCGAGTAATGCTTAGATTGAATATGGCATAAATTACAACTCTTACCCTAAGGGCTGTGAGGGTGATTGTCATTCTCTAAGACCTAATTTCCAGAAATTTGATCTACGTTAAACAAAGTGGCTATCTCCAAATTCTGATTGGACGTTTCTGGGAAAATGGTTGGCGTGAGAGGGGCGTTAGTCTTTCTCCAATCACTTTCAACTATTAAAAAGGTACTAACCCTTTCAATTTCCAATCAAATGGGCCCTTTTGAAGTTTCTACGACAACACTTTCAATAAAAACCTTATATGCCCCCAGGGGATAACTTACAACTCTCGCCCATAGGGCTGGGGGGTGGGGGTGGGGGGAGGGGGTTTTGTCACCCTCACAAACCTAATTTCGAGAACTTTCTACTACATTGAACAAAATGGCTATATGAAAATTTTGATTGGATGTGTTTGGGGGAATGGTGGGCATAAGAGAGGGGTTATTTACCGTCCAATCACTTTCAACTATTAAAAAGGGCACTAGCCCTCTAAATTTCCAATTGAATGAGCCCTTTTTGAAGTTTTTACGACAACTCTATCATTAAAAACCTTATATATCCCCAGGGCATAACTTAAAACCTTCGCCCTGCGGACTCTGGGGGGTTTGTCATCCTTAAATACAAAATTTCCAGAACTTTCAACTACGTTGAAAAAAATGGCTATCTCTAGACTTTGATTGAATGTGTTTGGAAAAATGGAGGGCGTAAGAGGGGGGTTAATCACTCTCCACTCACTTTCAACTATTAAAAAGGACAATTTCAATTTCCAATCAAATGAGCCCCTTTTGAAATTTCTACAACAACTTTCTATATAAACCTTATATGCCCCCAGGGCATAACTTACAACCCCTGCACTGAAAGCTCTGATGGGGTTATCATCCTAAGAGACCTAATTTCCAAAGCTTTCGAATACGTTGAACAAAATGGATATATCAAAATTTTGATTGGATGTGTTTGAGGAAATGGTGGGCGTGAGAGGGGGGCTAGTTGCCCTTCATCACTTTCGACTATTAAAAGGGCAATAACCCTTTTACATTACTTTCGACTATTATAAAGGGAACTAGCCATTTCAATTTCCAATCGAATGAGCCCTTTTGGAAGTTTCTACGACGACGCGTTCAGAAAAAACCCTATATGCCCCCAAGGCATAACTTACAACCCTTGCCCTGAGGGCTGTGGGGGAGTGTCCTCCTCAAAAACATAATTTATATCTGGAAATCCACAACACTTAAACAAAATGGCTATCTAAAAATTTTGATTGGATGTGTTTGAGGAAAAGGTGGGTGAAAGAGGGGGGCTAGTTGCCCTCAAATCACTTTCGACTATTAAAAAGGCACTAGACCTTTGAATTTCCAATCGAATGAGCCCTTTTTCAAGTTTCTACGATAAAGATTTCAATAAAAACTTAAATGCCCCCAGGGCATAACTTATAACCCTTGCTCTGAAGACTATGAGAGGAGTGTCCTGCTTAAAGGTATAATTTCCTGAACTTTAACTGCGTGGAACAAAATGGCTATTTCCAAATTTTGATTGGATGTGTTTGGGGAAATGGTGGGCGTGGAAGGGGTGTTGGTTGCCTTCCAATTACTTTCGACTATTAAAAAGGGCACAAGCCATTTCAATTTCTAATCGAATGAGCCTTTTTTGAAGTTTCTACGACAACGCTTTCTATAAAAACTGTATATGCCCCCAGGGCATGACTTACAATCCGTGTCCTGAGGGCTGTGAGGGGGTTGTCATTCTCAAGGACCTAATTTCCAGAACTTTAAACTACGTTGAACAAAATGGCTATCTCAAAATTTTGATTGGATGTGTTTGGGGAAAAGGTGGGCGTGAGAGGGGGTTAGTTACCGTCCAATCATTTTCAATTATTAAAAAGGGCACTAGCCCTTTGAATTTCCAATCGAATGAGCATTTTGTGAAGTTTCTATGACAACGCCTTCTATAAACAATCTTATATGCCCCCAGGGCATAGATTACAACCCTTGCCCCGAGGGTTGTGGGGGAGTGTCCTCCTCAAAAACATATTTTCTATCTGGAAATCAACTACGTTAAACAAAATGGCTATCTCAAAATTTTGATTGGATGTGTTTGGGGGAATGATGGGCGTGGGGGGGGGGATTGTTGCCCTCCAATTGCATTCGACTATTAAAAAGGGCAGTAGACCTTTGAATTTCCAATCAAATGAGCCTTTCTTGAAGTTTCTACGACAACGCCTTCTATAAAAAAAACATATGCCCCCAGGACATAACTTAAAACCCTTGCCCCGAGGGTTGTAGGGGAGTGTCCTCCTAAAAAAAAATATTTTCTATCTGGAAATCAACTACGCTGAACAAAATGGCTATCTCAAAATTTTAATTGGATGTGTTTGGGGGAATGATGGGCGCGAGGGAGGGGGGGCTAGTTGCCCTCCAATCACTTTCGACTATTAAAACGGGCACTAGTTGTTTGAATTTCCAATTTAAAGAGCCTTTTTTGAAGTTTCTACGACAATGCCTTCTTTAAAAACCTTATATGCCCACAGGGCATAACTTAAAACCCTTGCCCTGAGGGTTGTGGGGGAGTGTCCTCCTCAAAAAGATATTTTCTATTTGAAAATCAAGTACGCTGAACAAAATGGCTATGTCAAAATTTTGATTGGATGTGTTTGGGGAATGACGGGCGTAGGGGGGGGGGGCTAGTTGCCCTCCAATCACATTCGACTATTAAAAAGGGCACTAGCCATTTGAATTTCCAATCGAATGAGCCTTTTTTGAAGTTTCTACGAGAACGCCTTCTGTAAAAACCTTATATGTCCCCAGGGCATAACTTAATACCCTTGCCCCGAGGGTTTTGGGGGAGTGTCCTCCTCAAAAAGATATTTTCTATCTGGAAATCAACTTCGCTGAACAAAATGAAAGTGTGTGTGTATGTAATTCGGTCTTTGAGTATGACAACTCCCCCACAGCCCTCAGGGCAAGGGTTGTAATTTAAGGATTCTCCGAATCCTTCATATTACTTTTTATGGAAGGGATACTCGTATAAACTTTAGAGAGGGCTCATTTGATTGGAAATTAAAAGTTCTTGTTGACTTTTTTAGAATCAAAAGAGATTGGAGGGCAGCTAGCCCCCCCCCCCGCCTCCACGCCCGAAATGCATCAGATAAAATTTTGCTAAAAATAGTTAAAAGGTTAAGTAACAAAACTCTGGCGTCGGCAAACCCCCCCCAGGGCCAGGGGGCAGGAAGGGATTCTCGTACAAACTTCAGAGAGTGCTCATTTGATTGGAAATTGGAAGTTCTAGTCCATCTCTTACGAGTAAAATCGATCAAAGGGCAAATACCGCCCCCACGCCCTTTTTCCCCACCCCTCCCTTTGAAATAATTCTGTTTATACCTGAAGGTCCAATGAGAGTTAGAATGTCACACCTATTAGGCATGTGCTCTCCTACCTAACAAGGAAAGAAACAGAGAGTGTAAGGCAGTGGCGGATCCAGGGAAGGGGCGAATGGGGGCGCCCCCACCCCCCTAACGTAGTCTAAAGTAATGTAATTTACTTAATTAACGCAGGATTGCGTTAATTAAACTTGCTCCTAACGCAAGTTTATCGAATCAACCTATTCCCCCCCCCCCTAAAAAGTCTTGGATCCTCCCCTGGTGTAAGGGCACTATAAATTTTGATCTGTAATTCAATGAACCCCGTTCCAAAGTTTATGCGACCACCTCTTCCACATAAAGTGCACCTGGAAAAATAAATAAGTATTAATTTATTGAACCCTTATAGCTTTTTACTTAGGTAACGCTATAGCATTGCTTCTGACCTAAAAAGTTGAGTAGAAATTTCAGCTTCCATTTTTATGAATATCCGAAATTATCTGAGGGGAATATGTTTGGGAGCATATTCCACGGCTGGGAAATTTCTACTGGGTGGATGTTAACGCGGAGGAACTATCAACAGGAAAAGAAGATGTTCTTTGAGGGGGGAGGAATTTTCCAGGGGTGGGTTTTCTAAATGTGAATTATTCAGGGAGGGGACGACTAAACCCATTCGATAATATTCTAAATTTTACATCTGAAAGTAACGGGAATAAATAATCAACGGAAATGTCGGAGATAGCACTTCAGGTTCCTTTAGACGATTTTGTTCGTGTCTTTTGAAAAAAGACATTTTCAAAAGACAGATTAATTTCATTTGTTTTACTTTCTCTGTGGCTGCTCAATTATGCAAGTGAGGGGGGAGACTTCCCCCCACCACTGTCTCCGCTAAGGTTTCAGTTTTTATCTCAAGCCTTAAAAATGGGCGTAATGCTATAAAAGTATAACTCAAAATAACATATATAGAATAATATATGCACATAACACGGAACAATTAATCAAAATTGCATATTATGAGTTAAGGCTCACCCAAATGATGGGCCAGGGGCTCACCATTCCACAATCTATGAAATCAATCCTGCAATAACTGAAAATATAAAGTATTTTTGAGTATTTTCCTAAATCGGGAACGAAGGAGATAAGCGAAGTTCCGCCCCGTATTGGATGAGTCTCCAACCTCCCCCTCCCCCTCTCCTACTCTCTACGCTAACGTTTTCTTCCTTCTGCCAACTACGCCGCCCCCATCCCATAGACTTTAATAAGGTAAAGTTTTGTATGGGAAGAACACATAGTAAATCTTTTATAATTATTCAATTATAATAAGGTTAAAATACATACTCTCTGATAGATGCAAAATTGC
This sequence comes from Artemia sinica, assembly GCA_027921565.1. Classification (NCBI taxonomy): domain Eukaryota; kingdom Metazoa; phylum Arthropoda; class Branchiopoda; order Anostraca; family Artemiidae; genus Artemia; species Artemia sinica. Next base: position 65,940,790 of record CM051264.1, on the reverse strand, counting down.
TTTGGCTCAAAAAATCCTATTAAGGTCAATTCCAAACTGTTGTGATCACTTTGTGTCAGCAAGTGAAATGGTCAAAACACCCTTATTGGAGCTATTTTTTCAATCCATTCATTGTTGTCAATCGCTGTCCACAAGTTATGCAAGCTGTCTATTGTTCATATATAAGGTTTTTATCAAAGAGGTATTCGTATAGACATTGAAAAAAGAATCATTCGATTTAAATTGAAAGTTCTAGATCTGTTTTTTAAAGTCAAGAATAATCGGACAGTAATGTAAATGAATAAATAAATCTTAAAACGAGTGAAACTTAAATTTAATGTGCAAATCAAGTTTGAATCGAGTAAAAATAACTACAAGCAAGAGTTTGGATATCGTCTCACTGCAGAAGGCTAAAACCTACTGCGTCATTGGCGCTTTACTGAAAACGAATTATATTACAAATGTTTTCTTTTGTACTTAATATTGAAAATAAATATTAAAATTACAGTAAAATTTTAAACTGATGAGCTTTCAGCAATTAATATCATTATACATCAAATATTCAGTTTAATTTATTAGTTCTTTCCAAGATTGGTCAAGACAAATATAGTTTCACTACAAACAAAATTTGGATACTGCCCCCTTCTTTAACTGCAAAAACCTAAGGCCTTCTGCGTCATCATTATATATCTAATATTCAATTTGATTTTGTTTATACTTTCCAAGACTGTTCAAGACTCATATAGTTTTCAATAAGGCGCCAATGACGCAGTAGGTTTTAGGCTTCTGCAGTGAGGCGATACCCAAACTCTTGTTTGTAGTTATTTTTATTCGATTCAAACTTGATTTGCATATTCAATTTAAGTTTCACTCTTTTTGAGATTTATTTATTCGTTTACATTAATATATGTTGTATGTTTGTTCGCATTTATTGTTTATTTAATTTCTGTTCGTTTTAAGTTTCATTTATACTTTAATAGCAAACTATTTTTTTTCGTTTTAAGCTTGATTTTCATATTCAATCTAAGCATTACTCGCTTTAAAATCTATTTATTCATTTATATTATTACTAGTTGTATGTTTTTTGCTATGATTGTTTATTTGGTTTCTGTTCGTTTTGGGTTTCATTTATTCTTTAATAGTAATTTCTGGTCGTTTTGAGTTTGAATTTTAACAGGTATTCATATCTCCTGAGCTTAAGTTTAAAATAGCCTTTACTTTTCTTTGAAAAACTTATTTTTCAGAAAGTTTTTTTTAATTAAATCTTGAGAATAAACAGAAAAGATTCATATAAAAGAAATGTGACATACATTAGTTCATCATCACGATTCTGGAAGAACTCCCATTTATCAATTTATACCTAATCGCGTTACTGATGGCACTTATAAGAATGTTTTGCTTTTATATTTGCAATAAATATTTACTGCCTATGATAATAGGTTGTTAAATTGGTTAAAATTTCAAACTTAAATCAATGATTTTTCTTACAACTGGTCTGTTTTAGGTAAATGGTTGATGTTACATGTTAGAAAAAAAGCTTGAATCCTGGAATGTAACCTGAGAAACCATCATTGATTTTGAAAATTAAAGGGTTTTTAACAGATTCATATTAGAATCAGACATGGTATGCTGGTAATAAGGTTGACATAGACAATTTGAAATGATTTCTGGATAAATTTGACTGGTTATTAGCAAATGGTTCTGTCAAGTGAAATTGGTGAATTAGGTTTTTATCAAAGTCTGAGGGAGATGAATCGGATTCTTTTTAGAGTTAAAAACATATGAAGCGGGAATTTATCAAAATTCAGTCAGACTCAGACACTTCTACCAGCTCACAAGTTATATACTAGAGTCAGAAATAGGTGAATTAGTTTTTTTTTACCAAAGTAAGAGAGAGATGAATCCAATTCTTTTTAGAGTTAGAGACACAAGAAGTGGGAATTTATCAAGATTCTGTTAAACACAGACATTAATACCAACTCACAAGTCATATACTAGAGTCTGAAATAGGTGAATTAGGTTTTTCTTACCAAAGTCAGAGAGAGAGACAAATCGGATTCTTTTTATCAAGGTTCAGTAAGACAAAGACACTTCTACCAGCTCACAAGTGATATACTAGAGTCTGAAATAGGTGAATTAGGTTTTTTTTTACCAAAGTCAGAGAGAGATGAATCGAATTCTTTTTAGAGTTAGAGACATAAGAAGTGGGAATTTATCAAGATTCTGTTAAACACAGACATTAATACCACCTCAGAAGTGATATACTAGAGTCTGAAATAGATGAATTAAGTTTTTACCAAATTTTGAGAGAGATGAATCGAACTATTTTAGATTTAGAGACATATGAAGAGGGAATTTATCAAGATTCAGTCAGCCCCACACTCAACCAAATTTCTAGCATACCCTAAGAAAATAATAGAAACATAAAAAAGTAATGAAATGACATTTTTTTTTAATTGAAATAATGACATATACAATACTAAATGTTATTAATATCATATTAAATTTAAATGTTTGAATTCGTTCCATAAAAATGGTTCGTCATGTTTTCTATTGACAGTCGATGATGGTAGTAACATTTCCTGGAACTTTGTTTTTCATCGATTCATCTTTATATTCCTTGTTGATATTTTCTGCCAATGCCTTTTTTATTTTGCCTGCAATTTAACTGTCTATTACCACATTGTTTTTAAACAGGTAACAGTTCCGGCACAAAGGCAAGACATGATTTATGATAGTAGTATAGGAGCACTCCTATCTTCTTTTGACCTTCCGTTGAATGCTAATATCCAAAAGCTGGCGATAGTGTTTATCACTAGGTAACGTGTTACCACAAGCACTAGCAAGAAGATAACCCTCTTCATCAACTATTATTTTTATGTTAGCATTCTCTTTGAGTGTTATCGTCTCCGGTGATCTTACTCTTGCATATCCACCATCATAAGAGTTGAATTTTTTGGTACTCCCAAAAAATTTGTCTTTGTCAGCATTCAATGCTACAATAACACAATCATGTGCACACACATTCTTGAAATACTTCACCTTCACTTTATTTTTAAAAATATATGTAAGTGCCTATCCTTCCAGTGCACAAAAAATAATTATCGGAAACATACTTTCTCCTACTTTTGGAACTACTCCTTTCTCCTACTCGAACGATCGGAACTTCTTTCGATGACCATCCACAGAGTACCACGGAGGCAGCCGCATAAAAAAACACAAAAAACCTTCAGTGAGTTTTACATTTAAAAGTCTAGATGATGACACGTTTTCACTACTTCAAGTGCTGTGATATTTTCAGCTTTAGTTATAGATAGCAGCATAGCTGAATTTTAAGCTAGGTTACAATGAGTTAACTTCTTTCAAGTAAGTTTTGTCTAGGTTCACTTAGCATGGCGGGCCAGATTAACTGAAGCTAGACAAATATGACTTGAAATCAGTATACTGATGGAAAAAATGATGGTTTCTCAGGGTACATTCTCTGCTTCAAGCTTTTTTCTAACATATAACATCAAACATTTACATAAAACAGGCCAGTTGCAAGACAAATCCTTGGTTTAAGTCTGAAACTTTAACCAACCTAACAACCTGTTGTCATTTGATCCCCATCAAAACTATACAACGGACAATATGGCAATAAATATCTATTGCATACATAAAAGTAAAACATTCTTATAAGTACCATCAGTAACGAGATTAGGTATAAACTGCTAAATGGGAGTTCTTCCAAAATGATGATGATGAACTAATGTATGTCACATTTCTTTTATATCAATCTTCTCTGTTATTTCTCAAGAATTAATTAAAAAAACTTTCCGAAAAATAAGTTTTTCAAAGAAAAGTAAAGGCCATTTTAAACTTAAGCTCAGGAGATATGAATACCTGTTAAAATTCAAACTCAAAACGACCAGAAATTACTATTAAAGAATAAATGAAACCCAAAACGAACAAAAATTAAATAAACAATCATAGCAAAAAACATACAACAAGTAATAATATAAATGAATAAATATATTTTAAAGCGAGGAATGCTTAGGTTGAATATGGCATAAATTACAACTCTTACCCTAAGGGCTGTGAGGGTGGTTGTCATTCTCTAAGACCTAATTTCCAGAAATTTGAACTACGTTAAACAAAGTGGCTATCTCAAAATTCTGATTGGACGTTTCTGGGAAAATGGTTGGCGTGAGAGGGGCGTTAGTCTTTCTCCAATCACTTTCAACTATTAAAAAGGTACTAACCCTTTCAATTTCCAATCAAATGGGCCCTTTTGAAGTTTCTACGACAACACTTTCAATAAAAACCTTATATGCCCCCAGGGGATAACTTACAACTCTCGCCCATAGGGATGGGGGGTGGGGGGAGGGGGTTTTGTCACCCTCACAAACCTAATTTCGAGAACTTTCTACTACATTGAACAAAATGGCTATATGAAAATTTTGATTGGATGTGTTTGGGGGAATGGTGGGCATAAGAGAGGGGTTATTTACCGTCCAATCACTTTCAACTATTAAAAAGGGCACTAGCTCTCTAAATTTGCAATTGAATGAGCCCCTTTTGAAGTTTTTACGACAACTCTATCATTAAAAACCTTATATACCCCCAGGGCATAACTTAAAACCTTCGCCCTGCAGACTCTGGGGGGTTTGTCATCCTTAAATACAAAATTTCCAGAACTTTCAACTACGTTGAACAAAATGGCTATCTCTAGACTTTGATTGAATCTGTTTGGAAAAATGGAGGGCGTAAGAGGGGGGTTAATCACTCTCCACTCACTTTCAACTATTAAAAAGGACAATTTCAATTTCCAATCAAATGAGCCCCTTTTGAAATTTCTACAACAACTTTCTATATAAACCTTATATGCCCCCAGGGCATAACTTACAACCCCTGCACTGAAAGCTCTGATGGGGTTATCATCCTAAAAGACCTAATTTCCAAAGCTTTCGAATACGTTGAACAAAATGGATATATCAAAATTTTGATTGAATGTGTTTGAGGAAATGGTGGGCGTGAGAGGGGGGCTAGTTGGCCTTCATCACTTTCGACTATTAAAAGGGCAATAACCCTTTTACATCACTTTCGACTATTATAAAGGGAACTAGCCATTTCAATTTCCAATCGAATGAGCCCTTTTGGAAATTTCTACGACGACGCGTTCAGAAAAAAACCCTATATGCCCCCAAGGCATAACTTACAACCCTTGCCCTGAGGGCTGTGGGGGAGTGTCCTCCTCAATAACGTAATTTCTATCCGGAAATCCATAACACTGAACAAAATGGCTATCTAAAAATTTTGATTGGATGTGTTTGAGGAAAAGATGGGTGAAAGAGGGGGGCTAGTTGCCCTCAAATCACTTTCGACTATTAAAAGGGCACTAGACCTTTGAATTTCCAATCAAATGAGCCTTTTTTCAAGTTTCTGCGATAAAGATTTCAGTAAAAACTTAAATGCCCCCAGGGCATAATTTATAACCCTTGCTCTGAAGACTGTGAGAGGAGTGTCCTGCTTAAAGGTATAATTTCCTGAACTTTAACTGCGTGGAACAAAATGGCTATTTCAAAATTTTGATGGGATGTGTTTGGGGAAATGGTGGGCGTGGAAGGGGTGTTGGTTGCATTCCAATTACTTTCGACTATAAAAAAGGGCATAAGCCATTTCAATTTCTAATCGAATGAGCCCTTTTTGAAGTTTCTACGACAACGCTTTCTATAAAAACTGTATATGCCCCCAGGGCATAACTTACAATCCGTGTCCTGAGGGCTGTGAGGGGGTTGTCATTCTCAAAGACCTAATTTCCAGAGCTTTAAACTACGTTGAACAAAATGGCTATCTCAAAATTTTGATTGGATGTGTTTGGGGAAAAGGTGGGCGTGAGAGGGGGTTAGTTACCGTCCAATCATTTTCAACTATTAAAAAGTGCACTAGCCCTTTGAATTTCCAATCGAATGAGCATTTGTGAAGTTTCTATGACAACGCCTTCTATAAAAAATCTTATATGCCCCCAGGGCATAGCTTACAACCCTTGCCCCGAGGGTTGTGGGAGAGTGTCCTCCTCAAAAACATATTTTCTATCTGGAAATCAACTACGCTGAACAAAATGGCTATCTCAAAGTTTTAATTGGATGTGTTCGAGGGAATGATGGGCGTGGGGGGGGGGGGTAGTTGCCCTCCAATTGCATTCGACTATTAAAAAGGGCAGTAGACCTTTGAATTTCCAATCAAATGAGCCTTTCTTGAAGTTTCTACGACAACGCCTTCTACAAAAAAACTTATATGCCCCCAGGGCGTAACTTAAAAAACCCTTGCCCCGAGGGTTGTAGGGGAGTGCCCTCCTCAAAAACATATTTTATATCGGGAAATCAACTACGCTGAACAAAATGGCTATCTCAAAGTTTTAATTGGATGTGTTCGAGGGAATGATGGGCGCGAGGGAGGGGGGTTAGTTGCCCTCCAATCACTTTCGAAAAGAAACAGAGAGTGTAAGGCAGTGGCGGATCCAGGGAAGGGGCGAATGGGGGCGCCCCCACCCCCCTAACGTAGTCTAAAGTAATGTAATTTACTTAATTAACGCAAGATTGCGTTAATTAAACTTGCTCCTAACGCAAGTTTATCGAATCAACCTATTCCCCCCCCCACCTAAAAAATCCTGGATCCTCCCCTGGTGTAAGGGCACTATAAATTTTGATCTGTAATTCAGTGAACCCCGTTCCAAAGTTTATGCGACCACCTCTTCCACATAAAGTGCCCCTGGAAAAATAAATAAGTATTAATTTATTGAACCCTTATAGCTTTTACTTAGGTAACGCTATAGCATTGCTTCTGACCTAAAAAGTTGAGTAGAAATTTCAGCTTCCATTTTTATGAATATCCGAAATTATCTGAGGGGAATATGTTTGGGAGCATATTCCATGGCTGGGAAATTTCTGCTGGGTGGATTTTAACGCGGAGGAATTATCAGCAGGAAAAGAAAATGTTCTTTGAGGGGGGAGGAATTTCCCAAGGGTGGGTTTTCTAAATGTGAACTATTCAGGGAGGGGACGACTAAACCCATTCGATAATATTCTAAATTTTACATCTGAAAGTAACGGAAATAAAGAATCAACGGAAATATCAGAGATAGCACTTCAGGTTCCTTTAGACGATTTTGTTCGTGTCTTTTGAAAAAAGACATTTTCAAAAGACAGATTAATTTCATTTGTTTTACTTTCTCTGTGGCTGCTCAATTATGCAAGTGAGGGGGGAGACTTCCCCCCACCACTGTCTCCGCTAAGGTTTCAGTTTTTATCTCAAGCCTTAAAAATGGGCGTAATGCGATAAAAGTATAACTCAAAATAACATATATAGAATAATATATGCACATAACACGGAACAATTAATCAAAATTGCATATTATGAGTTAAGGCTCACCCAAATGATGGGCCAGGGGCTCACCATTCCATAATCTATGAAATCAATCCTGCAATAACTGAAAATATAAAGTATTTTTGAATATTTCAAAGTCTTCCACGACTCAAACGATCCAACATTCTACAGCCCAATGAGTCTGTCTAATCTCCTAAATCGGGAACGAAGGAGATAAGCGAAGTTCCGCCCCGTATTGGATGAGTCTCCAACCTCACCCTCCCCCTCTCCTACTGTCTACGCTAACATTTTCTTCCTTCTGCCAACTACGCCGCCCCCATCCCATAGACTTTAATAAGGTAAAGTTTTGTATGGGAAGAACACATAGTAAATCTTTTATAATTATCCAATTATAATAAGGTTAAAATAAATACTCTCTGATAGATGCAAAATTGCTTTGGCTCAAAAAATCCTATTAAGGTCAATTCCAAACTGTTGTGATCACTTTGTGTCAGCAAGTGAAATGGTCAAAACACCCTTATTGGAGTTATTTTTTCAATCCATTTATTGTTGCCAATCGCTGTCCACAAGTTATGCAAGCTGTCTATTGTTCATATATAAGGTTTTTATCAAAGAGGTAATCGTATAGACATTGAAAAAAGAATCATTCGATTTCAATTGAAAGTTCTAGATCCGTTTTTTTAAAGTCAAGAATAATCGGACAGTAAGCAACCACCCTCCCATGCAATAAAAACTTGAAACTTTTTGTAATCAAAAACGAACAAAAATTAATTAAAAAAAAAAATTCCGAAAAATAAGTTTTTCAAAGAAAAGTAAAGGCCACTTTAAACTTAAGCTCTGGAGATATAAATACCTGTTAAAATACAAACTCAAAACGCCAAGAAATTACTATTAAAGAAGAAATGAAACCGAAAACGAACAGAAATTAAATAAAAAATCATAACAAAAAACATACAACAAGTAATAATATAAATGAATAAATAGATTTTAAAGCGAGTAATGCTTAGATTGAATATGAAAATCAAGCCTAAAACGAAAAAAAAACAATTTGCTATTAAAGTATAAATGAAACTTAAAACGAACAGAAATTAAGTAAACAATCAATGCGAACAAAAATACTTGACTTACTTACTTGACTTAAGGCTCCTGTCGAGGGTTCGGCGTAGAGAACGATGAGACTAGGCACCTCCAGGTTGACCTATCGCTTGCCAGGCTCGCAGTTTCTTCCACCGGGATGTGGGCTTGGGTGAGGATATATATTGTAACAAACATACAATATATATTAATGTAAATGAATAAATAAATTTTAAAACGAGTGAAACTTAAATTTAATGTGCAAATCAAGTTTGAATCGAGTAAAAATAACTACAAGCAAGAGTTTGGATATCGTCTCACTGCAGAAGGCTAAAACCTACTGCGTCATTGGCGCTTTACTGAAAAAGAATTATATTACAAATGTTTTCTTTTGTACTTAATATTGAAAATAAATATTAAAATTACAGTAAAATTTTGAAGTGATGAGCTTTCAGCAATAAATATCATTATAAATCAAATATTCAGTTTAATTTATTAGTTCTTTCCAAGATTGGTTAAGACAAATATAGTTTCACTACAAACAAAATTTGGATGCTGCCCCCTTCTTTAACTGCAAAAACCTAAGGCTTTCTGCGTCATCATTATATATCTAATATTCAATTTGATTTTTTTTATACTTTCCAAGACTGTTCAAGACTCATATAGTTTTCAGTAAGGCGCCAATGACGCAGTAGGTTTTAGGCTTCTGCAGTGAGGCGATACCCAAACTCTTGTTTGTAGTTATTTTTATTCGATTCAAACTTGATTTGCATATTCAATTTAAGTTTCACTCTTTTTGAGATTTATTTATTCGTTTACATTAATATATGTTGTATGTTTGTTCGCATTGATTGTTTATTTAATTTCTGTTCGTTTTAAGTTTCATTTATACTTTAATAGCAAACTATTTTTTTCGTTTTAAGCTTGATTTTCATATTCAATCTAAGCATTACTCGCTTTAAAATCTATTTATTCATTTATATTATTACTAGTTGTATGTTTTTTGCTATGATTGTTTATTTGGTTTCTGTTCATTTTGGGTTTTATTTATTCTTTAATAGTAATTTCTGGTCGTTTTGAGTTTGAATTTTAACAGGTATTCATATCTCCTGAGCTTAAGTTTAAAATAGCCTTTACTTTTCTTTGAAAAACTTATTTTTCAGAAAGTTTTTTTTTAATTAAATCTTGAGAATTAACAGAAAAGATTCATATAAAAGAAATGTGACATACATTAGTTCATCATCACCATTCTGGAAGAACTCCCATTTATCAATTTATACCTAATCGCGTTACTGATGGCACTTATAAGAATGTTTTGCTTTTATATTTGCAATAAATATTTACTGCCTATGACAATAGGTTGTTAAATTGGTTAAAATTTCAAACTTAAATCAATGATTTTTCTTACAACTGGTCTGTTTTAGGTAAATGGTTGATGTTACATGTTAGAAAAAAAGCTTGAATCCTGGAATGTAACCTGAGAAACCATCATTGATTTTGAAAATTAAAGGGTTTTTAACAGATTCATATTAGAATCAGACATGGTATGTTGGTAATAAGGTTGACAAAGACAATTTGAAATGATTTCTGGATAAATTTGACTGGTTATTAGCAAATGGTTCTGTCAAGTGAAATTGGTGAATTAGGTTTTTATCAAAGTCTGAGGGAGATGAATCGGATTCTTTTTAGAGTTAAAAACATATGAAACGGGAATTTATCAAAATTCAGTCAGACTCAGACACTTCTACCAGCTCACAAGTTATATACTAGAGTCTGAAATAGGTGAATTAGTTTTTTTTTACCGAAGTCACAGAGAGATGAATCCAATTCTTTTTAGAGTTAGAGACACAAGAAGTGGGAATTTATCAAGATTCTGTTAAACACAGACATTAATACCAACTCACAAGTCATATACTAGAGTCTGAAATAGGTGAATTAGGTTTTTTTTACCAAAGTCAGAGAGAGAGACAAATCGGAAACTTTTTATCAAGGTTCAGTAAGACAAAGACACTTCTACCAGCTCACAAGTGATATACTAGAGTCTGAAATAGGTGAATTAGTTTTTTTTTACCAAAGTCAGAGAGAGATGAATCGAATTCTTTTTAGGGTTAGAGACATATTTAGTGGGAAATTATTAAGATTTAGACAAACACAGACATTACTACCACCTCAGAAGTGATATACTAGAGTCTGAAATAGATGAATTAGGTTTTTACCAAAGTCTGAGAGAGATGAATCGAACTATTTTAGATTTAGAGACATATGAAGAGGGAATTTATCAAGATTCAGTCAGCCCCACACTCAATCAAATTTCTAGCATACCCTAAGAAAATAATAGAAACATAAAAATGTAATGAAATGACATTTTTTTTAATTGAAATAATGACATATACAATACTAAATGTTATTAATATCATATAAAATTTAAATGTTTGAATTCGTTCCATAAAAATGGTTCGTCATGTTTTCTATTGACAGTCGATGATGGTAGTAACATTTCCTGGAACTTTGTTTTTCATCGATTCATCTTTATATTCCTTGTTGATATTTTCTGCCAATGCCTTTTTTATTTTGCCTGCAATTTCACTGTCTATTACCACATTGTTTTTAAACAGGTAACAGTTCCGGCACAAAGGCAAGACACGATTTATGATAGTAGTATAGGAGCACTCCTATCTTCTTTTGACCTTCCGTTGAATGCTAATATCCGAAAGCTGGCGATAGTGTTTATCACTAGGTAACGTGTTACCACAAGCACTAGCAAGAAGATAACCCTCTTCATCAACTATTATTTTTATGTTAGCATTCTCTTTGAGTGTTATCGTTTCCGGAGATCTTACTCTTGCATATCCACCATCATAAGAGTTGAATTTTTTGGTACTCCCAAAAAATTTGTCTTTGTCAGTATTCAATGCTACAATAACACAATCATGTGCACACACATTCTTGAAATACTTCACCTTCACTTTATTTTTAAAAAAATATGTAAGTGCCTATCCTTCCAGTGCACAAATAATAATTATCGGTAACATACTTTCTCCTACTTTTGGAACTACTCCTTTCTCCTACTCGAACGATCGGAACTACTTTCGATGACCATCCACAGAGTACCACGGAGGCAGCCGCATAAAAAAAAACATAAAAAACCTTCAGTGAGTTTTACATTTAAAAGTCTAGATGGCGACACGTTTTCACTACCTCAAGTGCTGTGATCTTTTCAGCTTTAGTTATAGATATCAGCATAGCTGAATTTTAAGCTAGGTTACAATGAGTTAACTTCTTTCAAGTAAGTTTTGTCTAGGTTCACTTAGTATGGCGGGCCACATTAACCGAAGCTAGACAAATATGACTTGAAATCAGTATACTGATGGAAAAAATGATGGTTTCTCAGGGTACATTCTCTGCTTCAAGCTTTTTTCTAACATATAACATCAAACATTTACATAAAACAGGCCAGTTGCAAGACAAATCCTTGATTTAAGTCTGAAACTTTAACCAACCTAACAACCTGTTGTCATTTGACCCCCATCAAAACTATACAACGGACAATATGGCAATAAATATCTATTGCATACATAAAAGTAAAACATTCTTATAAGTACAATCAGTAACGAGATTAGGTATAAACTGCTAAATCGGAGTTCTTCCAAAATGATGATGATGAACTAATGTATGTCACATTTCTTTTAAATCAATCTTCTCTGTTATTTCTCAAGAATTAATTAAAAAAAACTTTCCGAAAAATAAGTTTTTCAAAGAAAAGTAAAGGCCATTTTAAACTTAAGCTCAGGAGATATGAATACCTGTTAAAATTCAAACTCAAAACGACCAGAAATTACTATTAAAGAATAAATGAAACCCAAAACGAACAAAAATTAAATAAACAATCATAGCAAAAAACATACAACAAGTAATAATATAAATGAATAAATATATTTTAAAGCGAGTAATGCTTAGATTGAATATGGCATAAATTACAACTCTTACCCTAAGGGCTGTGAGGGTGGTTGTCATTCTCTAAGACCTAATTTCCAGAAATTTGAACTACGTTAAACAAAGTGGCTATCTAAAAATTCTGATTGGACGTTTCTGGGAAAATGGTTGGCGTGAGAGGGGCGTTAGTCTTTCTCCAATCACTTTCAACTATTAAAAAGGTACTAACCCTTTCAATTTCCAGTCAAATGGGCCCTTTTGAAGTTTCTACGACAACACTTTCAATAAAAACCTTATATGCCCCCAGGGGATAACTTACAACTCTCGCCCATAGGGCTGGGGGGGAGGGGGTTTTGTCACCCTCAAAAACCTAATTTCGAGAACTTTCTACTACATTGAACAAAATGGCTATATGAAAATTTTGATTGGATGTGTTTGGGAGAATGGTGGGCATAAGAGAGGGGTTATTTACCGTCCAATCACTTTCAACTATTAAAAAGGGCACTAGCCCTCTAAATTTCCAATTGAATAAGCCCCTTTTGAAGTTTTGACGACAAATCTATCATTAAAAACCTTATATACCACCTTAAAACCTTCGCCCTGCGGACTCTGGGGGGTTTGTCATCCTTAAATACAAAATTTCCAGAACTTTCAACTACGTTGAACAAAATGGCTATCTCTAGACTTTGATTGAATGTGTTTGGAAAAATGGAGGGCGTAAGAGGGGGGTTAATCACTCTCCACTCACTTTCAACTATTTAAAAGGACAATTTTAATTTCCAATCAAATGAGCCCCTTTTGAAATTTCTACAACAACTTTCTATATAAACCTTATATGCGCCCAGGGCATAACTTACAACCCCTGCACTGAAAGCTCTGATGGGGTTATCATCCTAAAAGACCTAATTTCCAAAGCTTTCGAATACGTTGAACAAAATGGATATATAAAAATTTTGATTGGATGTGTTTGAGGAAATGGTGGGCGTGAGAGGGGGGCTAGTTGCCCTTCATCACTTTCGACTATTAAAAGGGCAATAACCCTTTTACATCACTTTCGACTATTAAAAAGGGAACTAGCCATTTCAATTTCCAATCAAATGAGCCCTTTTGGAAGTTTCTACGACGACACGTTCAGAAAAAACCCTATATGCCCCCAGGGCATAACTTACAACCCTTGCCCTGAGGGCTGTGGGGGAGCGTCCTCCTCAAAAACGTAATTTCTATCCGGAAATCCATAACACTGAACAAAATGGCTATCTAAAAATTGTGATTGGATGTGTTTGAGGAAAAGGTGGGTGAAAGAGGGGGGCTAGTTGCCCTCAAATCACTTTCGACTATTAAAAGAGCACTAGACCTTTGAATTTCCAATCGAATGAGCCCTTTTTCAAGTTTCTGCGATAAAGATTTCAATAAAAACTTAAATGCCCCCAGGGCATAATTTATAACCCTTGCTCTGAAGATTGTGAGAGGAGTGTCCTGCTTAAAGGTATAATTTCCTGAACTTTAACTTCGTGGAACAAAATGGCTATTTCCAAATTTTGATTGGATGTGTTTGGGGAAATGGTGGGCGTGGAAGGGGTGTTGGTTGCCTTCCAATTACTTTCGACTATTAAAAAGGGCACAAGCCATTTCAATTTCTAATCGAATGAGCCCTTTTTGAAGTTTCTACGACAACGCTTTCTATAAAAACTGTATAAGCCCCCAGGGCATAACTTACAATCCGTGTCCTGAGGGCTGTGAGGGGGTTGTCATTCTCAAAGACCTAATTTCCAGAACTTTAAACTACGTTGAACAAAATGGCTATCTCAAAATTTTGATTGGATGTGTTTGGGGAAAAGGTGGGCGTGAGAGGGGGTTAGTTACCGTCCAATCATTTTCAACTATTAAAAAGGGCACTAGCCCTTTGAATTTCCAATCGAATGAGCATTTTGTGAAGTTTCTATGACAACGCCTTCTATAAAAAACCTTATATGCCCCCAGGGCATAGCTTACAACCCTTGCCCCGAGGGTTGTGGGGGAGTGTCCTCCTCAAAAACATATTTTCTATCTGGAAATCAACTACGCTAAACAAAATGGCTATCTCAAAATTTTGATTGGATGTGTTTGGGGGAATGATGGGCGTGGGGGGGGGGATAGTTGCCCTCCAATTGCATTCGACTATTAAAAAGGGCAGTAGACCTTTGAATTTCCAATCAAATGAGCCTGTCTTGAAGTTTCTACGACAACGCCTTCTATACAAAAAAACTTATATGCCCCCAGGGCATAACTTAAAACCCTTGCCCCGAGGGTTGTAGGGGAGTGTCCTCCTAAAAAAAATATTTTCTATCTGGAAATCAACTACGCTGAACAAAATGGCTATCTCAAAATTTTAATTGGATGTATTTGGGGAATGATGGGCGCGAGGGAGGGGGGGCTAGTTGCCCTCCAATCACTTTCGACTATTAAAACGGGCGCTAGTTGT
>CM051264.1:65600978-65920978 GCA_027921565.1 Artemia sinica | reverse complement strand
TATTAAAACAATTCAGTTGTTAGCAGGAACACTGTTAAACTTACCTTGATTCATTTGAGAATTTCATGGTCTTTTGGACCTGCGGTGCTCTTGAGGAGTTACTATGATACACTTTCGATCGAAACTTTATGACTTTGCGTCTTACTTCTTTTTAACCTACATAGGACAGTGGAAATGAAACCTGATTTTTTGAATCGGTTAAGTGGAAACTTTTTCAGCTATGTGTATCTCTAAACAGCAGGAAAAATTGAGGAATTAATTTTGTAATGAAAATGACTTCCCTGAACAGTTTTTGGTATTTAGCAAGTGCTGAATGTAAAAAAAAGGAATGCTGGTGAAAAGTTAGCAAAAAATTTGCTGAAAATATATGGCATCGGACAGCTTAAGAGGTTATAGCTTTCATTTGAAGGCGTAGTTGTCTTTAGGAGTCAACAGACTGTTAATGTTTTAATTTTTGCGTTTTAATGTTTTAAATTTTCTTAAATGTTTTAATTTTTTACAAAAAGTTTTAATTTTAACTAATTAGTTTTGGTAATTTAATAATTATTAAATATGATACAGTCCTAAAAACTTCCTAATTTTAAATAACAAACAGAATTTTTTTTTAAATCGTGGTCTTCGGGTTTAAATAGACCTAAAATGGATCCAGCGGTAAAAAATTGTTTTATTTTGATATCCTCATGACTTTAAGTTTGTTTTTGAGCTATAAGATAGGCTGCATGAACAATCGTGCTACTTACTTGATTAGTGGCGGGGCTGATACTTCTGTAGGAATATGCGCCCAATTTCAGTTAAACTTTCATAATAAGAAGAACGATTTGAAATTTTGTCTAAATATCGCAGGCCAAGATTGCGAGCATTAAATAGAAATTTTGAACACAGCTCGCCCAGGATAGAGACTGTCAATTCTGGTCTTAGGTTCTACTATCGGGTATGAAACTTTTTATCTGCAAAATTTTTCACCTTCGTAGCCTAGCTTTAAATGAGCCCTACATCTGTCTGTGATGTTTCAGTACTCCACTAGTGGTGACAAAAAGGGAGGAGAATAGAAAAAGGAGACACATCACTGTTTCCCATGCGAAAAAAATGATTTTTCTTGTCTCTCAAAATGGAAGACTGTATTTGTCCTAAATGGGTTTTTTGGTTTCGATCCAATACCATTTTTATGGGGGTTTTCAGCTATTTTTTGAAATTTTCATAAATATGGTTTTGGCGACGAACTTTTATCATTAAGATTGTTTAAATAATAGCTACTATTCCTGAATCAACTTTAAATGGAATCCTTCCTCGCTTGACAGTTTTTTTTCAAAACGCATTTTTTTATCTTCGGTTACTGTGTGCCAGAGTATATATTCTGTACTAAGTCACGGCGAACGCTTCAATCATGATATTTAGAACCGAAATAATACATTTTTTTTAAAGAAAGCAAAATTGATTAGCCAATATGGTCTTCAAATTTAATTCTAAATCAGTATCATGGGCACCGGCATGGGGGGGAGCATGGCCCCCTGAAAATTTGGGACTATAAAGTAATTATTAGGAAACCAAAAGAAAAATGGCAGGATATGGAAAAGCCATGGAAAAAATGTGTGTTACCCCATCGTTGACTGCCTGTCAATAAATTTTGACACTATAACGAAAGTGTAATTGCCTAACTATTGATAGCACTAAATCAAAGAATCAGCTGCTTATGGCGATCCTAAATATGAATTTGTTTATTAGCAATTAGTGCAGTTATTAGTACACAAGAAAGATCGTATAATTAAAGAAAATGCAAGGAAAACAACTTAATAAGGGGCAATTTCGATAAAGAAAATTGCCGTCAACTTTTGCTTGCATTACCAGAGTACCCATGAGCTTATATATGAAGCAACTATAATCAGAAAATTTTCCCCTGAACGGAATGCTGGGAATTTTTGTATTTTCCCCGTGAACGGATTCGTTTTTTGTGTTTTATTATCATTTATC
The DNA here is from genome assembly GCA_027921565.1 of Artemia sinica. Lineage (NCBI taxonomy): Eukaryota > Metazoa > Arthropoda > Branchiopoda > Anostraca > Artemiidae > Artemia > Artemia sinica. The sequence goes on along the minus strand of CM051264.1, from coordinate 65,919,010 downwards.
TATTTTTCCAGGATTGATTGTATTTATCTAGTTGTCGCTTTGAAAAAGTTTTAATTTCTTACAGTTCTGAAGTATAAAGGTGTCAAATAGATTGGTTTTTGGTATTCAAAATTAAATTAAAAATATTGAACTAAAAATTTTTATTTGATTTTCTTAATCTTAGTTTTAATGTTTTACTTTGAACAAACTACTTTGATTATACGTTACTTTTTATAAACAATTGAGTCTAAAGCATTAAATATTTCAGTGTTTGATAACCAAGTTCAAAACTGTCGATATTGTTAAAAAATATCCACCCAACGCTTCGGCATTGCTGAACAGAACTGAATGTTGTGGGTTTATATCTTAATTTTTGTAAGTAGGCTATTGTTTTGTGTAATTTTTTTAATTAATTACTTTTTCGATTTTTATATACTTTTAGTTTAACTGACACCCTTTTTTTATTGCCTTCAGAAAAATGGTTGTAAGCTTCATTAAATTAAAAAAAAAATTCGACTGAAAGTAAGAAGCAACATTAATACTTGAAACAAACATAAATTATATAAGACATAGAAAAAAAAATTAAAAATTTCAGCTCAATAATAATAAAAAATGACGTAAAGAAAAATAAACGTCACTAAAAATATTATTTTTCTAATAGAAAAAATCCTGACTGACATATTTATATTATCCTCATTTTGTTCTTTTAAAATATCGCAGGGGATATTTTTTGGCTAAAAGTATATTTATTGTGATTTTAAGACATGAAAAAAAAGTAGAAAAAAATCTAGGTAAAACAAGTGTTCAGAATCAAATTGATTAAGATTTGCCTCAAGGGTTAAGCTCGCAAACTACCCGAAGGCAGTTTTTATGCGCTTTTTAAATTTCATATTGCTCTCTACCGTCCCATGAAGGTCCAAGTTCAAAAATGTTTCATGGATGGAATTCAATAGTTCAAGAATGGGTAGTAGGGAGGGTTTTTTTTTAACCAAAGATGAAATATGATGTACAAACACATATAACATAGTTTCAATATAAATTCAGTGGTTGTGATCGGACATATTACAATTTTTGGAGATCAAAACATTTTTCATTAACCATCAAAAGAATATGTCTGTCCAGCATGAATCTCAAATCACGTGGTATGCGTATTCTCGGAATGATGCCAAAATGGATCAGTCATCACTCATCGAAGAACACTCATTAAATTGAGAAATCGATTGCGCAAATAACTTGTTACGATGTAATGACGCTTAACATCAGTTGGCCAACGTCCCGGAAAAAAAAAATACATGGATTACCTTAGAGTGTGTTTCTAAGGACATAATATTTTCAATTACTTGTTGGCTCAGTCGAGCAAAGTGTCGTTCTTTTACCATAGGAAATCATGGGTCTCACGTTCGATTTCCTACATCAAACACAAATTTCACAAAATCAGTGGGAAGTTGCTTAGAAGCTAAAAAACGTGTCGTTGGAAAACAAAACATGTCACCATCTATAATTGTGGTTAGCAATAACATTATCTATGAATTTGGTTGTGTAGATGGCAGTATTGGGGGAATTACTGTTAAACCTTCTTCATGATCTTAAGCCGCTTAGGAAGAAAAGAGTAAGCCCTATGGGGCCGCTTGTAATAGGGTACGGCTCAGAATGTAGGACCGCTTTTATGGTGGGTCGCTAGGAATGTAGGGCCGCTTGTATGGTGGGCTGCAAAACTCCTTGGACCCTTATCGTAGAACTTGAGATAATATTGTGCACTTGAAATGATTTCCTATGTGGGTACTCGGAATAATAGCATTCTTTCGCTGAGAAAAAATGTTTCCGAAAAAATGATAGATCTCGTACAGGGACTAGCAACTCCAATAGGATTACGCTCGTATGGTGGGTTATGTGTGCGCTTGTAATGATAGGCTATTTTTGGGGTACTGGGCGCTTGGAATATAGGGCCGCTTGAATGGTGAGGATACTGTCCGCTTGGAATTATAGGCCATTTTTATGGTGGTTTTACTGTCCGCCTGGAATTATAAGGCCACTTGTATGGTGGGGGTACTGTCCGCTTGGAATGATAGGCCACTTGTATGGTGTGGGTACTGTCCACTTGAACAGATTGACCGCATACTACTAGTGTGGGGGGGGGGGGGTCGGGGCGAGGGTTACGTGGGAGTATATCTACCTGGAGGAAGTTTTCATGGGGGGAGGGAATTTTCTATGAAAGAGGCACCGGATTTCTCAGAATTATCTAAAAACGATCAGAAATTAAATAAAAAACAGAAGTTTTTTCAATGAAAGTAAAGAGCAACAGTAAAACTTAAAACGAACAGAAATTATTACGTATATCATGGGGTTCGCCCTTTCATCAATACCTCGCTCTCTACGCTAATTTATTTTTAGTACTTTCAAAAGAGCTATTTATTCTAATTAAATGGCCTTTATGATTCGGGAGTCATTCTTAAGAAATTGGAACAAAATTCGAACTTTAGCGTAAAGAGCGAGGTATTGACTAGGGGGCAAACCCCCTCATATGCGCAATAAAAAAAACGAGTTTTTTTACGGAAGGAAAAGATAAGAGATTGATGCTATGTATATTTTGATGCTTTTCTTTACGAGATTAAAGAAAAGATTTGATAAGATGACATGTATTCAGATAATCTAGTTCCTTGAGAAGTATGAGCATACAAGTAAGTATGTCTTCAGTTTTATTCTTTCTATTTAACAATGAAGGATATGATGTGTGAAACCCAGTTCAAATACGGTGGTACCCTTCCACCAGGATGAAGTCAGGGTAGAACTTTTTCAATGTACGTGAGTGTGGGTAAATCCATCTTCTATCAGGAGATAGCTATCCAAGGAGGCAATTAAAAACAAATGATGGACTGATTACACTTGTCAAATTACCATAATCCAGTAGCGCAATTGTCGCGCTAGTGACCATTATAATTAGAAAAGTGAGAAATGGAATGGTACCACTATTTTGTGTTATTACTGTGTTTCCTTCTAATGGAGAATCTTGATGCACAGTTAGGCTACCAGAGTATTCTAAGGTCTTTTGTTTAGCTATGGGTAAATTTAACTAAGCCTCAACAAAACTCTAAGAAAATAAAGTCGACTGAGTGTGCAATCTTTTACTATTTACTTGACCCGCTTGCTGCTGATGAGAATACTTTGGTAACTGATTATACTGGTAAAAAATTGCTTTTTGCGAAACATTGATTTATTGATTGATTCTTTTTAAACTAATCATACTGATTAATGCGCCACAAAATATCTTTACTTTTTATACTTGATTACTTTATTCGATAGGATTTTGTCTTCAATTATTTTAGTGCCTTCGGAATCTAAGACATTTTATATCGGGCATCCTCTAGTTTGTAAATGCAGTTCAAACGTGCACTTTTTCCACTTGAAATATCCCCAAAAGCCACTCTAAAGTTAAATTCTGAAAAGTAAGGGCAACTTTGCCCACACGAATATATTTATGAAAAATTTAAAATGCTTTCTGTTATATATAAGGATTCTTTCTTAGTCACTCTTATCAAGAAATGTATCCATAGCTTTTTGTTTTATTTTTTCCTTATCTCAGTTGATAAGATGTGTAATTTCACAAACATTTGTGTTCTTCCAAAATCACAAGGTTTTACATCGGTTAGTATAAAGATTCATAAATGTTTGTAACCCTTACATTTGAAATCACTTCAGTGGTACCAATTTTGGGGGAGGGGCCGTTACCCCCTTCCCTCCCCCCCCCCAAAAAAAAAAACTTTGAAAAATGTTTTTTTGATATTTTCATTTAAAAGTCCTCCGAAGGCAGTTGTTTTCGAAGGCAAGAATCTGTTTCTTTGAAGAGCAACATAAAAATTTAGCTCTAGGGGCAAAATTAATTGAACATGGTTCTGGATTTGGATCTTGAAATTAATTCAAAGCACTAACGGAAAACTTGAAAGGGCATGCAAATGAATTGGCTGCACTTGCTTTGGCAGTAGCTTGTGCTGCACTGACCAATTTTACGTAATTTTAAACACTATATACCACATCTGAGTACCGTTATATGGCTGCACATGTTGGCTAGATTCAGTTATGGGTATGTAGGCCTGTCGCACGTAATTATGTGCACTAAACTCAAAATTAAGCCCATTATTTGGTTGCACTGTGTGCTCTCGATATCATATTGAAACTACGTAATGTGGCAACACATTTACAGGCAGTTTTGCCTGCAAAAGCCTATATTACGTAACTGTGCTCTCTATATAGCCTAAGAAAATGAAGCCACTTTATTTGGGTGCATATTCACATACAGTTTGGGTTACCACATACGGTTTATGTATGTATGGTGGCCTTACAAAAGAACATACAGTTTATTATGTATGGTGGCCTTACAAAAGAAAATTATATGCGAAATTGGATCCGGTTTATTTGGCCACACCTCATAATTTTTCGGAATTTTCTTATTTAAATCCTTGAAGAAAAACGGTTCGTGCAATCCACCCAAGTTTTTTTTATTTTCTGAAAATTATAATAACGCAAAATACACCATTTCATATTGTGCACGAGAACACCTTTATTAAAATTGATTCTATTATAAGCATTTGAAGTTTTGCTTTTATGAGCCTCTCACTCATAAAATTTCAAAGTAATGGAGTAATAAACCGAATCTATTATTTCTTGGCTTTGAAGAGGTGCTTGATTCAATTGATGAAGAATGCTTGTGGAGAGTCTTCCAGAAAAAACTGGCAAGCATAATCACTGATGTATATGAAGAGACTTACTTTTAAGTTAAGACCAAGAAAGTCACAGTCAGGATTATGAAAATCTTGCCTGGTGTTTGTCAGGGACACGTACTTTTTTCGTTTTTTTGTGATGATGAAATATTATGTTTTGAACCATAAATGTTGTTATAGCGTAAAAGTGAGCCATAAGCAGCTTCCTTACTTGAATTCACTCACGGCGTTGTTTTTCTGTAAAAATGCAAATAGAGTTTGTAGCATCTACATGAGGGTGTCGTAGAAAAAGCGAAAAACATCGGACAAACCTTTAATGTGGACAAGTAAAAGAGCATGTTCATCGCACGCTTACCGCTTGTCCTGCATTGCAAGAATAAGAATTAGAGAGGGTCAAAGAGTTAAAGACCAAGGTAGTTTTATTGATTTGGATTGTAAAATAATGACCGGGATAGGACGCAGAACTAGGCTTCAATTGGAGGCAATAAAGAATAGCGATTCTGAATATATGGTAGAACCAATTGGCCTGTTATTACTACTGTTTTAGCAAAGAAGAGGCAGATATGTTTGTGCATGTCCTTCATATGCAACATATCCACCTTCCTTGATCAGCTTAGGATTGAACACTAGATGGCTAAGAAGACGAGATCGTTAACAAAATAAATACAGTGAACTTATGACTGAGATCTAATAACGGCTGAGACATCTCTAATGTTGGAATTGGATTGTGTTACTGGTGTGGCACAGCTTTCGGACAAGTGGATATGCTTCTTAGATGTCCTATACATCCTCAATGGCTCTACAAGATCTAAAGAAAGATCTAAATGTTTTTTTAAGGGGAATTGAACCTTTTTGAGGAAGAGTGGCTATTTGGATAGGTGTTTAATATCGTTTTAAGTTTGTTAAGTTTGTATCATGGTCCTGTAGGAGGTCAAAACGGAAGTAACCTAAATATTCTAAGGCCTCTTGGTGTTGCAAAACAGCCTGGGTGGATTAAAAACTCTCCCAAAACACAAAGACACAGAGGGAACTTAATCAAAAGAAAATAGGTTGAGATGTTGTTTAATACTTCCCCATTTCATCTTCTATCCTCTTCAAACTGGAATGTCAGTTTTTTGTTGTGTTTACTTGGTTAACAAAATGGTTTAGAATTCATATAGCTTTATTTATTATTTTCACTTACAGAATAACATGCAAGTATTAAGTTACAACTGAGGTTTTAACGAAAAGTACTGACCATACTCACCAATATTTTGTTGGAAAATAAAAATTTTCCGTTTCTCTAGTGCATTGATGAATTCTCCCCCCCCCCTTTCTTCTACTTACTTATTCTCTCTCTGTTGCTTCTCTCCTCTCTTTGTTCTGTTATCTCTCAATCTTTCACTCTAAACTCTTCAATTTAATACTCATTATTTTTTGCAGAGCAATGAAGAAAATCAAGGTCTTTATTCATGCTGTGACCTTAACAATCAGCGTTCTGACAGTTTATGCGAAACCAGAATGTACCTTTGAAAATAAGGACACTTTAATATGTGAAAATATAACAGATATTGCGTTTGTCACTACGACCTTGAACAACATTGAAAGATCAATTTTAAACTTTGTACTGAAGGACTGTGAATTCAAAGAGCCGACACAGATAGAAGCTGGTTTTTTTGGAGACCGTCCTCCAAAAAATTTCACTGTTTCAAATTGTGCCAACTTAGTCAGTTTCACACCCCAGCTTCTCAGTGAATTGAAAAATGAAATTGAGTCGCTTACATTTTCCATACTTCCTGATGTGAAGTATTTCCATTTTCAATACTTGGAAGGTTTCAACCGCTTACGTAAACTTGAGTTTCGCTTCACTGGTATTCGGTCTTTTGTTGGATTACCTACCTTACCCGAACTGTATTTAATAAACATTTGGAATAATCATTTTCTTTACCGGATTCAGGAGCTGCCTCACCTTCCTAAACTAGAGACTTTAATATTGGATACATCAAAAATTAAGAAAATTGGCAGGAGTTATTTCCATGACCTTCCTAAGCTAAAGAACTTGCACTTGAGCCACAATTTTATTTCCCATATTGATAAAGAGACACTGAAGTTCAGCAGCGAAAGGCTTGACTATCTCAGTTTAAAAAACAACAGGATAACCAGTGTGGATAAAAAGGCCTTGATCGGTAAGTAAACTTTTTTTTTGTTATCTACCACGTCTTGGAAAACCACGAGATTGATATCTACTCCCCCCCCCCCCCAGTTAAAATATACTAAGCTATCTTTCCGCATGTAAGGACGATAACAGTTCAGCAGCACAGCTATGCTTTACAAATAGACTACTGGCCCCAAGAAACCGTAAAGTTTTTCTGCAATCAATTAAAAACCTTTTTGCACAAAATAAGTTTTTCAAAGAAATGTAAAGAACTCCATTAAATAAAAAATGAGCAAAAATCAAATCAAATTATCTACCAAGCGTGAAACTACCACAAATCAGCATCGATAAATAAATGAAACCCAGACGAACAGAAATTACAATAAATAACCGAGTCAAACTCAAATCGAGCAGAAATTTACATAAGTTGGGGTCAAAACCTCTATGCTTTCCCAAGGCCAGAACATAATTTGCACTTTACTGAAAAAAATATAAATTTTTTTACTTTTATAACTTTAATAAATCAAATAATATTAACATTTGATTACTAAATATCAGTATATGTATATTAAACTGACAATGCACATTCATTTGTATTTTTTTCAGTAAAGTGAAAATTTTGTTCTGGACTTGGGAAGGCATTGGGGTTTTGAGCCCAACTTATGTTAATTTCTGCTCGTTTTGAGTTTGACTCGGTTATTTATTGTAATTTCTGTTCGTTTTGGGTTTCATTTAATTATCGATGCTGATTTGTGGTAGTTTCACGCTTGGTAGATTACTTTCTTTCACTCTAAACTCTTCAATTTAATACTCATTATTTTTTGCAGAGCAATGAAGAAAATCAAGGTCTTTATTCATGCTGTGACCTTAACAATCAGCGTTCTGACAGTTTATGCAAAACCATTGCGTTCTGGACTTCGTTCTGGACTGCGTTCTGGACTTGGTAGATTATTTTATTTATTTTTGCTCATTTTTCATTTAATAGAGTCCTTTGCTTTTCTTTGAAAAACTTATTTTGTGGAAAAAGTTTTTTTAATTAATTTCTGTTCGTTTTATATTGACATAGTCTTTTCAGGGAAAAAGAAAATACTACTTTAAATCTTTTGGTTTTTTCAGAATTTATAGTTTGGCCTGCTATTTGTATGCTGGAGAAAAATATTCAGCAATTTTTAACAACATACACCTTTTTAAAAATCTGGACACAAATAGTAGTGTTTAATTTAGTTTCATACCTCCTCTAGCTGACCTGAAATGGGAAATTTGATACCATTCGCAAAAAAATCTGTTTACTTTCTAAGATAGCTTGGACAACTCCTTCGATACGAAGTGCCCTGGTTTAACCAACAACAACAACAAAAAAATAGTACAACATACTCATATTGATCTTTACTATAAAAATGTCAAGCTTTCCAATCACTTTCGACTATTAAAAGGGCACTAGGCCTTTCGATTTCGAATCGAATGAGCCCTTTTTGAAACGACAACGCTTTCTATAAACATCATATATGCCCCCAGGGCACAAACTACAACCCTTACCCTAAGTGCTGTGAGGGTGGTTGTCATCCTCTAAGACCTAATTTCCAGAACTTTCAACTACGTTAAACAAAATGGCTAACTCAAAGTTTTGATTGGACGTGTCGGGTAAAATGGTGGGCGTGAGAGGGTTGTTAGTCGCTCTCCAATCACTTTCAACTATTAAAAAAGGCACTATCCCTTTCAATTTCCAATCAGGTAAGCCCTTTTGAAGTTTCTACGACAACGCTTTCAATAAAAACCAAATACGCCCCCAGGGCATAACTTATGAACCTTGCTCTGAGGGCGGGGTGGGGGGATTTTCATCCCTAAAGACCTAATTTCAAGAACTTTCTGCAACATTGAACAAAACGGCTATCTGAAAATTTTGATTGGATGTGTTTGGAGGAATGGTGGGCGTGAGAGGGGGGTTGAATACCATCCAATCATTTTCAACTATTAAAAAGGGCACTAGCCCTCTCAATTTTCAATTGAATGAACCCCTTTTGAAGTTTTTACGACAACTCTATCTATAAAAACCTTATGTGCCCCCACGGCATAACTTACAACCTTTGCCCTGGAGGCTCTGGGGGATTTTCATCCTTAAATACATAATTTCCAGAACTTTCAACTACGTTGAACAAAATGGCTATCTCTAAACTTAGATTGAATGTTTTTGGGGAAAGGGTGGGCGTGAGAGGGGGGTTAATTACTCTCCACTCACTTTCGGCTATTAAAAAGGGCAATTTCAATTTCCAATTAAATGAGCCCTTTTTGAAATTTCTACAACAACTTTCTATACAAACCTTATATGCCCCCAGGGCATAACTAACAACCCTTGTACTGAGGGCTCTGATGGGGCTATCATCCTAAAAGACCTAATTTCCAGTACTTTCGACTACGTTGAACAAAATGAATATCTCAAAATTTTGATTGGATGTGTTTGGGGAAACGGTGGGCGTGAGAGTGGGGTTAGTTGTCCTTCAATCACTTTCGACTATTATAAGGGCACTATCCCTTTTAATTTCCAATCAAGTAAGCCCTTTTGAAGTTTCTACGACAACGCTTTCAATAAAAACCAAATACACCCCCAGGGCATAGCTTACGACCCTTGCCCTGAGGGCGGGGGGGGGATTTTCATCCCTAAAGACCTTATTTCAAGAACTTTCTGCAACATTGAACAAAACGGCTATCTGAAAATTTTGATTGGATGTGTTTGGGGGAATGGTGGGCGTGAGAGAGGGGTTGAATACCATCCAATCATTTTCAACTATTAAAAAGGGCACTAGCCCTCTCAATTTCCAAATGAATGAACCCCTTTTGAAGTTTTTACGACAACTCTATCTATAAAAACCTTATATGCCCCCAGGGCATAACTTACAACCTTTGCCTTGGAGGCTCTGGGGGATTTTCATCCTTAAATACATAATTTTCAGAACTTTCAACTACGTTGAACAAAATGGCTATCTCTAAACTTTGATTGAATGTTTTTGGGGAAAGGGTGGGCGTGAAAGGGGGGTTAATTACTCTCCACTCACTTTCGGCTATTAAAAAGGGCAATTTCAATTTCCAATAAAATGAGCCCTTTTTGAAATTTCTACAACAACTTTCTATACAAACCTTATATGCCCCCAGGGCATAACTAACAACCCTTGTACTGAGGGCTCTGATGGGGCTATCATCCTAAAAGACCTAATTTCCAGAACTTTCAACTACGTTGAACAAAATGGATATCTCAAAATTTTGATTGGATGTGTTTGGGGAAACGGTGGGCGTGAGAGTGGGGTTAGTTGCCCTTCAATCACTTTCGACTATTATAAGGGCACTAGTCCTTTGAATTTCCAATCAAATGAGCCTTTTTTGAAGTTTTATGGAAACCTTTTCTATAAGAACCTTATATGCCCCCAGGGCATAACTTACAACCCTGGCCCTGAGGGCTCTGGGGGAGTTGCCTCTTCAAAAACATTATATCTGGAAATTTTTATCAGGAAATCAAGTACGCTGTACAAAATGTCTATCTACAAATTTTGATCGGATGTGTTTGGGGGAAAGGTGGGCGTGAGAGGGGGTTTTATTGCCCTCAAATCACTTTCCACTATGAAAAAGGGCACTAGACCCTTGAATATCCAATCGAATGAGCCCTTTTTCAAATTTATACAATAAAGATTCCAATAAAAACTTATATGCCCCCAGGGCATAATTTATAACCCTTGCCCTGAATACTGTGGGGGGAGTGTCCTGCTCAAATGTAGAATTTCCTGAACTTTAAGCTGCGTGGAACAAAAAGGCTACCTCAAAATTTTGATTGGATGAGTTTGGGGAAATAGTGGGTGTGGAAGGGGTGTTAGTTGCCTTCCAATCGCTTTCGACTATTAAAAGGGCACTAGCCATTTCAATTTCCAATCAAATGAGCCCTTTTTGAAGTTTCTACGACAAAGCGTTCTATAAAATCCTTATATGCCCCCAGGGCAGAACTTACAGCCCTTGCCCTGAGGGCTGTTTGGGGGGGGGGGGGGTTGTCATCTTCAAAGACCTAGTTTCCAGAACTTTCAACTACGTTGACAAAAATGGCTATCTTAAAATTTTGATTGGATGTGTTTGGGGAAAAGGTGGGCGTGGGAGGGGGGTTAGTTACCCTCCAATCACTTTCGACTATTGAAAAGAGCACTAGCCCTTTGAATTTCCAATCGAAGGAGCCTTTTTTGAAGTTTCTACGACAACGCTTTCTATAAAAACCTTATATGCCCCCAGGGCATAACCTACAACCCTTGCCCTGAGGGCTGGGGGGAAGTGTCCTCCTCAAAAACATAATTTCTATCGGGAAATCAACTACGCTGAATAAAATGGCCATCTCATAATTTTGACTGGATGTGTTTCGGGAAATGGTGGGCGTGGAAGGGGTGTTAGTTGCCTTCCATTCACTTTCGACTATTAAAAAGGGCACAAGCCGCTCCAATTTCCAATTGAATGAACTCTTTTCGAAGTTTCTACGACATCTTCTTCAATACGAAGTGCTCTGATCTAAATAAAAAAATAATAAATAATACATTGTGCCAGCATCGTTCATATATGCCCCCAGGGCATAATTTAAAACTCTTGCCCCGAGGGTCGTGGGGGAGTGACCTCCTCAAAAACATATTTTCTATCTGGAAACCAACTACGCTTAACAATATGGCTATCTAAAAAATTTGATTGGATGTGTTTCGGGAAATGTTGGGCGGGGAAGGGGTGTTAGTTGCTTTCCGATCACTTTCGACTACTAAAAAGGGCACAAGCCGCTCCAATTTCCAATTGAATGAACTCTTTTCGAAGTTTCTACGACATCTTCTTCAATACGAAGTGCTCTGGTCTAAAGGAAAAAATAATAAATAATACATTGTGCCAACATCGTTCTTATATGCCCCCAGGGCATAACTTAAAACCCTTGCCCTGAGGGTTGTGGGGGAGTGACCTCCTCAAAAAATATTATCTATCTGGAAATCAGCGACGTTTAACAAAATGGGTATCTCAAAATTTTGATTGGAAGTGTTTGGGGGATTATGAGCGTGGGGGGGGGCTAGTTGCCCTCCAACCACTTTCGACTATTGAAAAGGGCACTTGCCACTCCAATTTCCAATCGAATGAGCCCTTTTGAAGTTTCTACAACAACTCCTTTGATACGAAGTGCCCTGGTCTAAGACGACGAAAAAAACAAACAAATACATTGTGCCAACATCGTTCTTTACTTAGGCAGCGCTATTGCGCTGCCTATGATTACAATTATTGGTCAAAGTTATATTTAAGCACAAGTAGCGATATCAGAATGATTAAAATAGAACTCTTTGAAGGTGCTACAAAATCCTAGCTTGTAATCCAAAAAATAATTAAGTGAGTTCAATACGTCACTCTTACGGATGCACGAAAGGAATGTAGCCCTTGCCTCCTGAAACACTTATCAAGTATGGACATTTTATGCAATAAATAAAGTCAATGACGAAACTTTGTTGATTAATTCCACCAGACCGTGAGATAAGTAAACAAGTAAAAATTTGATTTTTGAACGATGCCATTTCTTCTGCAGAATTCAGATCAGCTTCAGACAATGCAAAGGCAAAACTATCGACCTAGCTCGTGCTTATACCAAGTTCACTTGAGGCCCTTCATCTGTATTTGGTAAATTCCTCATGACTTTCTATCTGATACAGTTCATTTAGTTCAAATATTGAAAGGAGTACTTATTATTGGCAGTCGCGGATCCAGAGGGGGGCGAGGGGGCGTGCGCCCCCCTTAACGTAGTCTAAAGTAGTGTAATTTACCTAATTAACGCAAGTTTGCATTAATTAAACTTGCTCCTAGCGCAAGTTTATCGGATCAACCTATTTTGCCCCCCCCCTAAGAAAAATCCTGGATCCGTCCCTGATTATTGGTCTTCTAAGATATTATATTTGAGTGGGCTGAGCGTATTGTTGATGATTACTATTTTGAGGAATTCTAAGCTGAGGAACTCTAAGCTGATTAGAGCATGCATGTCTCCTTTGGGGCTCTTGGAAAGATAAACTATCTTTGGTATGACCAAAACTTGATTCGAAATAACCAGTACTAATCTATGGGGATATGCTAATGGTGTTTGGGGCTAGATATTATTAACTTTTAAAATTTAGCCTAAGAAAATAAAAAACATATTAAGTGAATAAAATAATGGGATTTTACTTTAAGGAGTCTTAACACATGTTTTAGAAAACTAAAAGCACGCTGTTCAAAATACGTTTAGTTTTTGCTTTTGAAAAGACTTGCTGTATCGATTAACTAAAAGTTTGTGCATAGATAGAGATATAATTTTTACACATCAAAACCATATTAGCCTCTGGTTGTCCTTAGATAGTCTGTGCAAGAGGGGTTTCGCCCAAGGAACGCCCAAGAAAAAAACGCCCAAGAAAATACGATTTATGACTTTTTTTTTCAGAGCAATCAAAGCTTATCATATCTAAAGTTGGCAGGGACGCATAAATTTATTTTATACACCCACGTTTTGGAAAGGGAAGAAGTGGACTGAAAAAAAAGACAAAGTATAAAAACTAAAATTTTTAGATAAACGTGATAATATAAAAATTGGGTAAGGGAGCAAAATTTTCCATTTATGAATACTTGAACCATTTTCTAATTAGTTGCTCCCGAATAATGAAGATACTACTGCACTTTCCTTTTTAACGCATTATTACGAAATACGCTTTTGTGTTTCTTTTTATTAGATAGTTTTTTTTAGGAGTATTCACCCTGGATCCCCTTAGCACCTAATCCCTGTTTTTTTTATCCCTTTAACAGCACGCTTTTGGACTCTCAGTGCATTCCTGCTCATGCTCCTTTAGAAACAAACCCTTTACTTTTAAACCTACCCCCTGGCCCCACCTTTAAGACTACCTAGACCAAATATTTAACCCTGAAAATACATTTACTGGCTATGTGTCTGATTTCTATACTTAGGTTTAATTTTAATTTTTTGAATTTCAAAGTAAAACGTTAGCACTTATTTTTTTCTCAGATTTGTACGGTACTGAATTGGATTTGTCAAACAACGGAATGTATACGATAGAAGAAGATTCGTTTGAAAGTTTTTTAGATCAAGAAGATATTTCCCTTATATGGAGTACCACAGAGGGAACAGCGTTGTCATGTGACTGCTCAATTGAATGGTTAGTAAAAAGCCCATCGAAGAGAAATAGAGTAAAAGGAGAACCAAAATGCGAAAATGGCAAGTATTTCAGTGAGATGAGGCCAGAAGATTTTAATCATTGCTAAATTTTGTTTCGTTACTTGAATAATAAAGTAGTGAAAATATGCTGTGTTAAAGGATTTATATGTAATCTGAAAAGAGCTATAGACACTTATTTTGTTATTCCAGTGTAATGGAATAACCGTAATGGAATATTGTTTTTTTTACAATATTTAGTATAGAGGGTAAGAAAATTATTATAAGTATTATTTATATACATTGTAAGCTCGAGATTTTGGCTTTGAAATAAAATGTTAATTTTCAATTAACCCAGTTTATTCCAGAAATTATCAAAGATCCATAGAGCTCCAACCCACATAAAAAATTACCGACTTCAATTTATGCCTTGCACATTCCATAAGGAAAATTTCTCCTTGCATTTTGAAAAATCAAAAATAAATAACAATAATCTTGTAATGTTAAATCACAATGTATGTGTATTAAAAATAAATGTAAATTAAACTTAAACAACATATCTTAACGAATATAAGTAGTGACATCTGAAAAATATACAGTCGGACTTGTTAACTGATGCATCATTCTTACCCGGCAAATAGATGCAACTTCGTTTATGCTATTTTCTGCAAGTCTTGTTTGGGACCTCTTTGTCCACATTAGTAAAAACAGAAATCCAAATTCTCTTCTAAAAAATACAAAAAGGATTTCTGCTGTTCATATCAAAAAATAAATTACAAACATTTTTTGTTTGAAAAAAAATCATGATATTAGAAATTGAAACATTGACCAATATAAAAAAGGAATTAACGCAAGTCACAGTGGGGTTGCAACCTATTGACCTCGCTATGGGTAAGACATATATGATTTACTGAAAACAAAAATATTACGTTTTTTGCGTCTTAAAAATCCATAATGCTAGTCCAACTTCAAGAAAAATTATTTTCTCGATACAATTTTGTTTTTAAAAAACGAATTTAAATTGCTTTTTAGTGTAATAATCATTTTCTCTATGTTTTCTTCTTATAAATAAAGAATACCTGTCAAACCTATTAAAAATATGTGATTCAGTTCAAGATTTCAGAAACATCAACTGTTTTATAATAGTAAGCTACGATACTAGTAAGCTACCATGAGCGGATTCAATAATTATGTGTCATAGGTAGGTAGTGGAAATACTACTACTAACAACTCACGGCAGCACCAAGCCGCCTGAGGCCAACACAGCTACGCACTCTCCTCCTCCATCCCAATCTTCTCAAAGCCTCCCTCTTTCTTTCTTTGAAATCTTTCTTTGTGACATCCTTCCATTCCCACCTGGTTTCTGTTTAACCCTAGACGGTTGGCCAAAAAGGACAATCTTCGGCAATCTGTCATCCTTCATCCAGAGAACCCGCCCTAGCCATCTCGACCTTTTTCTCATTATGGCCAGAGAACACGGGATTGGACCACTCTTTTCGTATAGCCTACTATTTGAAATACGGTCTGTCAGCCGGGCACCCAAAACAATCCATAGGCAATTTCTCTGGAAAACATACAGCCAATCTTCGTCCGCTTTTCGGTTGTGGACATAGTCGTAAATTTAATCTAAAATCTTAAGATGGTTAAGTTCAAATAAATCTGTTGAAATTAAAACGATGTGAAATTATTGATACAAAAAAAAGTTAAGTAAAAAAAACACCATAAAAAATAAAAAGCTGCCCATCCTCTACAGAAAAATATGATATTTAATATTTTCTGCATAATTTCTTAGCCTTTGTACATCTGACCACTATAGCGAGTGAGTTAAGCTTTGTATTGTCAAAAAAGAAATTGATCTTGAACCATATTTTGGAGTCATGCATTCTTTGTTACTATTCGTTTAGGTCAAACCAATTAGCATATTTACTATATGGTATCGCTTGGTAATTTCTATGGTATCGCTTGGTAATTATGATGGTAATAAAGAGGAGGAAATGAGGATTAAGATACAACTCGTATCGTTCAATGCAAGTATCTCATTTAAAATTTTCAGCACTATAGATTCACTGCTTTGTCCAAAAAAGATGAGAATTCGCGACATATTGCTTCAATCTTTGATTTAAAAGTTTGAACATCAGGTTCGGAATCTAAATTTTGAAGGAGGAACACATTTAGTGAATACCATGTCAATGACGCATTGAAAAACCTGTCGGTCATATCAGAACTAATGTAATCTAGTGCTGGAATATAGACAGCTCTCCTCAAATAAAGGTGGACATTGTCTTGGTCGTCTTGTGAGACAGTGACAGCAAGTGTGAGAGGGAAAGTGTTAGGTATGTCACTTGCTAGTATAATTCCAGTATCATTTCCTTGGTATGTCAGTATCATTTCATTAGTATTTCAGTATCATTTCAGCTTTCGAGCAGTGCACTCGTACTAGGATTATATCTCAGTGGGTCGGTCGAAAACAGGATCAGCCGCTTTGTGGCATGTTTGAAACAGGTTTTTGTGTGGCATGGCCGCATAGAAACAAAAATGAATTCTTGTCGAAAAGGGGCATGTTTAAGAGCTGACGTCACAAGACTTGTTTTGTTTCGTAAGCTAATACGAAGGTGATGACATGCCAATTCTAAACCAAAAATGACTCTATGGAAATGCGGCACGTTTAGGCATTACGTAAAAAACTGGTTTCTGTCACAAAACTTGAATGTCTCTTGTTTTGGCTTTTGCCAAGGATACAAAGACATATCCATCGTATATATGGGCCTGCTAATTACGAGTTATGGAGTTTGTACTTTGAATAGAAGATGGCATATGAGACGCGAATCTCTTATTTTTAAGTGCTATTTTGAAGTCTAATTTTGGATGTGTCAAACGTTCACAGATCTAGATAAATATTTGCAGGTACTGCAGATTATCCCATATACAGGCTTTAATGTGTCCTTCGCAGTGAAAATCAGTGACCGGTAGCACTAATTTATGAAAAGTTTGGCGGGGGATATTTTCCACTGTTTGTGTTGTTCCAATAAAATACCAAAACAGGTTGTTTCAATAAGAATTCTTGCAAACGGTATTTTATTAATCTAAAGGGTTGGTTAAAAAGTAGTTCTTAATTAAAAATTTGAATAAACTTGCCCTGAAAATCTCTAATGCTTAGCAAACTTTCACATGTCAAACACTATTAACTGGGAAATTTGATTCAGGAGGCCCTTTTTAAGACTTAGGAAAAAAGGTTTAACTTTACCGTAAAGAGCAGGGTATTGAGGAGGAGGCACCGCACAAATATATTAATTTCTGTTTTTTTTTCTTAAGTTTTAGTGTTGCTCCGTGCTTTCAGTTGAAAAATAGTTTTTCTTAAAATTTAATTTCTGATCTTTTTTCGAATAATAACGAGACACACACCTCCCCATTCATGGCAATTTCCCAAAGGAAAACTCCCCCAAGGAGAGTTCCCACGCGCAAGATAGTACCCCCATGAATTTTACCTCGTAAAAGTTCATGCTTACTGCAAATGCCCATCCCCCCCCCAAAAAAAAAAAATCTTGTTCACTATTCTGGACGAAAAATTCTTCTGAACATAATCTAACTCGAAAAAATACTTGTTTTTAACTTTATTTATGATCTTTTTTTTAATTCATACCAAAAATCACCTCTATTTTGAAAATTTTTCAAAGGTCCTTCCCCTCCAACAGGAAGTTTCTTGTGTGGAAAATTTTACAGCAGAGAATTATTACTGATGATAGTTCTTCATGGATTACTTCTCATGAGGTAAATGAGTAAATTTTGCTTATGAATTCAGGCAAACTTCCCCCCGTGTAAAATTTTTGTTGAAGTCAACCATCCCCCCCCCCACGATTTTCTGGCGTCCTCTTTCCCTGTTTTTTTCACTCTTCCTTTAGAATAAACTTGTATATTTGGTCAATTATTGGCCCCTTTGTCAAATTGCCCCCCCCCAAAGATTTTGCTCATTGGCGCTTTTGTCACATTGCCCCACCCCTCCCACCAATATTTTGCTATCGATCCGCCCCTGGACTAGAGCTCTCAATTGCTGATCTAATCAGCATCCTCCAGAGTATCAGTGATCACAAGGTGGAGTTGCAGATGACGAAGGGCAGTCCCCCTTCCATATGTAATAGATCCCTGCTTATTTTGGGATTTAATGATACTCTAATTTCATTTCATGATAACAGCGTAGACCAGAAATATTCCCAGAATGCAGACCAAAAAGTAATCCAGATACATTTTTTAAAGTTTCTTTTGTCCCCTCCTCAAACAATACATATCCCCCAAAAAATAAAAATTCTGGTTATGGCCCTGGTGATTATACATCGTTTTTTACTCCCGCAAGGCCCTTGTCTCTCACTTAGAACTAATTCTGTATTTATCTGATGGTTCCATTAGAACTGTGATGTTTTGGCATTAAAATACACCATTTGAGATATCCCCCTCCCTCCCAAACTGCAGAATACTCACAGGATTCTATTGTAGAAGTTGAAGGGCCTTTTTAAGTTTATAATTTGTCCACTGCTTACAGATAGGATTTGTTATTGGAAAACTTTGAAGATATTTTGTGCAACCTGCAAATCCCAAATTTTAACTGTCAGCTGTCAAGTTCGTGCTTTCTTTTTCATAAGAAACAACGGTACTTGTTTAGAATCTAGGTACACACGCGAGAAGTGGAGTGTCATTAATTCCAATGAAATAAAACAAAAAAATTGGAGGGCAACTTGGCCCCCTCCCACGCTCATTTTTTTCCGAAGTCACCCAATTAAAATTCTGAGATAGCCATTTTGTTCAACATAGTCGAAAATCTAATAAATATGTCTTTTAGGATGACTTAATCCCCCACAGTCCCCAGGGGAAGGGCTGCAATTTATGAACTTTGCCCATTGTTTACATATTGTATTGGTTATTATGAAGTTTACAGACATTTTCATGAAGGATTTTTTCTGGTGGGGGGGCAGGAGGAGGGGTTACTCGGGAAAATCTTTCCGTGGAGGATGTTTCCTTGGGGTAAGGGACATTTCTATGAAGGGGGCGCCAGATTTCCCAGCATTATTTAAAAACGATCAGAAATTAAATTAAAAAAAACAAGTTTTTTCAACTGAAAGTAAGAAGCAACATAAGAACTTAAAACGAACAGAAATTATTACGTATATGAGTGGGATCACCCCCAATTCAATACCTCGCTCTTTACGCTATAGTTTTTTTTTAGTGCTTTCAAAAGAGCTATTTATTCTAATTAAACAGCCTTTGTGATTCAGGGATTTGTGATTTAAACAAATTTTTAACTT
This sequence comes from Artemia sinica, assembly GCA_027921565.1. NCBI lineage: Eukaryota > Metazoa > Arthropoda > Branchiopoda > Anostraca > Artemiidae > Artemia > Artemia sinica. Next base: position 65,899,711 of record CM051264.1, on the reverse strand, counting down.
TAGCGTAAAGAACGTGGTATTGACTAAGGGGAGAACCCCCTCATATACGTAATAACATATACGTAATAAAAAAAAAAACAATATAAAAAACAAGCGATACGGCTCAATAGTAATCAAAACTTTTAAAAACTTTTTTTAATGCTAATTCTAAATATATAAATTTTATTAAGTTTAGTATTACTCATAAAAGGATACGAGCCTGAGAAAATTTGCCTGAATTTTGAAAGAGAGGGGAAACATCCCCTACAAGTGAAATAATTTTAATGAAAATCAAACCGTCAGATTCAGCGTATCAGAAAGCCCTATTACATATGTTTCAAGCTCATATCTGCAAAAATCTGCAACTTTGTAATTTTTTGCCAGAAGAAAGATCACGGAGGCGTGTTTATTTTTTTTTTCAGGGGTAATCGTACCGACCCATTGGCCCTAGAACATCAAGAGAGAGCTCATTCGAACGGAAATTAAAAGTTAAAGTGCCCTTTTCAGTGACCAAAAATGCTGGAGGGCAACTTGGCCCCCTCCCACGCCCTTTTTTTCCCAATTTCGTCTGATCAAAATTTTGAGATAGCCATTCTGTCCAGCATAGTTGAATAACCCAAAAAATATATCAAACAGTTCGTGGTAACGAACAGTAAGTAAGGAGCGACCCGGCTCAATGGTAACCGAAACTCTAAAAAACGGATTTTTGATACCAATAGATACATCAAAAGAATCAAATTTTAATTCTTTTCTTAAAGTTTCTTTTGTCCCCTCCTCAAACAAAACATATCCCCCAAAAAATAAAAATTCTGGTTATGGCCCTGGTGATTATACATCGTTTTTTACTCCCGCAATGCCCTTGTCTCTCACTTAGAACTAATTCTGTATTTATCTGATGGTTCAATTAGAACTGTGATGTTTTGGCATTAAAATACACCATTTGAGATATCCCCCTCCCTCCCAAACTGCAGAATACTCACAGGATTCTATTGTAGAAGTTGAAGGGCCTTTTTAAGTTAATAATTTGTTCACTGCTTACAGATAGGATTTGTTATTGGAAAACTTTGAAGATATTTTGTGCAACCTGCAAATCCCAAATTTTAACTGTCAGCTGTCAAGTTCGTGCTTTCTTTTTCATAAGAAACAACGGTACTTGTTTAGAATCTAGGTACACACGCGAGAAGTGGAGTGTCATTAATTCTAATGAAATAAAACAAAAAAATTGGAGGGCAACTTGGCCCCCTCCCACGCTCATTTTTTTTCCGAAGTCACCCAATTAAAATTCTGAGATAGCCATTTTATTCAACATAGTCGAAAATCGGGCACAGCCCCTTTCATATACGGAATAATTTCTGTTCGTTTTAAGTTTTAACGTCGTTCCTTACTTTCAGTAAAAAAAAAACTTGTTTTTTTTAAATTTAATTTTAGTAAAGTGCTATGTATGTTCTGGCCTTTGGAATGCATAGGAGTTTTTACAGTGCCGTAATTTCTTCAAAATCCTGGGAAGGGGGGGTGGTGATAAAGCTGGAGCCAAGTTATCCAAATTAAGTGAAAATGACAGTGAATATTTTTGTTTGGGGGGGGGGGGTGCAACGGAAACGAAAAAATAAACAAAAATGCCAAATTGATATGTACTCCCTTATGATTTCTGGGAATACTTCTGGTGTACGCTGTTGCTATGAAAGTAGAGAGTAACATTAAACCCCAAAATGAGCAGAATTTTAGCTCGTTTTGACTCTGACTCGGTTATTTATTTTAATTTCTGTTCGTTTTGGGTTTCATTTATTTAATGAGGATGATTGGTAGTAGCTTCTGCTGGGGCGAGGGGCAGACTGAGGTCGAGGGAGGGCTTTGGTTCTGAAGAGGTAGTTCCCCTCCATGCCCCACATCAAATTACGCCCCTGGGTTTTGAGCCCTACTCATGTTAATTTCTGCTCGTTTTGACTCTGACTCGGTTATTTATTTAATTTCTGTTCGTTTTGGGTTTCATTTATTTAATGAGGATGATTGGTAATAGTTTTATGCTTGACAGGTCATTTCATTGTATTTCGCTCATTCTTAGTTTAATGGAGTTCATTTCTAGTTTTTTGATTTTGAATTGAAGTTATCAAGTATTTTGCAATAGGTTGCATAGGTTGAATCAAGACGCTGGGTAATTGTAAACAGAGAAAAGCCAAGACAGATAGTCCAAGTAATTGAGAGGCCTTCCTTTGAAAGATTATTTTGTGGAAAAAGTTTTTTTATTTAATGTCAATAAAGAACGAACACAAATTAATTTTAAAGACTTTTTCCACAAAACAAATTTTTAAGATAAAAGTAAAGAGCTCCATTGAGCCAAACATGGGTAGAAATAAATTCAAATAATTTTTAAGTTTTGCTTCTAACTCTACTTTTACCTTGCTTGCTTAAACTTGGTTCACCCGGTTCTAGGAGTTTACCCCCCCCCTCCTCCCAGTATTTACCACCCTAAAAAATACCCCCTCAAGAAAATAGTTCTACCCCCTCCATGGAAAATAGCCCCGTGGAAAATACTTCACCAGAAAATATCCCTAAGAAAATACCCCCCCTCCAGAAAATACCCCCAGTGGGAAATAAGACTTTCCAAATTTGATATTTTTATGTTGGTTTTGTTTTTTTATTTTCCCTAGCGGAAAACAATTTTGTTTCTTGTGTATTATAGGCCACTCACTCAAATTAACGCTTTGTAAAACTCGAAAACAAATTGGTTTATCTCTCACTGCCATCTTTATTTCAAAGTACTTACTCTACCACTGAATTCCAGCAAACCCTTAATTATTCAATGCAAATGAACTTTTGCCATTGGTTTCATATTAGCTTATAGAACAAAAACCAGTTTTTTGACATGATGCCTATACGTGCCAAATTTCGATAGAGTCGTTTTTGGTTTAGAATTGGCATGTCATCACCTTCGTATTAGCTTAAGAAACAAAACAAGTCTTGTGACGTCAGCTCTTAAACATGCCCCTTTTCGACAAGAATTCATTTTTGTTTCTATGCGGCCATGCCACACAAAAACCTGTTTCAAACATGCCACAAAGCGGCTGATCCTATTTTCGACCGACCCTATCTCAGTTCAAACCTGACCATGAAACCAGTTACTTTGCTTGAATTGAATACACAAACTTCGCATGACGGACTAGCTTAAATTCCCCATTTGTTCAAGAGCTACAAATTATACTCTTCTCGGAGATTGGTGAAAAAGTAACGTGAATTTGGATTTAAGATGCCGAGAAAAAGGAAGGTGGCAAAACAAAGTGAGCAGAGTCAGCCTGCATAACAGCCTTCTACATGACCTGAGATCTTCTGTAAAAGCCATAGAATCTAGACTCGGTGTGCTGGAGGGGCTCTATAAAGAGCTGGCGGTATTAGCACCGAGAATGAGTGACATTGAAAAAGAAACTAATATTGTAAAGAATACAATATCCGCAATTCAGAAAGATAGTACCCAATTGTCGAAATAGTTGAGTAGAGTAAAAGAAAGCTTAATGAAAGCAGAAAGTAGGAAAAGGCAAAAGAGCATTATGATTTAGAACATGGGAATGAACGATGAAAAAAAAGCAAAAACGGGGTTTGAGAGGTTAATAACGGATGGTCCGGAAATGGCCCTGGACTTCAGGTATGGTGTAAAATATATAAGTAAAGAAAAGAAATTTATAGTGCTGCAAATAGAGAACTTGGAAACAAGAACCTTGATTTTGAAAAACGCGAAAAGATTAAAAAAACAAAAAAGAAGTAATTTTTGCGAAGGTTTTCTTAACTGATGATGCTCCGCAGGCAGTGAGGGAGGCGAGGAAAAAGCTTTTAACGAGGAAGAACGTCTTAATTAAAAATGACGTGAAGCCAGTGGATATTTGGGTAACAAGATCAATTTCCCCAGCTTTATACATCAGATTTGGACATGTTGATGCCCCCCAAAAAATTACAAGTGAAACTATAGGCAAAGAGGAGGTAGAGGCAGTGATTGAAAACTAAAAAAAAGATTGAAAGGGAATATAATAATTATATGCAATACAACCAGACAACTGGGTCAGGGACAAAAGTGCAAACTTGGGGCTCGGGTTCTGGTAGTTGTTTGGCAGTAGATACATAGGATAAGTTGAGCCATGGATATAAAAAAGAACTTCAAAATAGTGCATTGGAACATCCAAGGGGTAAGCAGTGAAAGATGGGAACATTTATAAGCAAAAGAAAAGGAAAAATTGACTTAACGTGCTTAGTTGATACATTGCTAAAACAACCAAAAGTGTTTAAGGGATACGAGTATTACGGAGTGCATAGAAAACAATATAAAAATGGAACAATATATGGCGGTTTAGCAACGTTAGTGTCAAAGAATTTTAGGGCGACTACAAAGATGTATAGGTTGAAAAGTAAATATTGTAACTTGGTTTGGCTTAGAGTGTGTTTTGCTTGCATTCCGGTTATTTTTTATGTTGTTTATATTTCCCCAGAAACAAACTCTTTTTCGGAAGAGGATACATGATCAATTTTAGAACAGTTTTTCAAGGAAGTTTTCGAATCATAGTGTTTGTTTTTTGGGGGACTTTAATGCTTATACAGGGACGTGTGTAGAAATTTTACCGGTTTTGGGTTCTGTTCACGATGATATATCCACGGTTAATTTTGAAGATATTGTTTCAACTCTCCCACAGAGGACAAGGAGGGACCAAAGTTCGTCTTAGAAATAGCTGGGGGAAAATTTGTTATTATGTTGCAGGTATGAAGACTTAATGATATTAAATGGTAGATTTGGAAATGATAAGAATCTTGGGGAGTTTACTTGTTTTTCGGGGCATTCTCCAAGCATAATTGATTACATTTTAACTAGTCTGTCTTTGAGTGAAAGGGTGGTAGATTTTGGTGTATTAATGGTCGTAGGGTCCGATCACTTTCCTGTCAGTGCAACTTTAGAGGTCGTGGAAACAACCCCAACAATTAAAAAGAAAAGTAGTTAAAGTAAATCTCATCCAGGGGGTGGACTTCATAAAATACTAAGAGTGGAGGAAGATGATAAGAATAATTTTGAAGAATTAATGGACGGGATTAAGTAACCAAGATTTACTGGATAGAAGTCTAGAATTAGCCCAAGAAGGGAATGTTGATTCAGCGCTAGATATTTTTTGGGTTGGGTAGTTTACGGCGCGGGAGAGAAAATATGCAAAAATAGAGGGAACCAGGTTATTAGGACATTCTATGATGTCCTAAGTTCTTGTTAAAGAACTTTGGGAGGCACTGAAGGTATTGAAATTAAATGAAGAAGCAGATGATTTTCAACAACTGTATCAGAATTACAAGAAAGAGAGAAAGGAATATAAGAATCTTATAAAGGTAAAAAAAAAAGGAAGTTAGAGATTGAAAAAGCTGAAAGGCTAAGTTTAGTCTTTAGAAAGAACGAATCAAAAGAGTTTTGGAAGCTTGTTAAAAAATCAACTGGGAATACAAACGAATAAAAAGCTGCAATCAAGGCAACAAGGTGGCCGGACTACCTAGGAAATAAAGAATTAAAAGAAATCAGAAGCTACACATCCGATGGAGAGTTAATGAGCGGGGACATGTTTGAGGAAGAAATTATAGAGAGACCGATGAAGGAAGAGGACTACGGATTGTTAAAATCTGTCACCGAGGATGAAATAGTTAAGACCATGAAAAAAATGAAGGGTAATTCAACTCCTGGTTTAAACGGAATCAAAATACAAGTATGGAAATAGGCAAAAGTATGGGTCATCCAAATCATCGCTTTAACATTTTGTCCATTATCAACAACCCCTAATGGCCAGAGCAATGGAATACATCCGTCACCATACCCTTATATAAGAAAGGGGATAACATAGATCTCAGGAATTACCGTATGATCAGTTTGGGTGTAATGGTGTAAGCAAGCTTTTTGCAAAAGTGTTGACACCCTAACACAAACTAAACACATTTACTTTTTTTGAACATAAAATAGAACATTATACGAGGGAAAAACAAACAGACAATGAACAGAAGCCTACTTTCCTTGATTCCAAAACAAAGAGTTATCAAAATTATTTCCATTTTAATGAGATAGGCGCTTTCATGGACTCTACTAAATACGTTAGAATTTCCGTTTAAGGTAATAATTAGACCGGAAACTCCGAAATTTTAAATTTTAAACACAGTAATTGGCGCGTTTTTAAGACAAAAATGTACATAAAAAAATCCAATATACTGCGTTCTAAGAACCCAGAAAGATAATAAACGCTGTTTGATAGAAAAATCTGATAAATTTGGAAAAAAGTCACTGATCGTTAGCCTATAGATAGAGAATAGATTAGATAAGTGGCTAGAAAAATCACAGAAAGTTATCGAAATACAAGCAGGATTTCGCGAAAATTATAGTACTATAGATCAAACTTTTATTTTAACCAGTCTAATTAGGAAATATATCAGAAAAAAAAGGATAAGTTGTTTGTGGCCTGTTTGGATTTAAAAGATGCTTTCGATAGTGTAAATAGGGAAATTCTTATGCATTGTTAGATTAATTTAGGATTACCGCGTCAGTTTGTGCAAATTTTATGGCAAATTTATTTGACGGTAAAGTTTGTTGTGCGGGTTGGTGGCAAAACATCAAGGGAAATATTAAGCCGTTTAGGGTTAAACATGGTTGTACTTTGTCACCGAAGTTATTTTCGTTGTATATTAATGTCATTGAAAGCTATTTAAGAGGAAAGGAAAGTAAGTGAATTGCAATTATTCGATAAAAAAAAATGTCTACATTTTTGTACACCGATGACATAGCTTCATTGGCAAATAGTAGAGAGAATCTGCAGCATGCATTAGAGAGTGTAGAAAAATATTTTAAGGAAAAGAGACTGGTTTTAAATCTAGAGAAGTCAGCAGTAGGCCAAATGGTTTTGCAAGGGGAGCGAAGACATCTGAAGAAAATTTTAGTTACGGGAGGGGAACTATAAAAGTAGTGAAAGAGTATGGTTACCTAGGCTATAGACTTGTTTCAAATGGTAAGTGGACAAGAAACATAGCTCTAATCAGAGGCAACGCTGTAGCGTTGCCTATAGTAAAGGCCATACGGCTCCAATGTTTTTATTATTTATTATTTTTTTTCCCAGAGGCACTTCATACAGAGGGGGTCGTCGTAGAAACTTCAAAGGGGGCTCATTCGATTGGAAATCGAGAGTTCTAGTGCCCTTTTTAATAGTCGAAAATGATTGGAGGGCAACTAGCCCCCCCCCCACGCCCATCAATCCCCCAAACACATCCAATCAAAATTTTGAGATAACCATTTTGTTCAGCGTAGTTAATTTCCAGATAGAAAATATATTTTTGAGGAGGACACTCCCCCACAACCCTCAGGGCAAGAGTTTTAAGTTATGCCCTGAGGGTATATAAGGTTTTTATAGAAGGCGTTGTCGTAGAAACTTCAAAACAGGCTGATTCGATTGGAAATTCAAAGGGCTAGTGCCCTTTTTAATAGTCGAAAGTGATTGGAGGGCTACTAGCCTCCCCCCACGCCCATCATTTCCCCAATCACATCCAATCAAAATTTTGAGATAGCAATTTTGTTCGGCGTAGTTGATTTCCAGATAGAAAATATATTTTTGAGGAGGACACTCCCCCACAACCCTCAGGGCAAGGGTTTTAAGTTATTCCCTAGGGGCATATAATGTTTTTATTGAAGGCGTTGTCGTAGAAACTTGCTACCTCAAAATGGCTATCTCAAATTTTTTATCAGATGTATTTGGGGGAAAAGGGCTTGGGGGGGCCAGTTGCCCTCTGATCACTTTTGACTCTTAAAAAGGGCTGGGTTTCAATATCGAATCAAATAGCCCTCTCTGAAGTTTATACGAGTATCCCTTTCATACGAACAATATATGCCCCAGGGCATAACTTATAACGCCTGCCCCCGGGCCCTGGGGGTTGTGACGACACCTGAGTTTTTGTTATCTGACTTTTGAGAAATTTTTAACTTAATGCCTATCTCAAAATTTTTATTGGATGCATTTAGGGAAAAGGGGCGGGGGGGCTAGTTGCCCTCCAATATCTTTTGAATAAAAAAAAGTTAACTAGAACTTTCAATTTCCAACCAAATGAGTCATCTCTGAATTTTTTACGAGCATCCCTTCAATGAGAAGTTATGCCCAAGGGCATAACTTACAACACCTACCCTCGGGCCCTGGGGGGCTGTGTTGACCCCTGAGTTTTCGTTATATGGTCTTTGAACTATTTTTAAAAATAGCTATCTCAAAGTTCTTATCGGATGGGTTTGAGGAAAAAAGGGCGTGGAGGGGGGGGGGGGCTAGGTGCCCTCCAATCTCTTTTGACTCTTAAAAAGTGAACTAGAACTTACAATTTCCAGTCAAATGATACCTCTTTGAAGTTAATACGAGTATCCCTTCCATAAGACCCATATATGCCCCCAGGGCATAACTTATAACGCCTGCCCCCAGGCCATGGGGGGTTGTGTCAACACCGGAACTTTTGTTATATGATCTTTGAACTATTTTTAACAAAATAGCTATCTTAAAATTTTTATTGGATGCATTTGGGAAAATAGGGTTTAGGGGGGGGGAAGCTGGTTACCCTCCAACATCTTTTGACGCTTAAAAAGTGAACTAGAACTTTCAATTTCCAATCAAATGAGCCCTCTCTGAAGTTTATACGACAATGTTGTCTATACAAAACCTTATATGCCCCCAGGGCATAACTTACAACCCTTGCCCTGAGGGCTGTGGGTGAGTTGTCATCCTCAAAGACCTAATTTCCAGAACTTAAAACTACGTTTAATAAAATGGCTGTCTCAAAATTTTGATTGGATGTGTTTGGGGAAAAGGTGGGTGTGAGAGGGGGGTTAGTTGCCCTCAAATCACTTTCAAATATTAAAAAGGGGGTTAGTTGCCCTTTGAATTTCCAATCGAATGCGCCTTTTTGGAGTTTCTACGACATCGTCTTCTATAAAAACCTTATATGCCCCCAGGGTATAACTTAAAACCCTTGCCTTGAGGGTTGTGGGGGCGGGGGGTATCCTCCTCAAAAAGATATTTTCTATCTGAAAATCAGCTACGCTGAACAAAATGGCTATCTCAAAATTTTGATTGGATGTGTTTGGGGGAATGATTGGCGTGGGGGGGGGGGGGGGCTAGTTTCCCTCCAATTACTTTCGACTATTAAAAAGGGCATTAGCCCTTTGAATTTCCATTTGAATGAGCCTGTTTTGAAGTTTCTACGACAACGCCTTCTATAAAAACCTTATATGCCCAAGGACATAACTTAAAACCCTTGCCCTAAGGGTTGTGGGGGAGTGTCCTCCTCAAAAACATATTTTCTATCTGGAAATCAACTACGCTGAACAAAATGGCTATCTCAAAATTTAGATTGGATGTGTTTTGGGGAATTCTAGGCGGAGGGGGGGGGGTGGTTAGTTGCCCTCCAATCACTTTCTACTATTAAAAAGGGCACTAGCCCTTTGAATTTCTAATCAAATGGGCCTTTATTGAAGTTTCTCCAACAACGCCTTCTATAAAAACCTTATCAACTACGCTGAACAAAATGATTATCTCAAAATTTTGATTGGATGTGTTTAAGGGAGTGATGGGCGTGAGGGGGGGGGGGCTAGTTGCCCTCCAATCACTTTCGACTATTAAAAAGGGCACTATCCCTTTGAATTTCCAATCGAATGAGCCTTTTTTGAAGTTTCTACGACAACACCTTCTATAAAAACCTTATATGCCCCCAGGGCATAACTTAAAACCCTTGCCCTGAGGGTTGTGGAGAAGTGTCCTCCTCAAAAACACATTTTCTATCTGAAAATCAACTACGCTGAACAAAATGGCTATCTCAAAGTTTTGATTGGATGTGTTTGGGGAAATGATGGGCGTGGAGGGGGGCTAGTTGCCCTCCAATCACTTTCGACTATTAAAAAGGGCACTAGCTATTTGAATTTCCAATCGAATAAGCCTGTTCTGAAGTTTCTACGACAACGCCTTCCTTATGTTCAAGGACATAAATTAAAACTCTTGCCCCGAGGGTTGTGGGGGAGTGTCCTCCTCAAAAATATATTTTCTATCTGGAAATCAACCAGCCTACGCTGAACAAAATGGCTATCATAAAATTTTGATTAGATGTGTTTGGAGGAATGATGGGAGTGGGGGGCGAGTTGCCCTCCAATCATTTTTGACTGTTAAAAGGGGCACTAGAACTCTCGATTTCCAATCGAATGAGCCCCCTTTGAAGTTTCTACGACAGCACCTTCTATAAAAACCTTATATGCCCCCAGGGCATAACTTAAAACCCTTGCCCTGAGGGTCGTGTGGGATTGTCCTCCTCCAAACATATTTTCTATCTGGAAATCAACTACGCTGCACAAAATGGCTATCTCAAAATTTGATTGGATGTTGGTAGTTGCCCTCCAATCTATTTCGACTATTAAAAAGGGCACTAGCCCTTTGAATTTCCAGTTGAATGAGCCTGTTTTGAGGTTTTTATGACAACGCCTTCTATAAAAACCGTTTATGCCCCCAGGGCATAACTTAAAACCCTTACCCTGAGGGTTGTGGGGGAGTTTCCTCCTCAAAAATATATTTTCTATCTGGAAATCAACCAGCCTACGCTGAACAAAATGGCTATCATAAAATTTTGATTAGATGTGTTTGGGGGAATGATGGGCGTGGGGGGGGGGGGGCTAGTTACCCTCCAATCACTTTCGACTATTAAAAAGGGCACTAGCCCTTTGAATTTCCAATCGAATGAGCCTGTTTTGAAGTTTCTACGACAACGCCATCTATAAAAACCTTATAGGCCCCCAGGGCATAACTTAAAACTCTTGCCCTGAGGGTTGTGGGGGAATGTCCTCCTCCAAAATATATTTTCTATCTGGAAATTAACTACGCTAAACAAAATGGCTATCTCAAAATATTGATTGGATGTGTTTGGGGGAATGATGGGCGTGGAGGGGGGGGGGGCTAGTTGCCCTCCAATCATTTTCGACTATTAAAAAGGGCACTAGAACTCTTGATTTCCAATCAAATGAGCCCCTTTGAAGTTTCTACGACAACGCCTTCTATAAAAACCTTATATGCCCCCAGGGCATAACTTAAAACCCTTGCCCTGAGGGTTGTGGGGGATTGTCCTCCTCAAAAACATATTTTCTATCTGGAAATCAACTATGCTGAACAAAATGGCTATCTCAAAATTTCGATTGGATGTGTTTGGGGGAATGATGGGCATGGAGGGGCTAGTTGCCCTCCAATCGCTTACGACTATTAAAAAGGGCACTATCCATTTGAATTTCCAATCGAATGAGCTTTTTTTGAAGTTTCTACGACAACACCTTCTATAAAAAACCTTATATGCCCCCAGGGCATAAATTAAAACCCTTGCCTTGAGGGTTGTGGGGGAGTTTCCTCCTCAAAAACATATTTTCTATGTGGAAATCAACTACGCTGAACAAAATGGCTATCTCAAAATTTTGATTGGATGTGTTTGGGGAAATGATGGGCGTGGGGGGGGGGGGGGGTAGTTGCCCTCCAATCACTTTCTACTATTAAAAGGGCACTAGCCCTTTGATTTTCCAATCGAATGAGCCTGTTTTGAAGTTTCTATGACAGCACCTTCTATAAAAACCTTATATGCCCCCAGGGCATAACTTAAAACCCTTGCTCTGAGGGTTGTGGGGGATTGTCCTCCTCAAAAACATATTTTCTATCTGGAAATCAACTACGCTGAACAAAATGGCTATCTCAAAATTTCGATTGGATGTGTTTGGGGGAATGATGGGCGTGGAGGGGCTAGTTGCCCTCCAATCACTTACGACTATTAAAAAGAGCACTATCCATTTCAATTTCCAATCGAATGAGCTTTTTTTGAAGTTTCTACGACAACGCCTTCTATAAAAACCTTATATGCCCCCAGGGCATAAATTAAAACCCTTGCCTTGAGGGTTGTGGGGGATTGTCCTCCTCAAAAACATATTTTCTATGTGGAAATCAACTACGCTGAACAAAATGGCTATCTCAAAATTTTGATTGGATGTGTTTTGGGAAATGATGGGCGTGGGGGGGGGGGGTAGTTGCCCTCCAATCACTTTCTACTATTAAAAAAGGCACTAGCCCTTTGAATTTCCAATCGAATGAGCCTGTTTTGAAGTTTCTACGACAGAGCCTTCTATAAAAACCTTATATGCCCCCAGGGCATAACTTAAAACTCTTGCCCTGAGGGTTGTGGGGGAGTGTCCTCCTCAAAAATATATTTTCTATCTGGAAATCAACTACGCTGAACAAAATGGCTATCTCAAAATTTTGATTGCATGTGTTTGGGGGAATATTGGCCGTGGGGGGGGGGGGGGGGGGGCTAGTTGCCCTCCAATCATTTTTGACTATTAAAAAGGGCACTAGAACTCTCGATTTCCAATCGAATTAGCCCCCTTTGAAGTTTCTACAACGACCCCTTCCGCATGAAGTGCCTCTGGGGAAAAAAAATAATAAAACATTGGAGCCGTATCCTTTACTATAGGCAAAGCTACAGCGTTGCCCCTGATATTGTTACGTTGATATCAGTTTTGATACTCTAATGAATATTTATTTTTTTTTTCTTAAGTTTGATTTTGAAATAAAAAATTTTTAAAAACTTGAAATTTTTTGCAATCAAAAACGAACAAAAATTAATTAAAAAAAAAACTTTCCGAAAAAATAAGTTTTCAAAGAAAAGTAAAGGCCATTTTAAACTTAAGCTCAGCAGATACAAATACCTTTTAAAATTCAAACTCAAAACAACCAGAAATTACGATTAAAGAATAAATGAAACCCAAAACGAACAGAAATTAAATAAACAATCATAGCAAAAACATACAACAAGTAACGATATAAATGAATAAATAGATCTTAAACCGAGTAATGCTTAGATTGAATGTGAAAATCAAGCCTAAGACGAAAAAAATATTTTCCTATTGAAGTACAAATGAAACTTAAAACGAACAGAAATTAAATAAGCAATCAATGCAAACAAACATACAATAGATATTAATGTAAATTAATAGATAAATCTTAAAACGAGTGAAATTTAAATTGAATATGCAAATTAAGCTTGAAACAAACAAAAATCACCACAAACCAGAGTTTGGGTATGACCTCCTTCTCTCACTGTCAAAGTCTAAAACCTACTGCGTCATTGGCACTTTACTGAAAACTATATGCTTCTTGAACAGTCTTGGAAAGTATTAACAACATCATATTGAATATTTGATGTATAATGATATTAATTGTTGAAAGATCCATCAATTCAATAATTTATTTCTTTGTAATTGTATTTTTATTTTCAATGCTGTAAGAACTGGAAAAGAAAGTATTTGTAATATAATCCGTTTTCAGTTAAGCGCCAATGACGCAGTAGGCTTTTGGTTTTTATCAAACAGTTCGTGGTAACGAACTGTAAGTAAGGAGCGACCCGGCTCAATGGTAACCGAAACTCTAGAAAACGGTATTTTGATACAAATAGATACATCAAAAGAATCACATTTTAATGCTGATTTCAAATATATAAGTTTCATCAAGTTTAATCCTACCCATCAAAAGTTAGGCGCCTGAGAAAATTTGGCTGATTTTCGAAAAAAGGGGGAAAGACCCCCTAAAAGCTATAGAACCTTAATGAAAATCACACCATCATATTCCGTGTATCAGAGAACCCTACTGTAGAGGTTTCAAGCTCCCATCTACAAAAATGTGGAATTTTGCATTTTTTGCCAGAAGAAAGATCACGGGTGCGTGTTTATTTGTTTTTTTTTTTTTTTTCCCCAGGGGTGATCGTATCGAACCAGTTGTCCTAGGATATCGTGGAAGGGCTCATTGGAATGGAAATTGAAAGTTCTAGTGCCCTTTTTAAGTGACCAAAAAAAATGGAGGGCAACTAGGCCCCCTCCCACGCTCATTTTTTTCCCAAAGTCACCTGATCAAAATTTTGAGATAGCCATTTTGTTCAGCATGTTCGAAAATATTATAAGTATGTCTTTTAGGATGACTTAATCCCCCGAAGTTCCCGGGAGGAGGGCTGAAAGTTATGAACTTTACCCAATGTTAACATATAGTATTGGTTATTTGGAAGTACACAGACGTTTTCAGGGGAGATTTTTCCTGGTAGTGGGGGGGGGGGGGGGTGGGTTGGTCAGGGGTTACGTTGGAGGATCTTTCCATGAAGAAAGTTTTCATGGGGGAAGGGACATTGCTATGAAGGGGACGCCGGACTTCCCAGCATTATCTAAAAAAAGATCATAAATTTAATATAAAAAAACAAGTATTTCAACTGCAACAGCAGCAACATCGAAACTTTAAACAAACAGAAAATATTACATATATAATTGGGTTCACCCCGTAGTCAATGCCTCGCTCTTTAAGCCAAAGATTTTTTAGTACTTTCATAAGAGCTATTTATTCTAATTAACGGCCTTTGTGATTAAGCGGTCATTTCTAAAGAATTGGAACAAAATTTGAACTTTCGCTTAAAGAGCAAGGTATTGACTAGGGGGCGAACCCCCTAATAAACGTATTAAAAATATATGAATATAGAAGTTCGTTACGTAAGTTAATTCGTAAGTTACGTATATTTATTACTAATAAAAACGTTCGTAAATAAAATTAAACAAGTTTCGAGAAAGCCATTTAACTAAATAAAAGTAAATTAATATGAAAATTTTGTTTTAATTATTCATGTACGGTGAGCCAAGATCAAAAACCTGCATTTATTCAAAACGTTCAAAAATTAAATAAAAAAAACAAGTTTTTTAAACTGAAAGTAAGGAGCGACATTAAAACTTAAAACGAACAGAAATTATTCTGTATATGAAAGAGACTGTCCCCTCCTCAACGCCTCGCTCTTTACGCTAAAGTTTGACTCTGTCTCACAACTTTATTTTTTAAAACAATAAAAAACTTTAGCGTAAAGAGCGAGGCGTTGAGGAGGGGACAGTCTCTTTCATATACAGAATAATTTCTGTTCGTTTTAAGTTTTAATGTCGCTCCTTACTTTCAGTTTAAAAAACTTGTTTTTTTTATTTAATTTACAGTTAGGAAAGAAGGCAGTATCCAATCACTTGTTTGTAGGGAAACTATATTCCTCTTTAACAACTTTAAAAAGAGCCAATAAATTACACTGAATATTTGATGTCTAATGATATTAATTGCTGAAAGCTCATTAGTTCAAAATGTTACTATAATTTTAATGTTTATTTTCAGAGATAAGTACAAAAGAAAATATTTGTCACAAAATTGGTTTTCATTAAAGCGCCAATAACGCGGTAGGTTTTAGACTTTAACAGTGAGAGAAGGAGGTCATACCCAAACTCTTGTTTGTGGTGATTTTTGTTTGTTTCAAGCTTAATTTGCTTACTCAATTTAAGTTTCACTCGTCTTAAGATTTATTTATTAATTTACATTAATGTCTATTGTATGTTTGTTTGCATTGATTGTTTTATTTAATTTCTGTTCGTTTTAAGTTTCATTTGTACTTCAATAGGAAAATATTTTTTTCGTCTTAAGCTTGATTTTCATATTCAATCTAAGCATTACTCGCTTTAAGATCTATTTATTCATTTATATCATTACTTGTTGTATGTTTTTGCTATGATTGTTTATTTAATTTCTCTTTGCTTTGGGTTTCATTTATTCTTTAATAATAATTTCTGGTCGTTTTGAGTTTGAATTTTAAAAGGTATTTTCATCTGCTGAACTTAAGTTTAAAATGTCCTTTACTTTTTTTTGAAAAACTTATTTTTTCGGATTTTTTTTTTTTTTTTAATTAATGTCAAGTAAAGGCAAACGTTAACTGGCCTATTTTCAAAGAGTTATATTAAGGATATAGGAGCAAAGGATATCAAGCTACAAAAGTTTATTTTTGCAAGTAGATTAGAACCTGTTATACATTCTGGGGCAGAGATATGGGGACACCAAAGGGGGGATGGAAATAGAGAGTATCCCGCTGCATTATTTCAAAAGATTAATAGGGTTAGATAAAAATTTTAAAAGCATTGTTATAAAGGGTTACCTGGGTCTTTTTAGCTTAAGAAATAAACGGTTAGTAGGCATGGAGGTTATTGGGAAAAAATAATTGTTATGCCATATTATCAGTTAACAAAAAATGCTTTCAATGAAATGTTATTGGATAAAAGAAAAGATTCTTGGCCTATGCAAATTAAGAGTATACTAGACAATTGTGGGCTATCAGGATCTTGGAATGACGGCATTGGACCAGGGGTGGAGACAGGATTGATTGCAAAAGCTGTGGAAAAAGCGCTACAAGATCAAGAGATCCAGGTTTGGCAAGAAGACAGGGTTAAGTTGCAATCTCTTGGAATATATAGAAAAATTAAAGAAGCCTGGGAGAAGAAATATATCTAGAATTTGGGCTCCTGAATGATACTTTAAAATGGTTCTTATCAGTAAGGGGTAATTTTATGCTGCTTGGGGGAGAAGAAAGTATTTAGGGAGGGTTAAGGTACGGAGTGGTTCCTTCTCTTGTCTGATATGTGGGGAGTCTGAAGATTTTGAAAATTTTATGTGTTGTTGTTATTGTAAAGAACTGAAGATACTTAGAAGGGAAATTTTTGGGAGGAATGTCATGGATAGAAGGTGTTTAGAAAATAAAATGGAAGTAGTTGCAAAGTAGATATTAGAAATTTGGGAAGTTTTGTGAGTGTGGGGATAAGACATAGGGAGGTTTTCTATTGTAGTGTTATTTTCAAAAGTGTTTGAACTTATTATTATGTTTTATGCGTTTTGATGTATTTGTATTATACATAGCTTATAGGGCTTTTGTGAGAAATATATCTATCTATCTATATCAATGTGATACATCCATGCTTTTGTCAAATATCACACTGTAAAATTCAGTTTCTTGAATGCTTGTTTTTATAGTACTTAAAGTTTCTTCAGCGTAAAATTGTATCAAATCATTTGCCGTCGTCTTGCTAATATACCCCAACCTCAAATCTGCCACTACGTTAGGGGAAAAAGGCACCCCCACGCCCCCACCTGGATCCACCAATGTAAGCTACATAGTCTTATGTAAAGCACAAATAACACTCTACTCCAGGGTTCGTAAACTTTCTTTGGCTTCAGGCCAAAATCAGTCACAATTTGAATGTTAACAGACGTTTGGCTCAGTGATATATTAATTTGAAACAGTGTTTTAGTGAATAACAATATACTTTTCATTATTAAAAAGTTTCTTTTAACTGAAATTGAGGAGCGACATTAAAACTTAAAACGAACAAAAATTATTCCGTATATGAAAAGGGCTGTCCCCTCTTGATTACGAATATAATAATCATTTCTATCGGAAATGAATTTCAGCCCCCCCCCCCTCCCCCTATGTTCGCCAATTCAGGGTATATATTTCTACATTAGGGGGATGGGGGTAAAGTTTATAATTACCTCCCATTTACATCAGAAGCAAAATTTGCCATCACCCCCCCCCCCCCATGTAGAAATATAAACCCTGAATTGGCATATATAGGGGGGCTGAAAATTCATTTCTGATAGAAATGATTATTATATTTGTAATCAGCATAAAAAAAGGCATCAAGTGGTATATTCACTTTATGCGTAAGTCAATAATATGATTTGGTAGATATTTACCAGATAAAGTTTAAGAATATGCCCTACTAGCTTACAAGAAAAAGACATGGGTAATGGGTATTTCAAAAACATCTTCCCATGACAAAACTTGTCCTCTAAAGTTGATTCTGATGTTTGTAGTGCTCTATGTCTTAGCGCTTTACAAATATTTAAAAAAGATTCTAAAGTAGTATTTGTAAAATTTTGAGTTTGAGGCAAATGGGGATTTCAAGAAAATTTTGAGTTTGGGGGGAAGGGGGAATTATTGTAGAATTAATTTGGCCTCTAAAGTTGATTCTGATGTTTGTAGCGCGCTATCTATTAGTGCTTTAGAAATATTTAAAAAGCTTCTAGAGTAGAATTTTGAAAATTTTGAGTTTGGGGGGAAGGGGGTTTTCAAAAACATCTTCCCATAACATAATTTGTCCTCTGAAGTTGATTCTGATATTTGTAGCACTCTATCTATTAGTGCTTTAGAAATATTTAAAAAGCTTCTTAAGTAGGATTTTAGAAATTATTGAGTTTTGGGGAGTGGGATTTCAGATTTTTTTTTTTTTTTTTTTAATTAATGTCAAGTAAAGGCAAACGTTTAACTGGCCTATTTTCAAAGAGTTATATAAGGATATAGGAGCAAATGATATCAAGCTACAAAATTTTATTTTTGCAAGTAGATTAGAACCTGCTATACATTATGGGGCAGAGATATGGGGACACCAAAGGGGGGATGGAAATGGAGAGGATCCTGCTGCATTATTTTTAAAAGATTAATAGGGTCAGATAAAAATTTTAAAAGCATTGTTATAAAGGGTTACCTGTGTCTTTTTAGCTTTAGAAATAAACGGTTAGTAGGCATGGAGGGTTATTGGGGAAAAATAATTGTTATGCCACATTATCGGTTAACAAAAAATGCTTGGAATGAAATGTTATTGGATAAAAGAAAATATTCTTGGCCTGTGCAAATTAAAAGTATACTAGACAATTGTGGGCTATCAGGATCTTGGAATGACGGCATTGGACTAGGGGTGGAAACAGGATTGATTGCAAAAGCTGTGGAAAAGCGCTACAAGATCAAGAGATCCAGGTTTGGCAAGAAGACAGGGTTAAGTCGCAATCTCTTGGAATATATAGAAAAATTAAAGAAGCCTGGGGAGAAGAAATATATCTAAAATTTGGGCTCCTGAATGATACTTTAAAATGGTTCTTATCAGTAAGGGGGAATTTTATGCTGCTTGGAGGGAGAAGAAAGTATTTAGGGAGGGTTAAGGTACGGAGTGGTTCCTTCTCTTGTCTGATGTGTGGGGAGTCTGAAGATTTTGAAAATTTTATGTGTTGTTGTTATTGTAAAGAACTGAAGGTACTTAGAAGGGAAATTTTTGGGAGGGATGTCAGGGATAGAAGGTGTTAGAAAATAAAATAGGAAGTAGTTGCAAAGTAATAAGAAATTTGGGAAGTTTTGTGAGTGTGGGGATAAGACATAGGGAGGTTTTCTATTGTAGTGTTATTTTCAAAAGTGTTTGAACTTATTATTATGTTTTATGCATTTTGTTGTATTTGTATTATCCATAGCTTATAGGGCTTCTGTGAGAAATATATCTATCTATCTATATCTATGTGATGCATCCATGCTTTCATCAAATATCACACTGTAAAATTCAGTTTCTTGAATGCTTGTTTTTATAGTACTTTAAGGTTTCTTCAGCATAAAATTGTATCAAATCATTTGCCGTCGTCTTGCTAATATACCCCAACCTCAAATCTGCCACTACGTTAGGGGAAAGGGGCACCCCCGCGCCCCCCACCTGGATCCACCAATGTAAGCTACATAGTCTTATGTGAAGCACAAATAACACTCTATTCCAGGGTTCGTCAACTTTCTTTGGCTTCAGTCCAAAATCAGTCACAATTTGAATGTTAACAGACATTTGGCTCAGTGATATATTAATTTGAAACAGTGTTTTAGTGAATAACAATATACTTTTCATTATTAAAAAGTTTCTTTTAACTGAAAGTGAGGAGCAACATTAAAACTTAAAAAAAACAAAAATTATTCCATATATGAAAGGGGCTGTCCCTCTTCAACGCTTTGCTCTTTGTGCTAAAGTTAGACTCTTTGTCTCAACTCCACTTTCTAAAACAATAAGAACTTTAAGCGTAAAGAGCGAGGCGTTGAGGAAAGGACACCCCCTTTCATGCACTGAATAAATTCTGTTTGTTCTAATTTTCAATGTCGCTCCTTACTTTGAGTTAAAAAAAAACAAACTTTTTTTTATTTAATTACTGGAAAGGTCAGTTCGCATCCATATTTTTTTTTATATATACATTTGGGAATTTCGTAATCATAAGCTGACGGACACATTTTAGCTGTTAAAAATGAGCTTGCTGATTCGGGGAATTTGAAAAATTGTGAATTATTTCAGGCAGATAATTTAAAAATCTCAAGGCATTAGGTGAAATTGAAATGTATCTGTGTAAACATAAACAGTAGCCTATTCCTGGATATAGGTTTCTAATCTTGGACATAGCCTAGGCCTAATGTTGATGGTTGGAAATGAGCTAGTTAGGATAAAGGGTAAATATCTACCAAATCATATTATTGACTTACACATAAAGTGAATATACCACTCAATGCCTTTTTTATGCTGATTACGAATATAATAATCATTTCTATCGGAAATGACTTTCAGCGCCCCCCCCCCCTATATATGCCAATTCAGGGTATATATTTCTACATTAGGGGGGTGGGGGTAAAGTTTAAACTTACCTCCCATTTACATCAGAAACAAAATTTGCATCCCCCCCCCCAATGTAGAAATATATACCCTGAATTGGCATATATAGGGGGGGGGATGAAATTCATTTCTGATAGAAATGATTATTATATTTGTAATTCAGCATAAAAAAAGACATCAAGTGGTATATTCACTTTATGCATAAGTCAATAATATGATTTGGTAGATATTTACCAGATAAAGTTTAAGAATATACCCTACTAGCTTACAAGAAAAAGACATGGGTAATGGGTATTTCAAAAACATCTTTCCATGACATAACTTGTAACATTGACATGGCTTAAAATTCTGCTCAAATAACTGAAATTGCATTTTCAGAACTAAAGCCAGACAAAATGAAACTGATAACTGAAAATTAAGGTAAAATGTTGTTTTGTCAAAATTTCAGTGGCTAATGGGTATTTCAAAAACATCTTCCCATGACAAACCTTTTCCTCTAAAGTTGATTCTGATGTTTGTAGTGCTCTATGTCTTAGCGCTTTACAAATATTTAAAAAAGATTCTAAAGTAGAATTTTGGAAAATTTTGAGTTTGAGGCAAAGGGGGATTTCAAAAAAATTTTGAGTTTGGGGGAAGGGGGAATTATTGTAGAATTAATTTGGCCTCTAAAGTTGATTCTGATGTTTGTAGTGCGCTATCTATTAGTGCTTTAGAAATATTTAAAAAGCTTCTAGAGTAGAATTTTGAAAATTTTGAGTTTGGGGGGAAGGGGGTTTTCAAAAACATCTTCCCATAACATAATTTGTCCTCTGAAGTTGATTCTGAATATTTGTAGCGCTCTATCTATTAGTGCTTTAGAAATATTTAAAAAGCTTCTTAAGTAGAATTTTAGAAATTATTGAGTTTTGGGGAGGGGGGGATTTCAAAATTATCTTCCCATGACATAACTTGTCTTCTAAAGTCAATTCTGATGTTTGTAGTGCTGTATCAATTAGTACTTTAGAAATATTTAAAAAGCTTCTAAAGTAGAATTTTAGAAAATTTTGAGTTTGGGGGAAGGGGGATTTTAAAAACCTCTTCTTGTGATATAACATATCCTCTGAAGTCAATTATGATGTTTTTAGCACTCTATCTATTAGTGCTTTAGAAATATTTTAAAAGCTTCTAAAGTAGAATTTTGAAAATTTTGAGTTTGGGGGGAAGGGGGTTTCAAAAACATCTTCCCATATGACATAAATTGTCCTCTAAAGTTGATTCTGATATTTGTGGCACTCTATGTCTTAGTGCTTTACAAATATTTAAAAAAGCTTCTAAAGTAGGATTTTGGAAAATTTTGAGTTTGGGTCAAAGGGGGATTTCAAAAACATCTTCCCATGACATAAATTGTCCTCTAAAGTCAATTCTGATGTTTGTAGTTCTCTATGTCTTAGCACTTTAGAAATATTTAAAAAAGCTTTTAAAGTAAAATTTTGGAAAATTTTGAGTTTGGGGGAAGGGGGATTTCAAAAACATCTTCCCATGACATAAATTGTCCTCTAAAGTTGATTCTGATATTTGTAGTACTCTATGTCTTAGCGCTTTACAAATATTTAAAAAAGCTTCTAAAGTGGAATTTTGGAAAATTTTGAGATAGGGGCAAAGGGGGATTTCAAAAACATCTTCCCATGACATAAATTGTTCTCTAAAGAGCTAGACCATGATTTTGGCTTTCTGTTGGGAGTAAGGATTGGAAGAAAAGATTAACTGTAGGATATAAAATCTTTTGCTTCAAGTTTTCAATGTTTCTGTGAGGCAGGTGACTAGAATGACATTTCATAAGTTTTGAAGGATAAATTTTGAAAATCGATTTTGTGCTCTAGAAAAAATGAATATTCAACCTGGCCCCCAAGGGGGTCATGGTGCAGGTGGAAGTGGTACAGGTCAAGGACAATCATTTTTGCAAATGACCCCACAGTTTTATGGAGCTAATAATAATGCAAGTCAGAACCAAATGATAGTTCCATGGTCCCATGATGTGCCAGTAAGCTGGCAACCAGGTTCATATAACCCAAATGCATTTTATGGTCAACAACAAATTGTCCAGCAGGTGCAAAGAGCACCAGTTCAGTTAGTGGGAAGTGGTTTTTATCCACCAAATTATAATGTGCCAGGGATACAGCCCATTCCTTTAGCTAATAGGTACTCTGTGTTAAGTGAGGAAGGAAGTTACCCTCCATTGCCATCTGAGAGTGATGAAGATATGAGACCTGTCAACCCTTGTGTAGTAGAAGGGTTGATTCAAGAAGACCTGAAAATGCCAAAACTGGGACTGAACCCCAGCCTAGGACATAAAAGGAGAGACATTTCTCCAAATAGTGAAATTGCCCCACAACAAGCTAAGAGGCAAAATGCACACCAAAACCAATCAATACCATCTCAGAAAGTGTCCTTTAAAAATCAAACCATTGAGATACCACAGACTAAATTATTATCTTCAATGATTGATGTTACAGTAAGTGATGAAAATAAACAACTGCCTGATGACTACCAAATAGTGAAATCTCTGAAAGAAGTACTGAAATCTAGAAAATTTGAATTTGAAGTAAACAGAGTAAGAGACAAAATGACAGTATACCTCATGGATGAAGAATCATCAAAATTGTCCAACAAATGAACATTGTTGCTGGAGTGAATGTTACTGGAAGTGTTAAGCAGAGATTAAGCCGAGGAATCATAAAAGGAGTCTAACTAAGCATGACAGATGAAGAGATTTTAGAGTGTATGGAGTCACCTATTAAAGTAAAAGAAGTTCACCGGCAAAAATGGTACAACAAAGAAACAAAAAAGCTATCTGACAGTTACGCAATAATGGTGGTTTTGAAGGTAATTGTCTTCCCCCAAGTGTGTGGTTTGTGGAAGAAAAAGAGAAGTCCAGGTGTATAACAGGAGATTATTACAGTGCCATAAGTGTCAAAAAATATGGCCATAAACAGGATGTTTGTAGAGCTCAAGCTCATACATGCCTAAGATGCTCAGGAAATCATTCATCTGATATGTGCCATCTCAAAAACACTGATAGTACCTCAAGGCCCAAATCATATATATGTGCCAATTGCAAAGGCAATCATTCTTCTACATCATTTGCTTGCCCTGTTAGAATCCAGAATAGAGAAATCCTACAAGTGGCAGAGAAATATCACATGGGCTTTAAGAGAGCCCAAGTAACCTATAGAAGCTATGCAGATGTGGCAAACAAAAAACTTACTGTGAGTACCCCTTATTTCAATCAACATCATGATGAAATTACAATAAATATGAAGCAAGAAATTGAACAGAGGGCAGCAAAATCCCTAATAATTGATTACTTCTAAGACCAGAAATGCTTAAATTAAGTGAACTATCATTAATAGAACATATAAATAAATTATGTACCCTTGTGCATGAATTGCAGCTTGGACAGCTAAACAAAGATGAAATTAGAAGTGTTTGTTTAATTAATGAGACAGCAGCACAACAATATGGACCTTAAAATATTATCATGGAACTCACAATCAGTGAGGAATGAGAAGAAAGATCTTGTTGTTGAATTTTGCCATAAAAACTGTATGATGTCTTATGTCTCCAAGAAACCTGGCTAAAACCTATATAAATATGAGTTTCCAGGGCTACAATATTTTGAGGAAAGACAGAATTGAAACAGGAAGAGGCAGGGTGTTGATAGGTATTAGCAAAAACATACACTACACCAAAGTGCATATTGAATTAGGTGACAATTATGAAGAGTATGTTGAAATAGTTGGATGCAAGCTCCATTTGGGAAATAGTAAAATCCTCAATGTTATAAATGTTTACAACTCAAATGGGAATAATAAAGACATTGGTGGCATTATAAATGAACTACTTGATAAAATACCAAATGCAGAACAGGTGGTTTTAATAGGGGATTTTAATGCCCATAGTAAAGTCTGGTGTAATTGTGATTTTATTAATGCTTCAGGTAAGAGCCTTGAAGATATGTTACTGGAAAATAATATATGCTCAATTACACCAAAAGGGCTTCCAACCCAAAAAATCCTATCACAGGAGTTTCCACCACTATAGACTTGACTTTCACTAGCCAGATCTAGTGGCATCAGCAACCGTGTCAACCTTAGTAAATACATCTTTGTTTAGTGACCATGCCCCAATTTTATTAAATGTTTGCGATGGTTGGTTTGAGAATTCTGGTAAATTTGAGACAAACAAGATTACTAAGTTTCAAATCAAGAAGGCAGATTGGAGAAAGTTTAAAGAACTTCTTGAACAAAAAGACATTTTGGCTGTAGTAGAAAGGGAGCAACATGTTGATGACAAAGTGAAGGTTTTCCAGGACAGCATAATTGAAGCAGCAACGAAAGCTGTTCCACTGACAAAAGTTCCACGGACAAAGGAATTCATGTATATGGTGGAACAAAGATTGTGATGCAGCTAAATAGAAATATATAAGAAGAAAAAATGAGTATGAACAAGCAACAACAATATAAAACCATATTGAGGTGAAAAGAGCTTATGCAGCATTTAAGAGAGCGATTTCACAAGCCAAGAAAAAGAGCTGGGAAGAGTTTATTGAAAATTTGGATTTCCAGAAACCAGTAAGTAAGGTCTATGTTTTCATCAAACAAATGCAAAACAAACCCCCACCCAGAAAATCCAACCCCCCTGTAGTGTACAATAATCAGTTACTAGTGACAGATCAAGATAAGGTGAATGCAAGTGCTAATTATCTAAATAAGACAATAGGAAATACTGATCCAAATGCTACAGAAGTGGCCAGAATGACAGCTAAAGTTAAAAGAATGGCAAATCAGGATTTGCAGAGCCCTTATAATGAGCCATTTACTAATGTTGACACTGACAGTGTAATAAGAAAATCTCCCTATTACCTCACCAGGGGAAGATATGATTTATCCACAGTTTGTTCAAGCTTTGCCAAAGCAGTGTATTATGGTGTTGCTTGTCATCATCAATTTGGCTTGGAATGATGGATATTTTCCAAGTGCATGGAAAAGGGGCCAAGCAATTATGATCCCAAAATCAGGAAAGGACAATTCAAAACAGGAAGACCAGCGGTTCTTAACTTTGCTCCCAGTTTTAGGGAAAGTATATGAACGACTTGTTAAGAAAAGACTTAACTATGAAGTAGAAAAAAGGGGCAGCCTTAAAGATATACAATGCGGCTTCAGGAAAAACAAAAGTACCATAGAAAATTTGCTTTGCTTTAAACAGGATGCTTTATAGGCTCTCCAGAATGGACTTGTAATGATTGCAGTTTTCCTTGACGTCAAGGGCGCATTTGATAACATTGTACATAGACAAATATTGTCAGGAATAATTGAGGCTGGAATTAGAGGTTGAATGTTGCTGCTAAGTAAAAATTATCTTGAAGACCGAGTAGTGACAGTGAGAGTAGGAAATACAATGTCAACAGCCCTAGTAAGAGGAAGAAGGGGAGTACCTCAAGGGTCAGGGCCTTAGGACCTGATTTTTACAATATGGGAGAGTATAATATCCCTATTGGAGAAGGAGATTCAAACATGGGAATTTTTGCTGATGATAACACTTTGTGGGTTATGGCAAGGACATAGGAAGAGGGAATCAAAGCTATTTCAGAAGTATTAGTGCAAGTTGAAAACTAGGCGACTGATATTGATTTCAAATTTTCAACACATAAAACAAAAGCCATGTTAATAACTCAGAAGAAAATGAAAGTTACCCCAATAATTAGATTTTATGGCCAGCAGATTGAGTTTGTGAGTGAAACAAAGTTCCTGGGTGTGAATATAGAGAAAAATTTGAATTGGAAACCACATATTGAAATGACCAAGGCTGCTTGCATTAAAAGGCTGAATCTTATGAAGATGCTTACAACTGTTAGCTGGGGGCAAAAACCCAGTTTTATGATGAGAGTTTTATATAAAATTTATTAGGTCTAAGATAGAATATGCTTCCGTGATTTATTCCTCAGGCAGTGACACAACCCTAGCAAAGTTGAATTCCGTACAGAATGCAGCTATACGCATTGCCTTTGCAGCTAGAAAGACTACCCCTATTGTGTTTTTAATGTCAGAGTCAGGACTTGAAAGCCTGGAAACCAGGAGAAAGGTAAATGTCCTGAAATATATCAAAAAATTGTGGACAGCAGATAATACAAACCCAGTTAGATCAAGAATAGTTAAACCAGGAAAAATTGTTACATCAAATAAGTTTAAAAAGAGAAACCAGGAAAATATCTTTGAAATGTCTTGTCATATCAGTGAACAGTTTGGAGTGACACTAAAAATGACAGATATGTTAAAAGTTCCAGAAATTGCATTACCTTCTCCTTGGGAGACAATTAAGCTACAGTGCAATCTTAAGTTTGAAACGAATGGATACCATGATTCCAGGATAAACTTTAAATTAATGATGGCAGAGAAATACAGGGGATTCCTGATATACGTATATATACAGATGGATCTAAGAAAAGTAACCCAATTTCTGCATTAGGGGCCGCCTTTGTCATTCCATTGATACAAGTGTCAAAGTCATTTAAACTGCATTCAGAGGCAACAATCTTCCAGGCTGAAGTAATAGCCATAAAGGAAGCAATTGTATTTGCTAAAGAAAATGTTAGCAACCAAAGAAACATTGTATTGTTGTCAGATTCAAAAAGTGCATTGGAGGCACTCATCAATTTTGATCATAATGGGGAAATTTCAAGAGAAGTTGTATTGTGCTACACGGAAATAGTATCATTAATGTCAACAGCAAACATATGTCTTCAGTGGATCCCAGCCCATGTTCAGATTTTGGGGATGAGAGTGCCAACACAGCTGCTAAAATGGCATGCGAAACAATAAATGTATTTACTAGTGGTTCAACTCCTAGATCTGCAATGCAATTAGATCAATTGATACAATCAGTAAGAACGTATGACTTTGAGGATAGCAGAAATCAATCCGGAATTGGTTTGTTAACCGAAAAGTAGCAAGAAAGTTTGAGAGACATATGTACCAAGAATTAAGTAGGAAAGAGGGAAGATTAGCATTTCGTCTTAGATCAGGCCATGCAGATACAAAATTATACAGGGCAAAGTTTTATGGAGAGTCAAGTAACTGTGAGTTTTGTGACAAAGAAGAAAGTCTGGTACATCTTCTTATAGATTGTGATAAGTACACTCTCCAAAGACAGCATATCAAGGCGTTACTTCATGAAAGAAGAAAACGGTTGAGTGTAAATTTGATTTTGGGAGGATTTGCAAATGATAGTGACAATATACAAATCCTAAAGCTGGTTGTACAGTTTATAACTGCCATGGGAGAGATAGGACGATGTGATGGGAAGAATAATTATGATTAATTAATGTGACAGAGCAGATTATTGATGATTGACTAACTAAAGTGGGATCCAGATTTATTGAAAGAAGACCCAAGTGACCGAGCAGTCAAGGAGGGGTCTTTAATTCGTTCATCATCATCATCATCATCAATTGTCCTCTAAAGTCGATTCTGATGTTTGTAGCACTCTATGTCTTAGCGCTTTAGAAATATTTAAAAAAGCTTCTAAAGTGGAATTTTAGAAAATTTTGAGTTTGGGGAGAAGGGGGATTTCAAAAACCTCTTCCCGTGATATAACGTGTCCTCTGAAGTCAATTCTGATGTTTTTAGCACTCTATCTTTTAGTGCTTTAGAAATATTTTAAAAGTTTCTAAAGTAGAATTTTGGGAAATTTTGAGTTTGGGGCAAAGGGGGATTTCAGAAACATCTTCCCATGACATAAATTGTCCTCTAAAGTCGATTCTGATGTTTTTAGCACTCTATGTCTTAGCGCTTTAGAAATATTTAAAAAAGCTTCTAAAGTAAAATTTTGAAAAATTTTGAGTTTGAGGGGAAGGGGATTTCAAAAACATCTTCCCATGACATAAATTGTCCTCTAAAGTCGATTCCGATATTTGTGGCGCTCTATCTCTTAGCGCTTACAAATATTTAAAAAAGCTTCTAAAGTAGAATTTTGGAAAATTTTGAGTTTGGGATAAAGGGGGATTTCAAAAACATCTTCCCATGACATAAATTGTCCTCTAAAGTCGATTCTGATGTTTGTAGCACTCTATGTCTTAGCGCTTTAGAAATATTTAAAAAAGCTTCTAAAGTAGAATTTTGGAAAATTTTGAGTTTGGGGAGAAGGGGGATTTCAAAAACATCTTCCCATGACATAACTTGTCCTCTAAAGTCGATTCTGATGTTTGTAGCGCTGTGTGTCTTACCTAGACCCCAGCACCATGCCGGCGCATCAGCTGAACGCCGCCAACGAGAGGCTCAGTTGACCACTGCTGAAGTGTCACAACGTTGCTGGCACGCCGCACACGCGCCACCAGAAGAGGCGGCGGTGTTTGGTTGACTTTGAATTAATTTTGCGGCAATTCTTTATTGCGTCAACCACAAAGTTGAAGCTTTTCTTTTCTCGTGTGGTTTAAGTATTTCGATTTTCCTGATTAGAAATCAAGCAGGGCTTGCACTATTCCCAAATTCTCGGGGATTTCCCCAAAAATCTATGTGCCACCTCAAGACAAATTTGGTTCCCCAAATCCCCGAAAATCATCCAATTATGTTGCCACCCCTAGTGATTTATCACTAGTGACTATCCCTGCCAAATATTACTTTGTATACCATAATTCTTCACTACTCTCTTGCACATTAATTTTCGTCTCTTGTGTTACTTTGCATATAAACCAGACAGATATAATTGCAATATACACGGTTCTTCATATTCTGACAAAAGTATCATCTTTATGAGATTAAGTAATAAAAACAAGTTTTTTTTAACTGAAAGTAAGGAGTGACATTAAAACTTAAAACGAACAGCAATTATACCGTAAATGAAAGGGACTGTCCCCTCCTCCGCGGCTTGCTCTTTACGTTACTTTAGCATAAAGAGCTAGGGGTTGAGGAGGGGACAGCCCCTTTCATATATGGAATAATTATTGTTCATTTTAAGTTTTAACATCGCTCCTTACTTTCAGTTAATAAAACTTGTATTTTATTTAATTTCTGAACGTTTTTCAATTAATGCTGGTTTGATTTTGGCTCACAGTGCATGAAAAATTAAGACACAATTGGCATATTAGTTTTGGCAGATTTATTCCGGATATGAAGGGTCGCTCCTCCTCAATACCTTACTCTTTACGCTAAAGCTGTTAGCACTTTTAAAAAAGCTTCCCATTCTAATTAAAAAGCCCCTGTGTTTCAATTTTAGTAAACAGTCAAACTTTAGCGTAAAGAATAAGGTATTGAGGAGGGGTAATCCTTCATATATGGCATAATTTCTGTTTGTTTTTCGAATAATGCTGCTAAATCTGGCTCACACTCTATGAAATATACCCCTCCCCCTCACAGAACTCCTCCATGGAAATTTCGTCCAACGTAAAGTGCACCTCCCCCTGTCAAATTCCCTCCAGACAATTCTTCCCTTGCTGAGAATCCCCCCTCTGTAAAATTGCTTGTGGACAATTCACCCTGAAAAATTCTCCTTAGCATTTTTTCATTGGAATAAGACTTTAATCTATATATTGGTTTCTTGGTCACTCCAGAAATGCCCCCTTCCGTGGAAATTATTTCCCAGAAAACAAAACACACAGAAAAAAGCCCCCAGAAGGAACATCTCCATATAAAAAATTTGGCAAAGAGAATGTAAAACAACTAAAAAGAATTTCATATAGTAATTCTGTCAATACCCCCCAGTGTAACATTTCCCCCAGAATATTCACTCACTGAAATTTCCCTCCCAAAGGAAAATTCTCCCCTTAGAAATCCACCCCAAGCACAACTTCCCCCCTGGCTAAGGTGCATCTATGCACTTTTAAACGTTTTGTGGAGAGTCCGTAACTATACGAAGTCCATGCTAGTGTTTCAATAAACTCAACAGAAACTTTATGAGCGCATGGACCTATAAAAATAAAAACATCTTCTCATAACATAATTTGTCATCTAAAAACAATTTGGATTTTTTTTACTGGTCTATCTCTTGTCAAATCCTTTCCCTAATTAATAAAGTTTAAATGTCTTATCAACACAGAGTTGTCTTCTACCCCATGGCACCTACATGCTACCCTTAAAGGGGTTATGATAAGCAAAGTTGTGACATCACAAACAGGTTCCGTAAGCAGGTCAGCTAGATAGTAAATAAGTTTAAAGGGATGAATGTTAAATGAAAATAGGGGTAAAATTCTACTTAGCTACTTTTGGCTATCTTGGAAAGCAGCTAGGTTAGGAAAATGGGTGAATTTGCAGGTGGCCATATAATTTAGCTAAGATGAAAGTGAAAACATCATCTGATGCCTTTTTTATGCTCTTTCATAATTCAAGAATTGTTTCTGGGGCTAGTTGCATCTCGAGCCCTTAAAGGAGCCCCAAAAGTATTTCATTTTTGTAACCACATAATGAAGTTATCAACACTAGTTAAGCTATTGAAAAGTGTTCGAAACATATCATTAGTTTATAAATAAGTTGTTCAAGAGTAACATATTCCAAAAATACTTATTTATTACAATTCAAACCTCATTTATTAGGCAACGCAAATATAAATTGTTTTCCTATTGTTTCAAGTTTTTTTAATATTGTCAACAAAAATAGCACTGAATTTTGTGATTCAAAACTTTTCAATTGACAATTCAGGGTATATTCCAATTCAGGGTATATATTTGCACATTAGGGTGTGGGGTGGATAAATATTATGGTAACTTTGCAGTGGGCCATATAATTTAGCTAGGATGAAAGTGAAAACATCATTTGATGCTTTTTTATGCTCTTTCATTATTCATATAAAATACCTTTGGGGCTCCTTTAAGGGCTCAAGATGCAACTAGCCCCAGAAACAATTCTTGAATTATGAAAGATCATAAAAGAGGCATCAGATGATGTTTTCACTTTCATCTTAGCTAAATTATATGGCCACCTGCAAATTCACCCATTTTCCTAACCTAGCCGCTTTCCAAGATAGCCAAAAGTGGCTAAAGTAGAATTTTACCATTTTTAATTATAAAAGAGCATAAAAGGGCATCAAATGGTGTTTGATGCCCTAATATT
Organism: Artemia sinica; assembly: GCA_027921565.1. NCBI lineage: Eukaryota > Metazoa > Arthropoda > Branchiopoda > Anostraca > Artemiidae > Artemia > Artemia sinica. The sequence continues at coordinate 65,868,328 of CM051264.1, read as the reverse complement.
TGTCGGGACCTATTTTGATACAGTATTGTAGGTATTATATGCAGTTTTGTTTTGTTAGCATTATATGGAGATTTGTATGTTGTTGTTTTTTTTTTGTGCCCATTTATTTGTTTGTTGTTTCACTTTCATCTTAGCTAAATTATATGGCCCATTGCAAATTTACTGGAAAATAAAATATTTAGGAATGGGTCTACAGGCTAAAGTATGTCCCAGGAAGATATTTTGAAGTAGCTACCTCCTCTCCTTCTCTCTGTAGAGGGTCCTGACCATTGATGACCTTTAAAAATCAGTGTGTTATAAAAGTGAAACCTTGCAAAATAGATCTTCTCCTTAAATAAAGTACAACAAAATTGGGTAAATTTCTAGGTGGCATTATAATTTAGCTAGGATAAAAGTGAAAACATCATTTGATGTCTTTTTTTATGCTCTTTCATAATACAATAATTGCTTCTGTTGTTAATTGCATCTTGAGCCCTTAAAGGGACCCCAAAGGTATTTCATTTTTGTAACAACACAAAGAAGTCATAACCTAACCTACAAAATACTTGATTTTCAATTCAAACTGTTTTCCTACTGTTTCAAGTTTTTCAAATGCTGTCAACAAAAATAGCACTGAATTTTGTGATTTGAAACTTTACTGTCAAAAATTCAGGGTATATTCCAATTCAGGGTATTTACTTGCACATAAGGGGGTGGGGGTGGATAAATATTATGGTAACTTTGCAATGGGCCATATAATTTAGCTAGGATGAAAGTGAAAACATCATTTGATGCTTTTTTTATGCTCTTTCATAATTCATATAAAATACCTTTGGGGCCCCTTTAAGGGCTCAAGATGCAATTTGCAACAGAAACAATTATTATATTATGAACTTACTAGACTTAGATCCTTCCACGCTGTCTGGCGCATAAGGCAACAAAAGTGCTTCTCCACAATTACCTCTGAAGAGCTTGAGACCACAGACCTTCCAAAGATGTCCTTGCCAAAGTAGCCTTTTTCTCTAGGGATTGGCCAAGCATTGTTCTCTGTCATCCACATCTTCTAATGCTGGGGGGGTCCCAAGACCAAACATCATGGGGGAGCCTGCCATTGGCCATACAGACCATAGGGCCTCAATATTGCCATCTACTACTTAGGATTTTTTCAACTGTTAACAGTTATTCTGTCCTTTCATGTATGGCAGCATTTGTAATTCTTTTGGACCAGTGGATCCCAAGGATGTGCTGAAGACAGTTATTTTCAAAACATTCAACTTATGTTATTTTCAAAAACATTCAATTATTTTCTAAGTATTATGAAAGAGCGTAAAAAAAGGCATCAAATGATGTTTTCACTTCCATTCTAGCTAAATTATTGTGCCACCTAGAAATTTACCCAAAATTGTTTTCAGCTTCACAACTTTGCTCAATCTCAATTTATAAGGTTTTAAAGATATACAAATACATTTCCCAAATTTTGAAAAAAAACAAACATTTATATGGCTTAAAATTCTACTCAAATAACAGGAATTGCATTTTCAGAACTAAAGCCAGAGAAAAAGAAAATGATAACTGAAAATTGAGGTAAAATGTTGTTTTGTCAAAATTTCAAAAGGTAGACCTGTCATGTAGGCAAATTTCCAGACCCTCTAGAGGGAGAAGGAGTGGAGGTAGGTACTTCAAAATGCCTTCCCAGGACATACTTTAGCCTCTAGACCCATCCCTGGAAGTTTCATTTTCCTAACTTAACCCTTTTCCAAGATATCCAAAGTAGCTAAAGTAGAATTTTACCCATTTTTTTGGGGGGGGGGGCTGGTGGTGAATCATCAAAACTCAGACAGATCCATAGGAATGAACCACCCTAGTCAGAATTAGATGAGTATGGCCTGCAATAAAGGACAACTTTTTACATGTAAACATAAAAAAAAGTTATCCTGGCATCCTCACCTGTTTAAACACAATTATTTTTCTTTACAACACATCATCTTGGATTGAATATATGCATAATGTAGTCTCTCTAAGATTTAGATTTGTTTCTAACTTCAAGATTCCATGTCTATGATTATGCAGCATTTTCTAACTTTAGGTGCAAGCTTAAAACGTATCCAAGATTAGATCCACTGTTGACTATCAGCTCATCAAAATATTCCATGAAGTTCTAGACTAGGAGCTGTTGTTGATCTTGAAAAGTAGCTAAGTGAAGTCAGTAAAAATTTTAGGAATGAATCCAGAGACTTAATGTTCCCTTAGTAAGATACTCTGAAGTACCTACCTCCACTTTTTCCCCTTCAAAGGGTATTAGTTTTTTGATGGCCTTTTACAATATTTGTGTAAAACATATTTGTCAAAATCTAAGGGTGACCAAATTTGTTTTGTATTTTTCAGTTTTTTGATAAAAATAGTAGCTTTCAACAAAACACCCCCAAATTTTTTTTTTTTCTAGATCTTGGAGGCAGACAAAAAGTCCTTGTGTCATATGCCAAACCTCTTAAACCACACCCACCCTTAATAATCTAAGTTGTTCTTGAGATATTGCTTTGCCATCTTTTTGAAAACCTACATGGTCATAGTTCTTTTTGATTTAGTTCAAAAGAGCCATCCATTTAACAATAAATGGTGGCAACAGAAAAGCATACAAATGAAATGAGAGATTTTGCCAGCCTCAAGCAGGTTACGCAACCTTTCCTGCTATGACATGGAAGAACCGCTGGATGAGCACACCAAAACATATATATTGTCTATTTTAAACCACCTATATTTGCTGCAGGTGACCAATTTGTGTCATAGAAAAAAACGCCTAGGCCTTTGTGAATTCTGGTTAAAGTATTTGGCGTTATTTAAAACCTAGGGGGCCCCTGAACCCCCCCCCCTATATGACGCCACTAGCCTAATATCTAACCCCTTTCTTAAATATTATAGTATAGGTCAGTTGGACATCTGTATTATATACCTTCTGTCTTTGGTCCCGATAAGCAGGTCCCAATAACTTTTTGAGCAGAATGAACTCCTCTGGTCTATAGCTCCATATGGCTTCTGAAAAAAAACTGATTCTACAACACACAGCTTCTCAATTTGTCAGCAACTTGTTTTGGTAATGAGAAACTGTGATTCTGTGCAGTTTGTAAATAGAGATATAATTATGCAAAGGGATAACTTCTTATTAACCGAGTCCATAAAAGTTGTCAAAAACTCCACAGAGTAAATTTAACCAGCACTCCTATATATAAATTATAAGGACTAATGTCAGAAAGAGAAAAAGGTTGACTTTTGAGTCATTGCATCTCTGACATAACCCTTTGTAGCAGCTTTGTGCAGAAAATAGACAGGTTTACAAATTTATGTTTTTTTTTAACCCCAAATATAAACATGTTTTTAAATATAAGTTTTACGTCTAACAAACATATTTTTAAAATTTAAATCAAACCACTAGGTTTCAGTTTAATGCAAAAAAAGCTCCAAATAAAATTTAGATTATTTTTTCTGAATTTTTTTTCTTGTCTGTCTAAAGATTGACTTATGGCTGAAGATGTATAAATTTAAAGACTAAACCATAAAAATATTACCTAAGCAGTTACTGCAATAGCTTTGATTAGTAGCTTCCTCTCCCTTGTCAACTTCCAAAGCCAGTGGTGGATCCAGGGGGCGAGGGGGGCGCGCGCTCCCCTAACGTAGTCTAAAGTAGTGTAATTTACTTAATTAACGCAAGATTGCGTTAATTAAACTTGCTCTTAACGCAAGTTTATCGAATAAACCTATTTTGTCCCTCCCCCCTGAAAAAAAACCGGATTCGCCCCTGTCCAAAGCTTGACATTAAATTTAAATGGAACCATCTTGAACAACATAACTTTTTTGACAGGAAAGCCAACAAGTGAGCTGCTCTTTTCTGCCCCTGCCTTGAATGTAGAATTGTTGCTATATCATCTCATTATATTAATGAGTTAATTACTTAAGTATCAAATGAAAGAGCCACAACAAAGCTAACAAGCCTGAGAACCTCAACTATGACCATTCTTGAAAATAATCAAACTACCAGCACTTATGTACAAGAGAACGCATGGATATGCAATTCTTATAAATAAAAACATGAACTCCTGTAACTTTCAACTCATATTGCTCTGCTAATGTTACCTTAGCTTTTTTTCACTTGGAGAAGCTTCAACTAAGAGAATTAGCCACAAAATTGTAATTTTGATTTGAAATCTCCAATGAAGACTGAAGAGGAAGATTTATTAACAAATAAGTGTAACTTCAATGAAGTGCATGACATGGAAAAACAGCATGCCTAAATCAGCATGTACTCAAAGGCTTGCATTCCAAAGAAGAAGAAAACTGTTTGACTATTGGCAAAAATATAGAGTGGAAGTAATAATGTTGTAAATGTTACTTCCAAAATACAACAAAAAATTCTTTGTTTTATGTTACAACAAAAAACAAAGAATTTGTTGCATCACAGTGGGAAAGAAAGAATTGCATTGCAAACACTGTATTTTGATTCCTTACATCTTTCAGGAAGTTTGGGACAAAAATACTACTATGTTGCTGTTAAAAAAGAAATACCAAAGTATGTACAAAACTTGAGATAGCCTTCAGAAAAAGTGTCGTACCTTATAAATAAAGAAAATAAGTTTGAACATTAAGGAGCATTTACTAGATGACAGATAAGTGTGTTGCCACACTACAAACCCCCCTAAAGGGCAAGATTGTCTTTTATGGTTTACTGAAAAGTGAATAATTAGCCTAAATTGTAAGTTTAATTTAGCCAACATATCTTTAAATATCTTTAAAAATTTAGTCACATATCTTTAAATATTAACTAATTATTGTTACTTATATTGACAAAGCTTTATGATAAAAAGGTAAAATTCAGCACGAAAAGCAGAGGAGGGCTTCAGTGGCTAGGTTCTTATCCCTTCTTGCATTAGGATTACTCTGAACATGAATCAGCTATGAACCAAGTTTAAAAATAAGTAAAGAGCAATCTTAAATTTAAGCAGAATATAAATTCTCCAATATATGAGGGGCTATGCTGCTATATGTGCCTCTCCATTCATTTAGAAGTTGAAGTTTGGTGTTTCTATTCAGGGTTTTGATAATGAATTGCTTTAACACAAGAACATTTGATTTTATTTTCTTCTTTTTTTTAGAGCTTCAAGAATAAAGGGTAAATAAAAATCTACTGCCATCTCATAACTGGCTACATCATTTTCACTCTAAAGTAGTTTTCAGGAACTTTTCTTTGTAGAACAGGCAGCTGAGGGGCTGATAGCCCATCTCATATACAAAACCATCTCTGTTAGTCTATTTTTCAGTATTCTCTTTATTGTCATCATAGGCAGCGCGATCGCGCTGCCTAAGTAAAGAACGATGCGGGGACAATGTATTATTATTTTTTCTCCTCCATACCCGGGCACTTCATATCGAAGGAGCTGTCATAGAAACTTCGAAAAGGGCTCATTCAATTGGAAATTGGAGTGGCTTGTGCCCTTTTTAATAGTCAAAAGTGATTGGAGGGCAACTAGGCCCCCCCCCCCACGCCCATCATTCCCCCAACACATCCAATCAAAATTTTGAGATAGCGATTTTGTTCAGCGTAGTTAATTTCCAGATAGAAAATATGTTTTTGAGGAGGACACTCCCCCACAACCCTTGGGGCAAGGTTGTAAGTTATACCCCGGGGGCATATAAGATTTTTATAGAAGGTGTTGTCGTAGAAACTACAAAAAAGGCTCATTCGATTGGAAATTCAAAGGGCTAGTGCCCTTTTTAATAGTCGAAAGTGATTGGAGGGCAACTAGCCCCTCTCCCACGCCCATCATTCCCCCAAACACATCCAAACAAAATTTTGAGATAGCCATTTTGTCAGGGTAGTTGATTTCCACATAAAAAATATGTTTTGAGGGAGGACACTCCCCCACATCCCACGGGGCAAGGGTTGTAACTTATACCCTGGGGGCATATAAGGTTTTTATAGAAGACGTTGTCGTAGAAACTTCAAAAAAGGCTCATTCGATTGGAAATTCAAAGGGCTACTGCCCTTTTTAATAGTCAAAAGTGATTGGAAGGCAACTAGTCCTCCCCCGCGCCCATCATTCCCCCAACACATCCAATCAAAATTTTGAGATAACCATTTTGTTCAGCGTATTTGATTTCAAGATAGAAAATATATTTTTGAGGAGGACACTTCGCCACAACCCTCGGGGCAAGGGTTTTAAGTTATGCCCTGGGGGCATATAAGGTTTTTTTATAGAAGGCGTTGACTTAGAAACTTCAAATTAGAAATTCATTCCATTAGAAATTCAAAGGGCTAGTGCCCTTTTTAATAGTGGAAAGTGATTGGAGGGCAACTAGCCCCCCCCCCCCCCCACGCCCATCACTCCCCCAAATACATCCAATCAAAATTTTGAGATAGCCATTTTGTTCAGCGTAATTGATTTCCAGGTATAAAATATGTTTTCGAGGAGGACACAACCTCGGGCAAGGGTTTTAAGTTATGCCCTGAAGGCATATAAAAACGATATTGGCACAATGTATCATTTATTATTTATTTCCTTTATAGCAGGGCACTTCGTATCAAAGAAGTTGTCGTAGAAACTTCGAAAAGGGCTCATTCAATTGGAAATTGGAGTGGCTTGTGCCCTTTTCAATAGTCGAAAGTGATTGCAAGGCAATTAACACCCCTTCCGTGCCCACCATTTCCCGAAACACATCCAATCAAAATTTTGAGATAGCCATTTTGTTCAGCGTAGTTGATTTCCAGATAGAAATTATGTTTTTGAGGAGGACACACGTTGTCGTAGAAACTTCAAAAAAGGCTCATTCGATTGGAAATTCAAAGGGCTGGTGCCCTTTTTAATATTGGAGGGCAACTAGCCCCCCCCACGCCCATCATTCCCCCAAACACATCCAATCAAAATTTTGAGATATCCATTTTGTTCAGCGTAGTTGATTTCTAAATAGAAATTATTTTTTTTGAGGAGGACACTCCCCCACAGCCTTCAGGACAAGGGTGGTAAGTTATGCCCTGGGGGCATGTAAGGTTTTTATAGAAGGCGTTGTCGTAGAAACTTCAAAAAAGGCTCATTCGATTGGAAATTCAAAGGGTTAGTGCCCTTTTTCAATAGTCGAAAGTGATTGGAGGGCAACTAACCCCCCTCTCACGCCCACCTTTTCCCCAAACACATCCAATGAAAATTTTGAGATAACCATTTTATTCAACGTAGTTTTAAGTTCTGTAAATTAGGTCTTTTAGGATGATAACCCCATCAGAGCCCCAAGTGCAAGGGTTGTAAGTTATGCCCTGGGGGCATATAGGGTTTATATAGAAAGTTGTTGTAGAAATTTCAAAAGGGGTTTATTTGATTGGAAATTTAAATTGCCTTGTTTAATAGTCGAAAGTGAGTGGAGAGTAATTAACCCCCCTCTCATGCCCATCATTTCCCCAAACATATTCAATCAAAGTTTAGACATAGCCATTTTGTTCAACGTAGTTGAAAGTTTTGGAAATTATGTATTTAAGGATGACAAACCCCCCAGATCCCCAGGGTAAAGATTGTAAGTTATGCCCTGGGGGCATATAAAATTTTTAATGATAGAGTTGTTGTAAAAACTTCAAAAGGGGCTCATTCAATTGGAAATTGAGAGGGCTAGTGCCCTTTTTAATAGTTGAAAGTGTTTGGAGGGTAACTAACCCCCTCTCACGCCCCCCCCCATTCCCCTAAACACATCTAATCAAAATTTTCAGATAGCCATTTTGTTCAACGTAGTAGAAAGTCCTGGAAATTGGGTCTTTGAGAATGATACCCCCCCAGCCCTCAGGGCAAGGGTTGTAAGTTATCCCCTGGGGGCATATAAGGTTTTTATTGAAAGCGTTGTACTAGAAACTTAAAAGGGCTCATTTGATTGAAAATTAAAAGGGCTAGTGCCTTTTTTAATAGTTGAAAGTGATTGGAGAAAGACTAACGCCCCTCTCACGCCCACCATTTTCCCAGACACATCAAATCAAAATTTTGAGATAGTCATTTTGTTTAACGTAGTCGAAAGTTCTGGAAATTAGGTCTTAGAGTATGACAACCACCCTCACAGCCCTTAGGGTTAGGGTTGTAATCTATGCCCTGGGGGTATATAAGGTGTTTATAGGAAGTGTTGTCGTAGAAACTCAAAAAGGGCTCATTCGATTGGAAATCGAAAGGCCTAGTGCCCTTTTTAATAGTCGAAAGTGAATGGAAGGCTTGACAATTTTATAGTAAAGATTGATGTGGGTATAATGTATTATTTTTTTGTTGGTGGTGTTGTTAAGACCAGGGCACTTTGTATCGAAGGAGCTGTCGTATGAACTTCGAAAAGGGCTCATCGATTGACAATAGAAAGGTCTGATGCCCTTTTTAATAGTCGAAAGTGATTGGAGGAAACTAATTTGCACTTTACTGGAAAAAAAATGTTTTTACTTTGATAACTTTAATAAATCAGATAATATTAACATTTTGATTACTAAATACCCGTATATGCATATAAAATTGACAATGCACATTCATTTGTATTTTTTCAGTAAAGTGCAAATTATGTTCTGGCCTTGGGAAGGCATAGGGTTTTGAGCCCAACTTATGTTAATTTCTGCTCGTTTGAGTTTGTATCGGTTATTTATTGTAATTTCTGTTCATTTTGGGTTTCATTTATTTATCAATGCTGATCTGTGGTAGTTTCATGCTCGGTAGGTTATTTGATTTTATTTTTGCTCATTTTTTATTTAATGGAGTTCTTTACTTTTCTTTGAAAAACTTATTTTATGGAAAAAGTTTTTTTTATTAGTTTCAAAAAAAGAATGTGTTTTTCATATAAAGGTATTTAACTCAAGTGTTTTCACCGCAATTTAAACTCACGTGTTCAACTATACTTTGTTTTAAAGTTTATAGTGCTAACAGTCTTCCTAAAACTAAGTTTATTTTTAGAGGCATGGCTGAATTTTCTAAAATTCGCACTGGCAAGCTTATGCTGAAAAATGAAAAGCCACTGAAGAAGAAGACTAAGAAGAAGAGAAAGCTGGACGAACCAGAAGTCACATCAACTGATGACTCACCATTGTATGATGGATGGTGGGAAGTGAAAAAAATTAATGATCTTACAAGTCAAATTGCAATTGAATTTGGTATCAGATGCTTTGTTAGAGCTTTAGATAATGGATTATTCATTATTGGACCTCCACATGATGAAGGTGAAGGCCCAGATCCAGAAGAAGTTTTCAGTGCTTTTAAAATAAGTGATACCAAAATCACCTTAAAGTCTGGGTATGGGAAATATTTGAGTGTTGATAAATTTGATATTGTAACTGCTCGCACAGAAGCTGTTTGCCCTCTTGAGCAATGGGAGCCAGTTTTTCAAGATAATAAGGTGGCTCTATCGGCTGCTAATAATAAATTCGTTGAAATTGATTCAGAGACAGATGGCCTAGTTGCTAGAAGCGTTTCTGCAACCAGTAAAAATTTTATTAAATTCCGTTCTAATACTGAAAGAGAGGATGGGAAGAAGGCACTCCCTCCTGTAGAAGAACGCGGAACAGCTCAAGAAATTGAATTAAATTATGTGAAAAAATTTCAGAAGTTTCAAGATAAAAAAATAAAATTGAGCAAGGAGGATGTCACTGTTGTGAAGAAGGCAAAAAAAGGGGGACATCTTCATGAAACATTGTTAGACCGTCGGGAGAAAATGAAGGCTGACAGATACTGTAAATAGTTCATTTCCCTATTTTATATTTCCATATTTGCATTAAAAAAATGAATTAGGTTTAAAAACCTTTATTTTAATTCTTGTTATTCTTTTGCTAGAGGTACTTGAGATGAATAAATAAGGGTAAAAAGAGTTAATTTGTTGAAGTTCAATAGATGTCTTTCGAAAAAAAAGAACAACATTTCCATAAAACATTGTTAGGTCACCTGACCAAAATTAATTCTTACAGATGCTGTAATTAATTTCCCCTGTTATGTTTAGTTTCTGTACTTTCGATAAAAAAAAAAGTGAAGTTAAACTTTAACAACCTTTCATTTGGCTCATTTTTGAGAGGATAAAGAAAGGAAATGTTTAATATTTTCTGTTTCGGATCATAGAGGTTTTTTGGGTCTTTGCGTGAAAATTGGTAGATCGTTGCGCGAAAATTAACCCCAACAGATACTGTAATCAGTTTACTTCTCAATTTTATACCCTCCATATTTGTGTATTTTCGAGAACAATATTCTGATTAAAACTTAGCAATTTTTCTTGTACATATAGCCCATTTTTGAAAGCTCGATTGATAAGAAATGAAACTAATAACAAATGTAAATTAGTGATGTTCGATTGTTTGGATACCAAGAGGAAAAGTTACCCTGGAAAATCGAGAGATTTTATTTTTACTGGACTAACAAAATTATTTGCTGCATTATCTTCACAAGAGCTTAACCGAGTTAACATGCCTATCTACCTTAGCCTAGTCCTGTTCTAGGATGGATGGATGATAGACTATCTATTAACAAGTGAAATGACATGATTTTTGTACAATTCTGAAAAAGGCTTATGCCAGTTTTGCCTCTCACTCAGACAATCTTTCTGGACTTTTCTGTAACATCTGTAACAATCTTTCTGTAACATTTCATAAATTTTAATTTGCTGCCAAAAAAAACTTCAATGTTTCTTTCAGTAAACATAGGCCTTAAACATAGGCTAAATCAAGCTAGTCTTATCTTTCCCCGAATTTACATATAATGTTAATAGGCAGTCTGTTTTTAACCAACTAATCAAAATCGTTTATTTGAGTTTTTACAACATTGGTGTTGTATTCAGGTCACCTATTTCTATTTCATCTTTACATTAAATAAATTCTGCTTTTCAATAGGAAACTTTCCATTCAAGCCTCATTTTCTTTCTTTTTTTATATATAATGGTAGACACAATGAACTATTCGGGTGATTGATTAATCATGCATATTAAACCTTAACCAAAAAAACCTTGTTCCTATCATGGAGTCTAACCCTAATTTATGCCAACCCTTATTCCTATTCATTCTAATCCCTAATTTAGTTTAATTTAAAATTCTAATTTAACCCTAATTCTCATCGAGCCAGTTTAACTTCCAGGGGACAATCCTGGAATCGTTTAGACAAAGTTAAGGATCTTTCATTTTTCCTCTATGTGCAATAGATTCCATTTTTTTAAGTTTATGAATAATGTCATCTGTAGTGGGAAGTATAAGTACTAAATAGAGATATATTTCAGGAATGAGCAGGGAAGACTAGGGACCACTGATCTAGCTGTTTGCTATTGTAAGCCTGATGTAGAAAATCTGTAGTCCGTATATGTAAGGTCTGGTGTTCCACTTGCGTCTAGTGGGTACCAAGACACAATCTGACCTTGGGGAGGTTGCTTCATAACTTCTTATTATAAAAACATCAGCCAAAAGATTGTTGAATTGGTGAGAGCCAAGAGCTAATGTCCTAGTGGTGCCTTTCGGGACGTTGTACTCAAACCGACCTTAATGAAGAGAAGGGTTAGGGTCACTAAATTCTTGTTATTATGATATCTACAAGAGCCAGTTGATGGATGTCTCTTACTTATTTTTGTCCTACTTGTACTTTTGGGTCCTAACCCAATCTGACTTCCATTTTAGGATATGGCCCTAAATATCTTTTCAAATGTAATGAAAAGAACTAGTGTTCCAGTTTTGCTTTTTGGGTTTCTAGACACAATGCAATGCATAGAGAGTCAGGAGGGGTTTCCAAATTCTCGTCAAGGACCCCTACAAAAGGGGCTGTTGATTCTCAACCAAAATTTATGGGGAGTAAGAGTGGGTGTCCTAGTTGTGCCTTTTTTTTTTTGGGGGGGGGGGGGGGGGGGGTTTCTCCCCAATGAAAATTCCTGGGATACTTAAGACAATTGGGGTATTGATCTGATCCTACTTCTGTGGAAGATAAGGAGGGGGGGGGGGTATAATCATAAAATTCACCAGGACAGTTTTCGAGACTTCTAATAGTAGTGGAAAGTGAGATTTCATTTTCACGTTTTGTTTTTCGGGTATCCAAACCCATTTGGAAATCTATTAACCACTGACACATAGTATCTTAAACCAAGAGATGGTCTATATGGTCCCTAAAACAGAGTTTTAAAGTCCCTTTTGCGGTTTTGATTAAACAATTGATCTCCTGTGGGCCTCAGAAAGCTGTGTGTCGACAATATTTCTCTTTCAGATTCAGCTTCTTAGAACTTTTTTTTTAAGACAAGATAGTCATGGTTACAGTAGTAGGTGCAACCTAAGTTTTTTTTTCAGTTTTGGTTTATTTGTTTTGTTTTTTTTTGTATTGCGGGTTAGCATTGACAAGCATTGGCGGAAAATTTGGCTCCATGTGTTTGTCTCATTCAGACAAGTGTTATTTTCGATTCTACATAGGCTGCTTTTTTCCTCCAAAGCTTTCTGACCGAATCAAGCAGGTTTTCTTCAAACCGATTTCTATTTCCAAAACCGTCCCTATATAAGTCATTCTTTTGAATGAAAACAGGCCCCCAAGTCTATTTTTTATCCTCTGAACCTGTGGCAGCCCTAGTTTAGGTTACCATTTATAGTTTAGGTTAATATTGGCACGGCTCGCTCTTTACTTTCAGTTCGTTACCACGAACTGCTTGTATGTCATATGGAGGGTGGCTTTCAGAGATTATGACTAAAGAAGCCTAGGAACCCCTGATTGGAATGACCCATGGCCATTTATTACCATGAACCCAGTGCTGAAGATTTTATCTTGATAAAGTATCTAGTTTCAAATAGTCATGGCAGGAAACGTTGCTGTACAATGTACTTGAGTGAATTGGAGTTAGCCTGTTGTAATAAAATGTAGCTGTATCAGCTTGTTTTTTTTCTAACAGTGGTATATCACGGAAATAGCTTGTCACAACACTGGTTATGTGCCATGGACACGTTTTTTTGTTGTTGTTTTTTTTTTACCGCGGCATGTCATTCATTGCAGTAGCTTGTGAATTGTTTATGGTTTTTTTTTTTTTTTTAGAGGCTTTTTCACCACTACTGCTTTGTTTTCTGTTTGCTGCTAGTTTAATAGTGATTCCCTGTTCACGATGCAGGGACTTGCATCTACATCTGTAATTTGCCAGTTTAAGCGTATTGAAATATATTAGGGATGTCGCCACGCTCAAAATCACACGTCCCATATTTTTATGATTTAAGCCCCAATTTTGTTTGATATATACCAAATCAATCAGCCTACACAGAAAACTTTTTTTCCTGCTCTGTGTTGAAAAAACTGTTTTTGCTGTTTTACTGATTGATTTGCTGTCGGGTTTAGCCGTAATACACCTAATGAAAACAAAGCTGTAGAAAGTGATTAAGAATCCTCGAGTGGATAGTTATCTGCATAGACTTCATAAAAGATAGAAGTGGATCAACTATGAATGGCATGAGAAACGTTTCAGCATCTCTAGTTCCAAGGCTAACCAACATTGAATCAATATGTAGACTAAGATTGAAATCATGTTGTCGAGCTCACATAGACCATCCAAAACTGAGGTACATTCTTGCACTTGTTGCTGTAGTTTTTTTATTGTTGTTCTTCTTTACATTTTCCTCTTTCTGTACTGAGGACGAACCATGGAAATCAATCTAAAATCTATCTCAATTTTTTTTTTGTTCTTTTGCTATTATTGACCTTAGCCTTTTTTTTAATTTTAAGTTCTAATTTAGAAAAAAAACGCTTCGTGCATAAAATGAGTTCTAAGCAACCTCGGTTAGCTTAAGTTGAAATTGATGGTATCACAGGATATTTGTATCTCATTGTCGCAAAAATGGGTGCTATAATACTTCCCTACGAAAAATCTTACAAAAATGTCCAATTTCCGTTCCCATCAGAAAGGATTTTAAGTTTGAACGTTTGTTCAACCCTGGGAAAAATAAGACAGATCCTATTTTAGCTGTGGCGCAGAGAATCCAGTGTTTGTGTGGGAAATTGTATCCTGGGGTAACCATCAACAATGGGGAGATAGGAATAGGATACACCAGAACAAACAAAAACCATCAATAGATAAATATGTAGTTTAAAAGCAAAAATTTTAGTTTTCACTCGGCTCCGGGACTCCGCGCCTTTGAAGACCGCGCCTATGACGGGCCTCCGCGCCTTGATGAAGGGTAAGTGTAAAATGAGAGGTATTCAAATTTCGCAACCGTTGCCAATAGAGGTACCCGGGTCGATAACTGTATACGGGTGAATGAATCTAACTAGAAAACATTCATAATATATTTTGATTCTGGACGGCTAAAACATTTCTTCATAAAACTTAGCAAGACTAGGTTAGATAAGGCCAGAGTACATACATGAAACTGTAATCATAACATTTAGGTACAAACACTTATAAAATAAAGCGCCTGCAGAAGTTGCAAAAGCATATAGAAATTTTAAATAGAAATTATAATATGACATTCAAATTACAAGAAAAATAATTAAATTCCTTTCAGAAAAAAATCAGGTAAAATTCAACAGCTTACGATACAAATTTCATTCTCAGACAATAAAGTCGATATTAATAATTGCATAACTAAATCTACTTAATGGACGGAATCTGTGAGCATTAATTGCAAAGTAAAGAATCCTCTTTGCAAAGTTCGTAAAATTTACACATTATTAAAAGAAAACAGAAAATTCTCATAAATCAAAAATAAGTCGGGTCACAATTTTGACCTTATCACACATTAGACCATTGAAGGTAGCCTAAACAAACACTCTCACGATACTCCGTTCGATATAATTTTCGAACAATTCGACATCATTTGCGAGCAATGATGGGCAGTTAGCGATTAGACATAAATATTCGGAAATAAAACCGTTCCTTCGGGAATTACAAAGAGTCGAACTGTGAAGTATCATCCTGAAAAAAAAAAGAAAAAATTAGCACCAGCCAATCCTGAAATTTTAGCTTGAAAAGACTGTTTACTATTAACAAAACAGCCACTGGGGGTGGGGGGGCCTTAAATGCATACAACTATTGTAAATACGATTAACATAGTGCCTATATTATGTAGCTTTTCTTATCTCCCTTAGAATGAACCAAAATAAAACTACAATGTCGAATCCAAAGAGTATGGGTCATGGGCGTAGGGAGGGGGGCAGCTGCCCCCCCTAGACCTTCAAATTTACATTAGATATGGCTGGAAAAGCAGATGGTTTGGAAAAAGCAGTTGATAAAACTCCATCACACTATCGACTGCCCCCCCCCTAGACAATATGCTGCCTAATGCTGCCTACGCCCATGGTATGGGTAACGTATAAGAGTGAAAATTGATGCTAGTGTGCTAGTGTATAAGAGTGAAAATGTCACCTACGCCATATAATGTTTTGCTTTTTTTTTGTAATAATAGTGTAAAATTAGTGTAATTAGTATAATTGGCAAAATTAGGACTGTGAAAAGTCTCTGACCTCAGTTTCTGAAAAAAAATACAATAATGAAGACTAAAATGCCAAATATTAGATAGGACTGGTTAGTATTTTCTGACATTAATGCCATTACCCACTCTTACCCAGTCTCACCTTCGGGATTTATATGTGAACAAGAAATGGTTAATAATAGATTTTGCCCTACATTTATAATATTTCCCCGTAATCACATACAGATCTATAATGACATTGTTCTACAGTGACATACTATCCTCATAATATTGGCCAAAAACACACTATACTTAATCTTTATGAATGTTGGTCTAATGGAATACGTTACGAAAGCAGTCTCCTCTGTTACTCCTCAGGCTCCTCTGTTACGAAAAAAGAAGAGTAGAACTTCCTATCGTGAAGTTTACTTCAAAAGGTTAGATTTTGTTTGTTTTCGTTTTTTTTTATTTTTTGAGCAATGAAGACGACTTGACGGAGGTCCTTGTCGAAATATCTGTTTGTTTTTTTTTCGTTTCGTATTTTTCCACTGGTTGACACTACTTTTGTTTTCCTTGCCTATTTGATTTTATTTTTTTCATTTGTTATATTTTTTTATTCTTGGCTTCCTACGTTATGCATAGCCAGTGTGGTTTTAGAATTTGTTAACTTTAAAATCTCCCCCCCCCCTTTCATGCAAACGTACTTGCAGCTAAAGAAAACGTAATTAAAATAAACTCACTATTGACTTCGATGGCTTATACAAAGCATCTCTACTTGAAGTTGTCCCATATCTAGAACCAGTTCGACTTGCAACCTGTATAAAGCGTCCAAACGTTAGTAACGCAAAGCAATCAAAGTACACACTCAAATAAAAGCTGGTTTGAAAATATGCTGATAAGTTTTGCATACAATCAATACTTGCTACAAACCTTGTGGATCTGTTACTGTTTCCTTAAACACTGTTGCCACTTTTTACTCTTATAAAGTGCTGAAAAGGATCAGGTGCTAAAATTATTTTGCTTTTTTGCCCAGTTTGTCATTATGTTTTTCTAAATATTTTGGGACCGCAAGACTGGCACATTATATTAATCAACAATATAGTTTCTTGTTTATCCTGTTGTAGCCATGGTCGGATTTAAAGCTTTGACGCTTCTTGGCCCAAGCGTTTTTGCCGCTCCGTTTTTGCAAGATTTTCGGGGAAATTCCCTAAAATTTGGGGATAGTGGAAGAATGAACATAACGCACCTGACGAGCCGAAAGTAATTAAAGAGAGAGGTGATACCGAACTCTCAGCTGCCATTCTTGGGAGACGTCTGACAGATCATAAATAGCCCTGGAATTCCCCTATTGTTTTAAAATCACTTTTCTTTGTAGGTAGGTCGGCGGCAGAGTGCACCTGGCAATTGACGATAAATCACATCAGTCCAGTTTCTGTTTAAAAAAAAACTCAGTGATAATTTACTGTGTCCCCTGGCATTGTGTGCGCCTAAGCCCGGAACTAGTGGGCCTATTGGTAAATCTGCCCCTGTACCCAGCAACTGAAAAGTCGATTCGACGCCCTATGTGCCAGCAATGGCTCTGGAGGATTTTTATCCTGTGTTTTCTTGTTTCCTTTCTCACCTATTTTTGATGGAGTTAATTTATTTCGCTTCTGAAAGACTCAAGTACTAGAGAGGGAATAGGGTGGATTAAATTCTGAATAAAGTTTACTTCATCATTTTGGTGATATTTAAGCCTCTGTCAAAGCCAGATTTAAGGAGCAGTTAAGACCGTTCATCAAACTTTACGTCAAGCTTAAAAAAACTGCTGCAGAAACTTCACGCTTCCTTTGGAAGTATTTGGTGATAAATCTGGGTACTTGTTCATTAAACGAAACACACCCAAGAATTGAAGTTAGTTTAATACTAATGATAACCTTTATTTTATATAACAATACAATTTGGGCTACATATTTTCACATTAGGGGGGGGGGGGGGTGAAGTATTTGGAAAGCGCTCCTAACGTACCCCCCCCCCCCTCCCCTTAATGTGCAAATATATAGCGCCAATTTTACTAGTCCAATGCTTTCTGTCACCCGTCACTTGTCTTTGTGGCTATGAAACCGGTTCTCTGAGATCTAACCTAAGCGTAATTCTTGAGTGTGTTTCCTTTAACTAGCAAGTACTGAATTCTGTAAGTCATAGTAAATATTTTAATAAATATTTTATAAATACTTACTAAATAAATAATAAATTTATGAAATATTTAAATATTATGTAAATAGTAAACTTTTTTTGGTACAAAGTCTTCAAGTATGGTCACCACTGCTACTATTTGTTTTCATATAAAAAATAAAGCATGTAAAAAGACATTGGGAAAGAAGAAGATGTTAAAAAGAAGGTACGAAAAAGCAAACAAGAACTATTGCAATTTAACTCTTGATAAAAAGAAAAAGCTCTCGGTAGCACCTGGTGAGTCATTGTTTAGGTAGGGGAGGGTGGGGATGGTTGGGCACATTTTTGTTCTAATAAAAAGTTTAGCCAAAGTATAAAAGCCGGAAGGATGGTTTTGAAATAGAAAGATGCAGCATTCATTGTTCTAGCTTCTTTGATTTTTTTTAGAATCAAATGGGGTGGGAAGAGGTCATTAGAAAGGATAAAAAGCAAATGTGACTTTAAAGATTGAATCTAAAAAGAGAGCACTGAAGGAGAAGCGTGCGCAGCAGTACTAGCCTTACGTAGCTTGGTATTGCGATGAATTTTCCATATTAGTAGTTAGCCTACTGTATGCGAGAACCTATTTGTAAGTTTGACTTACAGAAAGGAGATTTAAAGAAAATACGAAATGATTAGGAAAAGTTTAATTTTAATATATTAAAATTTTGATTTCAGTTAAAGTCTGAGTTTAAATAGGTCCAACCTGAAATTTTCTACAGGACTAGGTATGCCTAATACTAGATGACGTTGCTTGTCTTTTCACAGAGATATTCTTCGTTCCTTTTCTTAGCAGTTTCCAATACTGTTCTTTCTCGTTTCTAACATTCGAATCTATTTGTAAATCAAACTAAATACTTTCGTTTTTATAATTTGTCAGCAAGGCCGTATCCAGAGGGGGGGGGCTTAAGGATGGAACCCCCCTTTCTTCATAACACTGAATGATTACAGAAAATGCGAACTTTCTGGTTATTTTGCAGCTAAAACACTTACAGAAAAAGTCTTTTATGTGAATTAAACTCCCCAATTTCAAGGGCTGGCCACGAGTTTGTTTGTCGATCATCTTTGTCGAATTTTTTTCCGTTTTCTACAAAACTACTTCTCCTTGATTCACGATAAAATAGGAACGATTTAACCAATTATTGCGCTTTATGAATGAAAAGGCAGTTAAAAAATTTCCCTGTCGTTCGTTTTTTTATATCTTTTTTTTTAGAAAAGATAATACGTTAAAGAAAAGAGAAATTCTAAAAGTTTGTTATTGCTAAAACTTGTTCAGCTCTTTGTTTATTGATTTAGTAGAAAGTTAGTGAAAACAGAACGTTCCAAAGAAGAAATTTTGTACTATAGCTTACCTCGTATTTAGAATTTTTGTAAGGTGGTGTTTTCACTGCCGGCCGTACTGTCGTTTCGTCGTATGATCTTACTTCAGATATCCTAAAACAAAAAAAGTAAAAATATTATTTGGTACATAAATACCGCTAATTAGATGAACAATACAGGCTGATACATATACAAAACAGCTACGGAAATGTAGGCTAGAAAGAAAGAAAGGAGGCAAGTTAGTCTACATGTTGGAACTAAAGACATAGTGATTTAAATTAATTGACTTTATCTTTGACATCGAAGACATTTTTTTCCAGAAAAATAACAAGAAACGAAAAGCAAATAAATTCTATTCAAGAAATTCTTCTGTTATCTAGCGCTCCATCAGGAAATAATGTGGGAATACTATAGCGTAGCCGGTACTGACGTGTTATAGCGACCACACTCAAGTTCTTGATCTGAGTATAACTGGTTTCTCTGTCTCCATTCGGAGATAATTAGCGTAGTCTCTGTGAGATAAACTACTATACAGGTACATTTTTATTAAATATTTAATATATAGAGTTGGTTAGGTATTTAATACAATGCGTTCTGGGCAGCCTGCTTTCCACAATTCTCTGTTGTAGTTTCCATAATTTTGCTACTAAAGTAGTATATTTTCATCATATTTTGGTATATTTTATTAAAAGGTAAAAAAAGGTAAAGGATGCGGCACTAGACCCTTAAGGTCCAAACCGGCGGTGCTGATCTCCGTTTCGTGGCCCTTCAGCCAGGAAGTGCAATGGGGGGCTGGGGGCCAGCCAGCCTATGCTTTCGCAAACGCTTTTTATTAGGCTTAAACGCTTTTTATTAGGCTATATGCTTTTTATTAGGATTAAACTAACTTCACTTCTTTTTTGTGGTTGTTATAATACATAAGTGCCACGTAGCCTTAAGTTGGCAAGCTACAGTCAATAATTCTAAGTTGCTATGCCATAAATAGTTTCATCCTTTCGTCTCAAAATTCAAAGTCAAACTGAAGTACTTTAATTGCATTCCCATTTGTTTCTTTACTGGTAACCCTACCAGTAAAGGTGTTTTAAAAAATCTAGGGGGAGGCAAACTTGTCATTTTTTTCTCAAAGAAAATCGCCAAAAAAAAACTTTGGACAAAAATAGCCCGAAAAACGTGTTTTTCAAAATCTAGGGGGGGGGGGGGGGTACAAGCCCCCTGTCCTCCTATTTGACGCCACTGCTTATACGCTATATTCAGAAAAACTGCAAATACGCTAATACTATGTAACTTGCACTCTATTTGGGACATCACTCCCTTTAACACGAACATTCTTATTGCTGCTCTATAACAGGAAGATCTAGATCCCATTACCCCGCGAAGCCGCCTATCTCAGGAAAATAGCTCGTCCAGTGGTTCTTCTTCCCACATAACAGGCAGATAACCTTCCATTGTGCTCACATACGGTATCAATATTGTATCATGTAGAATTTTTTATTTAGACAGTGGATTGTTAGAGAAGAATATACATATAAAAGTTTGAATGTTTCGGAATCAAAACCGTAGGTCTTAATCAACAGGGAAAAAGAAGCTACATTAAATTGCTAAAACATACAAGAAAATGACATAAAAAGAGGATAAAAACCCAAAAGCTATACAAAAAAAGAAAATAAACGAAAGAAAGTAACATTTGACTGGTCTGGATTTCTTTATCAATTCTGTATATCGGTAAGATATACTGTCTGCATATCTTGAACCCGTTCTGATTACAATTAATACAACCTAGATTACCTGGAAACTTTTCAAATAAAAAGATCGTTTTATTTTGTCAGAATCTAGTTATACAAGCTAGTCTTTTTCTTTTCTTTTTTTCCCTCATTTTTTGATAAAAGAATACAGATGGAAAGTCAAAAATGTCAGACTTGCAATGGTATATCTGTTAGACCTTTCTTTGTCAACATTCACTGTCTTAATTCAAAGTCTGCTCGTTATTTTGATTTTATTTTAATTATAAATAAAAAGACAGTATGATTGATGAAACCAATGTATTGTAAGTAAATGGTATGATTTATTGGGCGTTTCAGTATAATTACATTAATTCCTAGGCGATATATTTTTGCAAATGAGTGATTTTACAGAAAATGTGGTTTAACTTCATTTAACAAGGTAACACTTAATGAAAGATTTGGATGACTATGAATGTCTTAATTTAATGAAATTAAATTTAATTAATGCCATAATTTAAACGCTAAAAGGAGCTTACTAACAAATTCCAAAGATTCATTGCAGGGCCGTATCCAGGATTTTTTTCGAGGGGACAATTATATTGTTTTTATTCTCTTCGTCTGTTTTGCTGAGGACGGCCCTTGGATATAGGGTCGAAATATTCATTTAAAGTTGCGTTCCACTGTCTTATATAAAAATTTCCCTGTTGTTCTACTTATTTGTTTATTATGGAAAGGCAGTGTGGTCTTCGTCGCTATTTGGACAAAAAACCTTTAAAAATGCATCAAAAATTTGTTTATATTCATTTTAGTTGTGTTTTTATGAGGCGGAAAAACATTTCGGGGGGGGGGGGGTCAAACCTACTACCCCCTGGATACGACCTTGATTCACTGTATCTTTATCAGAAAAAAAAGCCATTAGAATATAAATAAGCACAGTAAGTAAATATATATATATATATATATATATATATATATATATATATATATATATATATATATATATATATATATATATATATATATATATATATATATATATATATATATATATATATATATATATATATATATATATATATATATATATATATATGTATATTATAGTCATGTACAGTACATATGTGCAATATATATGTAAAATTTTGAAACTTGAGCCTTTTTTAAGTAGATCACCAGTTAAAAAACAAAGAACGAAAAGGTGCATTGGATTTCACAAATTAGTGAACAAAAACAGGTTTGACCACAAGAGGAGTTTGATTCAAGCTTTTTTTATGTGGAGGAGGTCAAATTTGAAAAAAGAAAATTTATTTATTTTAAAAAAAATATATAACTTGTCTTAATCGTTCTACTAGCTTCTTGCACTTATGATTAAACTGAGAAGGAAATCTAATTCCGCCAGTAATATTAATTCCAGGAATATTCGAAGTTCTATTACCTTTATGTTTAATATCGTGAAATGTAGCAAGGCCGTAACCATGATTTTTACACAAAAAAATTCAAAAAACGCTTACAAAATTTGTTTATGTCGATTTTTGTTACGTTTTTACGAGTCAGGCAAACGTTTTTTTTTTGGGGGGGGGGGGGGTTCAAACCCCCTAACCCCCCACCTTGGATACGGCCTTGAAATGTAGGGCTAGGGCTACTAGTTATCGGTGCATAAGAACTTTGTTTTAACTTAAAATAAAGATAGAACCTACAGTCTACTAAAACTAAAAAAGGGAAACCATTGTAAATGCAAGCGCTGGAAATTTTGAATATTTATCTTTTCTGTATGATCAATATTGCCGTTAATGGCCCCAAAGTAGATGCACGTGAACCACCTACCGGTCCGTTAGAAAACTTGAAAACTATCTATAAATTACCCATCCATGATAAAATAAAGTCGATAAGACAGTCCGGGTTAAACAGCAGCCTAATGGCAACCAAGGTGCAGGATTTTTGTTCGGGTAGGAGGGGTTTTTTTTGGGAGGAGGGGTTTACAAAAACAACTTTACAAAACGCTTCAAAAATTTGCTTATATGTATTTTTGTTACCTTTTTACAATTCGGACCAAAATTTGGGGGGGGGGGGGTAAACCCGGTAACCCTCCCTCCTCGATACGGCCTTGCTGGTAAAAAGCGTATTACTTAGTAATACGCTCAAAATAGGTCAAACAGCATCTGCGGTAATGTTATTTGTAGCTTAACGCTGCAAAAGCGATTTGAAATTGGATTTTGTCTGGCAGGTTTCAAAATTAATTTTATTTTTTTCATTTATTTTTATCATGCCTTGGTTTTAAAACGTTTACACCGAAAAAAAATTGTAAAAAAAGAGAAAAAAAGACGATCTGCATGGAAAAAATGAACAAAAGATTGGAAAAATTCTAAAGAATTAAAAAATGAAACAGGTTAAATTAAAAGCGTACAAAAGGACAATTATTGAATTTATGCTGATGAAAATGAAGCATAATTTTTTGTTGTTGTTGTTGTTCTCAGTTCACAAGAGGAATCTTACACGAAGGTCAGCACATTTAGTAAGTAAAACTAAGTGAAAAAAAAGTAATACCTGTCTCCATGAATGGACTCTGAGACGTTTGATAACGCGTCCACTGACCTACTTCTGTTGGCCAATCCTCCTGCAACAGTATTGAACTTATTAGCTTGATAATCAAGAAAGTACCTACTTCACGAATTAAGCAGAATATATTGTAAGTAAAAGTAAATGCATAAATCCTGCAAAGAGATTTGCAACAAAAAGAAAATGTGTCGTTCATCACATTCAACCTGTCAGTGATATGTTGTAAAAGGTGCTTTGTAAGTTGAGCAAACACTTTTCACTTTGAGTGTGACTTGTTTTCGACTTCATTTATTTTTTATTAAAGGAGAAATAAATAAAGTAGCATAAGTCCCCACTAGGAAGTAGACAAAGCTTGTCAGATAAATTTTCGATAAATTAATAATTAATTTTCTTAGACCACGCTGCCTTTCCATTTACAGTAATAATGTGAAAATGGGTATGATATTTAAAAAAAGCAATGGGCAAAACAAGAAAAAAACAACAAACTTTAAATAATAAAGAAATATATTTATATTTCTTTAAAACAAATGTCTAAACTATATATTTGTGCATTTTTATTTGGTGTTTTTTTTATTTTGTTGCTATCTTTCCTTTTATTGCTCCGATAGTGACATTATGTCTTTTTAGCGGGAAATAAAGTTCATTCATTCATTCAATCCGAATATTTCGAATCCACGTCTGGAAGCCGTTATTAACGGAAAAAAAAGTGAATTAAGCTAAATTAAACAAAACGTATAAAGAAAAGAAAAACAGAAAGCAATAAACAAAACTCACATCTTAATAACTTCCAATATCAAGAGAGTGATATGCACGGAATTGTTCATATTCGTACTAGTTGCATGGTGATATTCGAAATTACTAAGATGTAAGTTTTGTTTTCCTTTTCTTTATAGGTTTTGTTTAATTTAGGTTAATTCCCTTTTATTCCGTTGATAAAGGCTTCTGGACGTGAAGTCGAAATGTTCGGATTTCTACGTTATCTAAAGTTTTTTTTTTTCGTTTTTTGTTCACTGCTTTGTTAAAAATATTATAGCCTACCCGTTTTCACTATATTTCTATTTGTTAAATTCTACAAATTAATCACAGAAATTGTTTTTATTTCATGCAAAATGAAAAAAATACTGACTTGAAAGAAATATAAATTAATTAAAATTATTTAATATTAATTGAATATTAAAATTAATTAAATAAATTAAAATTAAACTAAAGAGATGACCAAAAACAAAAGGTGTATAATAAAAGGATAAATTAGGAATTTCAGAGTAGCTAAGACTACGGTTGAACATTTTTGCAGGAATAATTTTATTTCCTTGGGTTGAAATATATGTATCAGCAAAAACAGTATTTAACTGAGAAATCTGGCATCAGTTCTGCTATATAGAACACAAAACTATGTCAGTTTTTTACTTTTTGGCTTTAATTAAGCCAGAATTTTAATGGCAGATAGATCAAACCTTTTTTTATAGCGCATCACAAATTTTGATTGGCCAACCAAATCAGTCTTTATTTAATTGCGAAATCTTTGAAATCGTACTAACGCCGCAGTCACGCTGGAAGGTCGGATCTAAAATTTGCAAACTCCTGAGATAAAGGCCAAAAACCGTTCGTTAATCTGTTCTCGAAAGCAAGATTCCAAGGGAAATCAAAAAGAACAAAGTATGATGAAACATACATTATCCTGTTGATTTGCCCTTTGAGCACCGCTTGGCAAATGGTTTTTGGCATTTATTTCAGAAGCGTGAAAAATTCATAAACGACCTTTAGAGATGACTGCAACGGTGCTGATTTACAGCACCAGTTGATTTCAATTTGAAATAAAAAATGCAATCTTGTTACTAAGCCCAAGCTATACCGCGATTTAGACAGTGGCGGTTCTTGCTTCTCTTGCTTCCGGGGTAAAATCTTGATTATTCCGCCCTCCTGTCTCTCCAAAAATTTTCAGGCCAAATTTAAAAAAAATTTATTTATTAACAAAATTAATTTTCGACTTATTAATTGATTAATAATTTATGTTCCAATTGTATTTTAGTTGATTATTGAAATTATTCAACTATTATTAATTATTTAATTTAATTATTTTAATTATTATTTTTTATTCATTTTTTAATTAATTAATTAATAACTTTAAACTTCGCCCTTTACTTTATTTCTTTTTAAATGAAGTGTCAAAAGTTACAAAATGATTATAACCGTTAGATTATTTATTTGAAATTCTGCATCCCTAAAATTTGTGCGCCCAGGACAAGTGCTCCCTCTGTCATTCTCCTAAGATTGCCTCTGGATTTATAAGAGGCTGCCCAATAAATTATCATTGTGAACAGGAGCGGATCCAGGATTTTTTTTTTCGGGGGGGGGGGGTACTAATTTTTGACTTTTTCGGGGGGGTTTTACTAATTTTTGACTCAGTTTTCGACTAATTTTAGTGATTTTTACCTAAGTTTTACTTATTTTCGACTTATTTTTGACTCGGTCAAAAATTTCGGGGGGGGGGGGGTTCAACCCGGGTAACCCCCCTCCCCCTGGATACGGCCTTGATTGTGAATACCTCGAAATATAGACTTTTTTGAAATACGCATTTTGGCTTAGGGAAAAGTTGCGCATTCTCACAATATTATACGCATGATTATAAAATTAGTCAGAGATAAGGATCTAGGAATTGTTTACACTGGACGTCAACGCTTGTTGATCAGAGTATCAAACAGTTCGTGGTAACGAACTGTAAGTAAGGAGCGACTCGGCTCAATAGTAACCGAAACTCTAAAAAACGGAATTTTGATACCAATAGATACATCAAAAGAATCAGATTTTAATGCTGATTTCAAATAAAGTTTATCCACCAAAAGTTACGCGCCTGAGAAAATGTGTCTGATTTTCGAAAAAAGGAGGAAACACCCCCTTAAAAGTTATAGAACCTTAATGAAAATCACACCATCAGATTCAGCGTATCAAAGAACCCTGCTGTAGAGGTTTCAAGCTCCTATCTGCAAAAATGTGGAATTTTGTATTTTTTGCCAGAAGAAGTTCTAGTGCCCTTTTTAAGTGACCAAAAACAATGGAGGGCAACTAGGCCCCCTCTCACGCTCATTTTTTTCCCAAAGTCACCCGATCAAAATTTTGAGATAGCCATTTTGTTCAGCATGGTCGAAAATATAATAAATATGTCTTTTAGGATGACTTTATCCCCCAAAGCCCCCGGGGGGAGGGCTGAAAGTTATGAACTTTACCCAATGTTTACACATAGTATTGGTTATTGGGAAGTATACAGACGTTTTCAGAGGGGATGTTTTCTGGTAGTAGGGGGGGGTCGGGGGTTATGTGGGAGGACCTTTCCATGGAGGAAGTTTTCATGGGGGAAGAAAAATAGCTATGAAGGGGGTGCCGGATTTCCCAGCATTGTTTAAAAAACGATCAGAAATTAAATTAAAAAAAAAACAAGTTTTTCAACTGAAACTAAGGAGCAACATCAAAACTTAAAACGAACAGAAATTACTATGTATATGATTGGGTTCGCCCCCTAGGCAATACCTCGCTCTTTGAGCCAAAGATTTTTTAGTACTTTCATAAGAGCTATTTATTCTAATTAACGGCCTTTGTGATTAAGGGGTCGTTTTTAAAGAATTGGAACAAAATTCGAACTTTAGCTTAAAGAGCGAGGTATTGACTTGGGGACGAGCCCCTAATATATGTGTTAAAAATATATGAATATAGAAGTTCGTTACGTAAGTTAATTCGTAAGTTATGTTTATTTATTACTAATAAAAAAGTTCGTAAATAAAATTTAACAGCTTTCGAGAAAGCCATTTAACCAAATAAAAGTAAAATCATTATGCAAATCTTGTTTTTATTATTCATGTACGGTGAGCCAAAATCAAAACCTGCATTAATTCAAAAACGTTCAAAATTAAATTAAAAAAAACAAGTTTTTTTTAACTGAAAGTAAGGAGCAACATTAAAACTCAAAATGAACAGAAATTATTCCGTATATGAAAGGGGCTGTCCCCTCCTCAACACCTCGCTCTTTACGCTAAAGTTAGACTCTTTCTCACAGCGCTATTTTTTAAAACAATAAAAACTTTAGCGTAAAGAGCGAGGCGTTGAGGAGAGGACAGCCCCTTTCATATACGGCATAGTTTCTGTTCGTTTTAAGTTTTAATGTTGCTCCTTACTTTCAGTTAAAAAAAACTTGTTTTTTTTTATTTAATATCACAAAGGACTGAGACCATGCATTGGCCAAATGGACCCAGGCTTGCACAAAGCTTCCGTTCGAGTCGAAAGCCAATTATTTCTATGAAAATGTTAATTGGCTCAGACCGTCCCTCAAATGAGCATGAAGTTTTACTTTGTAAGGGTAAATGAACGCATCTTTTCACCTTAACTCCCCCCCCCAGTAAGAAGAAATTTAAGTCTAATGAACATTACAATAATAAAGTAACATTTACAATTAGTCTTCTAATTTCTAACGGTCAAGGTGGTTATCTGACCAAAATTCTATATGTGATACTTGGTCCAAGCATAAAACTTAGAAAGTCTATGATTCCCACTATCAGTGATCTACTTTGGTAAAAAAATTTTCTCCTTAGCTATATTTCCCATACAGCAAATCTAAGTGATTTTGTAAACATGTCCTCTTTTCTTTCTGTTAAATTTGATTTTTTTTTAATTTATTTTTCTTTTTATGTTCTTAATATGTTATTTAAAAAATAACTTTCAGAATTTTCCTAAAGGTAAGATATAAGCTCGCCACATCTTGGTATTATTAAAATCTCATTGTGATTGGGCCTTTACGAAAAGGTACTAGATTCACCTGAAACAAAAGCGTTAAAGGCAGTCCTAGCCTTGAATGGTATACCAGATAAGAACATAAAAGTAAATAGTAATTAAAGTAAAGCATTAGAACATTAAAGTAGTAAGAGAATAATAGTGCGACGGTTAAGTTTTGGATGCGAGGTCAATAGTTCGTTTGGTGTGAAATCAGTTGTAAAGCAGGGCTGTGGGTTACCCCAGCTGATTTGTTTTAAGGATTTTGTCCTAAGGAACATCGCGAAGGCTATGAGAGGACTCGGTATCAAATGATAAGATAAAACTTCTAAGCCGGGGTTATGTGGATGATTTGAGCAAGGCCATATCCAGGGGGGGGGGGTTACCCGGTTTGAACCCCCCCCCCCCCCCCCCCGAAATTTTTGACCGAGTCGAAAATTAGTCTAAAAAATATCTGTAAAGACAAAACCTTACCAGAAAAAAATATGCTCCCACACTAAACCCTATTGCATTTTGTGGGTTAACGGTTCTGATCAGCTTACGCAATTAGGTAACCGTAGGTAACCCCATGTTCACCTGACCTTGCATAGTAAATTAGGGTTAATAATATGCGCTCTGATCAGCTTACGCAATTAGGTAACCCCATGTTCACCTGACCTTGCATAGTAAATTAGGATTAATGGGCGCTCGAGGTATGGTATAAGAGAGTGCAAGATTGTCAGTTCAGTTCATTTCAATTTCGGACTTGGCTAAGAGAAGAGCGATTTTCAACATGAAGAGGAAGTGTGACATTACGTCGTTTTTCGCGCCCAAGCGGACCAGGGATGTTTCTGACAGTGGCATTAGCGAGACGTCTGCGGAGCATTCATCTACACCTGTGGATCTGAAGGGCACTGGAGCCATCGTTGAAGCTTCTGAATCACGCACACTGGAACCAACCATGACGCAACACGCACTTACACCAACCCAGTCTTTGTCGTTGTTTGCAAATGACATCGGTCGTTTTTTCAACAAATCATCCAGTCTCGATTCAAATTCTAAACTTCGTTTGCTGAAGAGCCCTTGGACTCCAGATGTCTCCTACATTTTTCCAGTATCCGAAAAACGGAAGCTGAAGTTTCAGTTAACTTGGCTCGCTCGTTTTAGTTGGTTGTCCTACTCTCCGTCTGAGGACGCTGCTTTTTGCAGATTCTGCGTTCTGTTCTCGTCAGAGACAGCTGGCAAAGGCTGCCACCAGCGCTTGGGGAATCTAGTCACCAAACCATTCAGGAACCGGAAGGATGCGATAGAGTGCTTCACAGCTCACCAACAAGCACAGTTTCATAGAAACTGCATCGTATCGGCTGAAAACTTCACTTCTGTCTCGGAGAAAAGGCAGGACGATATCGTGCACCAACTAGACGCGGCGAGGAAAGCACAGGTTCAAGAAAATCGCCAGAAGTTGCGACCAATTGTTGAGACGGAGATATTTTGTGGGCGGCAACAACTTGCCCTTCGTGGTACCAACGATTCCGGCCCCATTTCGGTCTCGGATCCAGAACCTTCTCACAATGATGGCAACTTCCGAGCACTACTGCGGCTGAGGGCGAGACACGGTGACGATGTTCTGAAGAACCACCTTCTTTCTGCGGCCGGAAATGCCACATATCTTTCTCCCATCATCCAGAATGGTATTATCGCCGCATCTGGGGAGCTTCTTCAGCAGTCTCTTGTGGAAATAGTAAACGCAAGTCCATGCTTTTCGGTGCTTGCCGATGAAACGGCGGACGTTTCGAATACCGAGCAGCTGTCTGTTTGCGTCCACTACACTTTCAAAGGGAACTTGCATGAGGACTTCCTTGGTTTTACCCCAGTTTCTGATTTGACTGGGCAAGGTCTGGCTTCATCAATCCTGCAATTTCTCGAAAGCCTTGGTCTTAATCTGAACAAGATGGTTGGTCAGGGATATGACGGTGCAGCAGCGATGAGTGGGCATCTTAGGGGTGTCTAGGCTGTTATACGTGAAAAGTATCCGAAGGCGCTTTACGTCCATTGTAGTGCGCAAAGTCTCAACTTGGTCATCTCTTCTGTATGCTCTATTCTGGCGTTTAAGCATTTCTTCTGTGTCTTGTCACAAGTCTGCAGTTTTTACCATACTTCCCCACTCAGGACACAGAATTTAAAAGAGAAGATCAACGAAATACTACCGGATTCGAGGAAACATACTTTAACCGGACTCTGCAAAACAAGATGGGTGGAGCACTACGATTCAGTCGTGCGTTTTCTTGAGCTGTACCGACCAATCCTGCGATCCCTGGAAGATCTTGAAGAAAACGGACATGCAGAAACTTCTGCAAAAGCGGCGCAGTTGCTGGACACGATGAACCAGTCGCAATTTATCGTGTGTCTCCATGTGATCAAAGAGCTTTTCTGCCTTACGCTTCCATTGTGCAAGACTCTTCAGTCAGTTGACTGTGATTTGGCAGCTGCATGCAGGCACGTGGAAACTGTCCTTTCAAAAACAAAGGAAATGCGAGGAAATGCTGCTACTGCTTTCACGTCTATTTTCGACGAAGCTCAGCGTTTTGCCAGCGACTTAGGACTGGAGATGACTCGTCCAAGGACGAGAGGTGGCCGGAGTATGTTCGCAGACGATCCAGACCTTCTCAACCACTATAGAACCTCGCTCTTTATTCCTTTCCTGGACCACTTCACTTCCGAGCTGAAACAACGATTTGTGCTTCACCAGAAACTGCCAAATCTGTCAAATCTCAGCGTCCTTTCTCCTGCCAAAATTGTTTCTGTCGATCTGAAGGCATTAAACCTGGGGTCATTGGTTGAATTGTATGGCGATATTCTTCCCGAGCCAGACTTTCTGAAGCAAGAAATTGAGCTATGGCGCATCAAGTGGGAGAATGTTCCGGTATCAGAGAGGCCTACTTGTGCTGTGTCTTCGCTTCAGGCATGCGACGCTACCTTTTTTCCAAATGTTTTTCTTCTCCTGGCTTTTCTTGTGACGTTACCTGTTAGCACTGCTACTCCGGAAAGAAGTTTCTCAACGCTCAGAAGGCTCAAAACCTGGCTGAGAAATTCAACAGGAGAAGAACGATTGAGTGGCTTAGCCCTCCTTGCAGTCCATAGGGACGTTTACATCTGCCCTGACAAGGTCATCGACATTTTTGCAGGGAAGAAAAATCGTCGCCTGGATTTCGTTTTATAGATATTCGCCCTTACTTTTAGCTAAAAAATAAACAAAAAAATATATAGACTACTTCTAGCCTACTATTTGGCTTCTTTTTGCGCAAAAAAAAAAAGCTTGTAGTATTTAACTGTATGTAAATACTTGTCTTGTTTTTGCGTTATTAAAAAAAAAAAAAAAAAAAAAAAAAAAATGCCCCTTATAGATACGAAAGTATGCCTAGTGGACGCGTCCTCCTTCGCAAGGGGCGGACTAACGGTCTCGAGCTAACGTAATGTTGCTCGAGGATGTTAGACAAAGTCCACGGGAAAAAATCGGGCAACCCCCCCCCCCCCCCGAACAAAAATCCTGGATACGGCCCTGGATTCGAGTGTCCTAGATAAAATACAAGCCAAATAAATTAATATTTGGAGGTTTTAAGGGTTCAGATGTGAGAATAAGTTTGAAAATTCATTTTAAGAACACAAGCCACTTAAATTATGATTAAATAAGGAGAGGAGGTGCTGATAAAATTTACAGAGATGATACGGCTATATCTAATATAAGTAATTTATAATTAATCTATAGTAATATATAAGTAATTTACGGCTATATCTTTACATATAAAGGTAGTATTATTAGTAAGGACGATAGAATCAGTGGAAGTCTAAAAACTAGAAAAGGCAAGGGACACTGAGTTTTTTTTTGCTCCTAAAAAGCGTTTAGACGAATAGAAAAATAAGTTTTCAAATTAAAGTTAGCATGTTAGCAGCCATGGTAATGACAATAGTCAAGG
Organism: Artemia sinica; assembly: GCA_027921565.1. Taxonomy (NCBI): domain Eukaryota; kingdom Metazoa; phylum Arthropoda; class Branchiopoda; order Anostraca; family Artemiidae; genus Artemia; species Artemia sinica. Next base: position 65,836,466 of record CM051264.1, on the reverse strand, counting down.
CAGTACCCAGGATTTTTTGTCGGAGGGGGTTTAAAGATTTTTTCGGGGGGGGGGGGGCGGGGTTATACAAAAAAAACTTCAAAAAACGCATACAAAATTTGTTTATATCCATTTTTTTACGTTTTTACGAGTCAAAAAAAAATATCGGGAGGGGTTGAACCCCCCCCCCAACCCCCCTCTGGGGATGGCCTTGACAGTGGTCAAAGCGTGGCTTAAGGACTTAGGTTCAGACTAAAACAGTTTAGTTAATAAGGTAAGACTAAACAGTTTAGTCTAAAACTAATTTAGTTAATCTATTAGCTAAAAGAGCATTTAAAACATCTTTGAAAACCAGCAGGGAAACTTATTGGGTTTCTTATGGGGGATATTTTATCCTTAAATCCTACTATATATTCATAAATTCTGTTATAAACTCATACACACACACAGACAAATTCTAATCTGAATCATTATTAACTTCCCAGAAGGGCACGCTTTAACTACTAATACTATTACTAACAACTCACTGCAGCACCAAGCTACCTGAGGCCAACACAGCTACGCATGCTCCTCCTCCATCCCAATCTATTCAAAGCCTCCTTTGTACACCCTTCCAAGAATTTCCTATTCCCTTTAAATCTTTTCGTGGCGATATCCTCCCGCCCCATCTGGGGACAACCTGCTTTTCGCTTGGCCCTAGACGGTTGGTCGACAAGGACTATCTTTGGCATTGCCTGCTATTGAGCGGTTAATATTCAACATAGTCGTAGGAACTAGTTTGAGCGAATGTAATCAGGGAAAAATTCGTACAAAATTCGTAAAAAGTTGTAAAAGTCGTACGAAATTCGAAAAAGTCGTACAATTTTCGATTTGATCCCACCGTTTAGGGCTATAATGAAAAAAGGGTACGACAGATGTATGATGAGTTATGTATGAAGAATGATGTTGGACAAAAAAAAAAATTGCTTTTTCCAACAAACACAAACCATGAGACGTCTTTACACGAAAAAGAAGAAGTCACAAGAAAAGATTCAAAGGAATTAATAACTTAAGTGGAAGGGTGAAGCTTCAAACAAGCAGGTATTGAGGAGGAGCTCTAAGAATACATGGTTCAACTTAGGAGCGAGCAAACCTGTGTCGCCAGGCAGCTTGGTTCTACAAGGAGTTTTCGGAAGCCTGCCTCCTCCCTCCTGAAACTCAAGTAGTAGTTTAGTAAGTAGTAGTACCAGGTTGTAGTACCTGCCTCCTGAAACTCAAGCAATAAAAATTGGATATTATTACGACTTACCGTCAGACCCTCTTCTGAACGTAGACGGGGCTGGTCTTTCCAGTGTATTTCTAGCACTTGAGGGTAGCCGTGCCCTTTTTCCCTGAAAAGAAAAACAATCATCATATTTGCAGCGTTATTATTTATAAAATATCAGAAAAAATAAATATTCTATTTGAAAAGCAAAATAACTTCGGTAGCTTATTTAATTTCCATCTGTGATTTAAAATACATAACACGTTCTTATTAGAGGTAAGTTCAGTTGATCAATATTCAAGATTTATACTTTAAAAAAGCCAATAATGCATTGAAGCTCCTACAAAATTGAATAAACTTTAATGCACCAAAAGAAACTAAGTATCCAGTAAATATTGTTCTAAAGAAGGCCTGGAAAGGGCTCAGTCTCCCAAGAAACCTCGGGCTCTGCTTTGAAAATTTCTTAAAAACACAGTTTTTTGGGCACCTGGGACCAGGGTTGGCCCACTTCCCTTCACCGGAGAAAATTAAACCTTATTCTGATACGTAATATCCGTTGTATCTTTCATGCTACCTTCTTTTCACTCATGGGGTTTCGTAGTAGCTCACTCTTTCTTCTATATCCCCTAGGAATCTTCCGTCAACACAAGAGATAATTGGAATCCCGGTTGACAAGACCCTTACTATCTTGGTATTTCAGGGAAATCCTGACCTACATAGCGGCTTTTAGGTGAAATAGCAGAGCGCCTCCCCTAAAAGTCTGAGAAATGTCTTCCTTGGTAAAAATTTTGAGTGGTTTTTAATTAATTTACTAAACGGAAGAAAAGGTTTTCATTCAGATTCTAATAGTAGGGAGAAATCCAAAGGTTTACTGAGAGTTTGAACATATCATGTTATTAATAAAGTGAGAAATAATTGAAAGTCACTCGTTGATTATTGTAAACGCCCAGTATATAAAAGAATAATTATAACGGAATAATTGTTTAATACTAATGTGACTTTTTATCTTTTTAACTTAATATGTATATTCGCTATAACCAACTTGTAATTTTTTTCAAAAACTAAAAGAAATCTAAGTAAATATAGCTCAATATAGGAAATTTAACCATTTTTCTCATCAAATGGCTCATTCATAAAACCTCTATTTAATACTCCTTTAAAGCTTTGACATTTTTAGTTATATTATTTTTGGAAATTTTTTGGTACTTTCTTGATTACTATTTGTTCAATGACGAACTCGAAAACTCCCAAAAAAAGCAGATTACCTTGATATAAGAAATTTGGCATTTAGAGAAAATTATGTCTTTTTACTTAAGGAATGAGCGTTGAAAATTTACACGTTGATGTTAATTTGTTGTTTCAATTTTCTTCTACTTCAGTTTTGTTTTTCCCACACAAGTATGTAATTAGTTTCCACAACAAATTATATAATTGAGCGGGCTTTAAAGTACTGCATCTAAAGATTTGTTAACCTCCAGGTTTTATGGTTAAGAGTAAATAGTTTGCAAAAAAATTAAAGACTCGTTAAAGGCACAGCATGTGCGTAATGGCTTGCATAGCTGCAGACTAAAAATAAAGTGACCTAGAAAAACATTCGAATGGATTATTTGTTATGAAGTCACAAACAAAGAGTATAGGGAGCTGGTAATATTTGGAACAAAGAACGTGGAGAACTGCTGAGATTTGAAACTGAGGCTAGTATGAAAAAAAAAAAATCACCAACGCCATCTAGTATTTGGTAATGTTATTTTACTCTAAACTCTGCATACTTATCAAGTGCTTAAAAAAGTAAAGGAGGCTTAATGAAAGAGAATTCTGTCCCCAATAGGCCTACCAGCTTAAAGTTATCCAGTCTACATAACCTGCCAAAATTTAGGTCCGGTCAAACCTTGCTTGTTTTGGGACCCATTGACAATTATTTTTTTTCTGAATAAAACAGGCATAAAAAGCGAAAACTTTTTTTTTCCAAGCCCAAAACTTAAATAAAATAGAAATTAATACATATCAAATAAAACCGAGAAGATAAAAATTACCGACTAACACGGGAAAGATAAAAGATATCTATATGTTTACGGGATTAACCTAAAAAAAATTTGTAAGTAATAAATCCTTCTATTTTCAAGAATTATTCTAACTCACAATCTTTTCTTCACGAAGTAGGCCTAGATTAGCTTTGGAACTCATGACAGGTTAGGTTGACTTGCTGACTTTAAGCTGACACTTATGGCAAAATACAGGGTTCTTAAAACTCTCCTACATTTTAAAAAGGTAAAGGTAAAGAATACGGCATTGGACTTTACAGTCCCTACCGGCGGTGCTGATATCCGTTTCTTGGACCTTCAGCCAGAAAGTACAATGGGGGATTGAGGGCCAACCATCCTGTGGTTTCGTACACCCTCCCTTTTTACCTTCCCCAGATTTCTCCAGGTACCCATTTAAAGCTGGGTAGAGTCTGGCTGAGTTTACAGAGTCACGCCACTGACCCCCGTCCGAAACCAAATAATAGAGTGCACTAGGATTCGAACCCCCGTCCTCTCGGGCAAAGGATGCTAAATCCAGCGCATCAATCCACTTAGCTAGGACCAATCTAAATTTATCTAAATTCGTTCATTTCTTCTGGTATTAACTGAAATTGTATTACTGATTACTCTAATATTCAACAACTGTACAATCTCATTTATTAAAAACAATGAAATTACAAGTCTCCAAAAGACTTGAAACACTAAATGGTGGTAATGACTTTTTTCGGTACCAGCGCCAGTTTACAGTTCCACCAGTTATCACCATTTCAACTCACCAGTTCTCGCCAATTCAACTCACAAGTTCCCTATGCTCTTTGGTCTTGACGAAAAATCCGGGTCAGTCTCTTACAATATTGAAAGACCAACCCTTGACTCCTATATTTTGGATGCTCAACTAGAAGTCCTGAATCATGTTTTACGTAAATCTAAATGTTCGTCTACAGTCATGGGCGTAGGTAGGGGGTAAGGTCTGGCTGTATCCCATCAAACATTCATAGGCCTCTAAAAAATTCAAAGACGTATGAAACATCTTATCAGAAAGTGTATATCCCCCCCCCTAGCATATTTTCCATTTGGCAAATATTCCAGCCGCACCTTTAGCTACAGTGAAATTTTATCGCTATTTAATGAAATCAGAATAAACTTTCGATTAAGCTTCAAACTGCTCCTCATATGTATACACATACCCCTGCTTCCAAACTTGCATCAAATTTTCCATTGCGCATTCCCTCGATGTGACTTCTTTCTTCATGGAGATCAAATACAGCTTTGGCAAAATATTTTAAGTAAATGAACATATAATTCAGAAACAAAGCTGAGTTGAGTACCTAAAACTTCAGAATTTGCATTCTGGTGCAATTCAATACATTCCGGTGCTGTATTCTGGTGCTACTGCATTTCACAATTGTATTCTGGTGCTATTCCATTCAGCTATTCAGTGTACCAATCCACGTCTCCAGAGTTTGGCCGGTAGACCAAACTCTAGTCTAGAGTTTGCCCGACCAAACTCAGGTCCAGCCAGAGCCTGGCTGGTAGCTGTAAAAATTGATTCCCGAATGGTTGTACCGCTGTTCAGAACGTGACACATTATAGTTACTTTCCAGTTTATGATTATGGCGATTCTATTTATTTTTTTTCTTGAGTTTGCATGGCCCCAGGCTTAAAAAACGAGAATCTTGATTTATTAGTCTGCTAAAAATCTTTGCCCAAACTTAGTTATCAGAACCTCATATCTCTACTAGATTATCAAAAGATGGCATCCTTACAGGGTCTTCAAAAGCTTGCATATCTACTTAGATATTCGCACTTTCACTTGGTGATCAAAAGTTACTTATCTTCAATAGTGGAGTTTTCTATTGAGAAAATAAAACAGAGTATGTGGAGCTAATAAATTACTTTTACCAACACCACTTCCAGAATTTTTACATTTTCAACTCGGTCTTTAACCCCGATTTACAATCTAGCTTTTGAGGTGGAGGTGACAAGCCTATAAAAAACTTTCCAAATGGGGGGTGGGAAATCAAATGTTAGGAAACGTCCCTTTTGCCAGAAAGTATTATCTTTCTTCAAGTACAACAATTTTTTTTTTTGGGGGGGGTGTAAATAGAGAGGCTTTGGAAAGATTTGGATAGAGAAGAAGCATGCGTGCCTGTGGTGGCCTCAGGCAACATGGGGCTGCATTGAGTTGCTAATAGTATTAATATTAACAGGGGGATACCCAGTCCGACCCTTCTTCCTGCAGAAGTTCGTGAGGATAGTCGTTCTAAGGCACACCTTTCTCAATCAAGATCTTCATCAGAAAAAATCAGTTTATGGATTTAGATATACGAAAGAAGCTTTAGCAATGTTGTATTTTTACTGTAGGGGTATAATACATACGGAACCTAAAGTTTTTGTTTTTTAAATCGACGGGAATATTCTACTACTAACTGTTTATTGATAAGAAAAAGAAGAGTTTAGCAACTTACTCTTCCCTTTTCAAGGTACTCAATCAGCTGATGTTCTCGAGCAGCCAACTCTTCTGGAGTTAAGGCCAAATTTGGCTGAGTAGGGTATGACGTGACATGCTGATGCTTAGCCCTTGGGATAAGCATGCCAACGCCTTCCCCATAGGGCCTGTATGCCTGCAAGCCCGCTACAGGCGACGTTGTCAAATTGGGTGGAGTCGACCGCAAAGTCTTGTCGCCTGAATGCTATAAAAAAAAACTTTAATCATTAGCTATCAAAGACGATTATTCAAATTTCTTTAATGAGTCTTAAATACATAATTAAAAACTTATTACGATAGGAACAATTTCGCCGAATTTTGTAATTTGGGAAAAGAGATTTAATTTTATAAAGGCTTCTCCTCTAGAAAGCTTAAGAAAAATAAAAAATTGCATTGTCACTAGCCTCAGAATTTTCCATTTTAGAACACTAATTTTTTTGGCTCTAAAACATCTGCTGAAAATCTGACTTTTTGACTATGCTCACACATTGTTTCTTTCAAATACTTTCTAGAATTAATCCTCATCCTGTGATCCTAGATCAAAAGCTTGATGAAGATTTGGTTGATAAGCCAGTTTTATTTAAAATCGGGGAAAAAAAAGTCTAAATTATATGCATGATTCAAAGGAAAGAGTTGAGCTCCGCAGTTTCATTAGCTCTTAATGAAGAAACGTAAACAAATATGACCAAAATACCTCTAAAACAATCAGAAGAATAAGTAGAAAATTCATAGAGACTTTCCTATGAAACTACTATGATTTCCATAGCTTTATTTCAATCCTTTAGTGACTTATTCACTTTTATCCATATTTGTCATTGAAAGAGAGAGAAAAAAAGTAGGATAGTCTACTTACCCCATGGTTGTCAAGACCACCTCCACTGCTTTCACTGCTTGCATCTCCTCTGATGATGGCTGTTCGATCAAGGGTTCCACTGGGCAATCCGGGCCCTTTGTAGCGCAAGAATGATGGTCCACTTGAAATAGCTCCCTTTGCTCTCCTTGTTCTTAGGCAACAGATAAGAATTCCACAAGCAATGAGGAGAAGAAGCAGCGAGCCAACAACGATCAATGCAATCATCAAAACTAGAAAATAAATAAAAGTCATCAGTTTTACCGAAAAAAAATCATTATTGTCTGAATATTTGTAATAATAAAGCTCAGTAATTAACAACATACAAATAAAAATATATAATTTTTTATATGAGGTATACCATGGACAAGAAAAATATTTTTTTTCCCAATGTGTAGGAATCATGATGATTTAAAGTCCTCTATCTGTAATTGTAAGGGGTTGTAGGAATTGAGGATATAATTGTTATAATTTGGACAAGCGGCTAGGACTTGATTGAGGAAATTTTGTAGAGCAATGGCCAACTTAGTATTTATATGGAGTTGTGTCAATTCGCCACAGAGAGTTTGTTGAAGAGTTGAGGATCGAGAGGATAAGGGAAGAGGAGTTTGAAATGATAAGTGTGGCTGATTAATTTTTTTAGGTATTTTTTTTTTATTCCACGTATTCGTTTTACGGTAGTTTTTTTTTAACTAATGTTCACGTGGCTCTTGTGTAGAAATATTTCGTATACCCCTTTTTTTATGCCACTGTATCAGCAGAAGAAGCCAACAGTCCTACCACCAAGAAACACAGAGATTTGGGATACTTCGTAAAAGGATCAGTAAAGAAATCATAAAGTAAAGACTCATGTCCTCATGATGAGGACATGACTCATCATGACTCATGATGAGTAAAAACACATCGTCCTCTCCAATTTGCAAGACATCACAAAAAAGTCTGTACCAAAAAAGAATATTTTTTCTTAAAGAATGTTGCATAGAGGGCTACATTTCCAAAATAACTCATGATGTGATTTATTTTTCTTCTTTTTGATTTCAGAGATTATATTGATATTATATTTTTTTTTTATGGATTTACTATTTGTTTAATTGACATGCAGTGTTTCTATGGAACATACCCGGAAGTTCCAAGAATTCAAGTTTATCAAGGTTATTTCATGCATCTCACTTTGCCAAAATATGACGAATTTGGTAAATCCAGTTTGTATGTTGAATCAATATCAAATAGACAAGAGAAAACTTTTAAGATCTTAAAGAACTGATTTTAAGTAAATATAAATAATACTTGCAAGGACCAGTGGTGTAAATTGACGAAACTAGGGGGGGGGGGTTGGTGAAATTTTACTCTCAAAATCTAGGGGGGGGTTGAAATCGTACTCTCAAAATACTGTTGTTTCTTCAATTTTTTCAGTGAAAGTAACAAAAACAAACATTTCTAAGTAAAAATACCCAAGTAAAGGTTTTTAAAAATCTAGGGAGAGGGAACTCCCCCTGTACCTCGATCTATTCGAAACCACTGGCAAGAACAAGTTTATAATTAAGACATAATAATAGTGGCCTATGAAAAAAGGGTTTGACATGTATATATATCCTCCGCACACAGAAAGTTCAAAATAATAACATAATTGTGTGCTTCCATGGAAAGTCGATGGAAAGATACCAACAATAACAAAATTTAATCAACAAAAAAAAAAATAAAAATACAAAAAAATATAAGAATTCATGGAGAGAACTGTGAAAATCTCAAAATTTTGGGGGCATAATCTAAAGACCCTCCCCACATTGAGAAAATGTGTCTAAATGGTAAATCTGCTTTAGAAAGTTATTTGACTAGAAATGTATGCCATTCATCATCAACTTGTTGACAGAAGATCTTCAATCGTGTGAATGATCATATACAAAGCCCTTTTCCACCGTCCAGTTGCTAACTAACTGGTGACTAGCTGCTAACTGACAATATTCTGCTAGCTTGCGGAAACAAAAGTATTAGCTGATAAGTTGTTACCGTTGATAATTCGCAGAAATGTATATTTTAGGCAGAAAATTAAAAAAAAAAAAATACAAGTTTGGAACGAGACGTTCCTCATAGCCTATAATGCTAGCATAGCTCTAATGATACATGCGGAAAACCAACATGCAAATTTTCTAACCGTAAGAAATATTTTGAATTTTCTAAGGAATATTAGAAGTTATGGATTCCTTATCAATGTTTATAGCATAGATAATAGCACTCTTCTGTGCCGCTTCTGAATATTTAGCTTTAAATTTTCCATCAACTTTCTCGAACAATAATTCCATTTGTCAGAGCTGTTCGCTAATAAATTTTGGTAGCTCACAAATCCGTAAAATTGTCAAGTTAACAATTTTATTTTACGACGAAGAAAAAGAGGCTTTAAGCGTATTACCAAGGCCGCATTCAAGGGGGGTTTCCCTGAAATATTTGTTCGACTCGTAAAAACGTAACAAAAATCAATATAAACAAATTTTGATGCGTGTTTTAATTTTGTTTTCACCCCCCTCCCCCGAAGAATAATTCATTTGGGTATTTGTATGGTAAAGCGCCTATGTTAAGTTCTTCTCGTGTTTGTCTGACGCTAAGCTGAAAGAAACTAACGAAGAAACCGGTTCTACAATACGTCAATGAATGAAGAACCTAACATAGGCGCTATGACATATGAGTACCTCCTTTTGTAACCCCTCCTCCAGAAAAAAATCCTGAGCACAGCCCTGTTTATTACATAAGCTTCTAACTCGGTATCAGATTCCCTTCCTGACACTTTTTTGTTTTTTATTTTAATTTATTTAATTTTTATTTTATATGTTTATTTTCTTATTGTAAATTTCGCAATGTACTTTTTTTATATATTTATTTTTTTTACTAGTAAATTTCGCAAACTTAGTAAATTTATTTAAACTTACTTAGTAATTAAAAAGTAAATTTAGTGAATCTATTATATTTTAATTTAGTTTTTATGTTCCATGTGCTTTTACAATTCTGTATAGTTCTCATGAAAATTAAGAAAAAACATCAAAAGCTGAAAGCAAAACTTGGTCATTTCGCTAGTCAATATACAAAAAAAATTCATCTAAATATTCACTATCCAGTAAATTTGCAGCTACATTGTTTAAGCCAGAAACATGACATTTCATGACATTGATTTTTGCAAAATAACTTAGGAAGCAAAATACAGGTTATATAACAGAAACTTGCAACTCAATATTAAGTGTCTTTTCCTACCCGTTTTTGCTTTTTACGTTCCATATGTTCTTATGGTTTTTACATTGTTCTCGTGACAGTCTAAAAATCTCAAAAGCTGAAAGGGAAAATAAGTCATTTTCCTTTCAGCGTCCTTTCGCTGTGGAAGAAAGTTAATAAACAATGGTGCCAAAAGTAGCATACAACAAGGAAAAAGGGATAAGAGGTCAAACAGCTTAAGCTGCAGTATAGCACCATAATCCAGATCTATAAGGTGGGATTCAGACAAGTTCATACAGAAATAAAGGGTTAAGAGGTCAAACAGCTGAAGCTGAAATTTAGCACCATAATTCACATATGTAAGTTGGTATTCAGACAAGCTTATTCAGAAAAACGGGCTAAGAGGTCAAACAGCTTAAGCTGCAGTTTAGCACCATAATCCACATCTTTAAGGTGGGATTCAGACAAGTTCATTGAGAAAAGGTCCAACAGAAGGGTTAAGAGGTCAAACAGCTTAAGCTGAAATTTAGCACCATAATCCACATATGTAAGTTGGTATTCAGAAAAGCTTATTCAGATCACAAAAGCTCGAACTAGCGACAAATTTCGCTTTAAATGCCTACAGAAAAGACTGTCATAAGTTTTACGATTATTTCAGAAGAATAGTAAATTTGAGTTATCATATATGGAAAATAAGGTTGAGTGGGAAGAGGGCGATAATTCACATATGTAAGTTGGTATTCAGACAAGCTTATTCAGAAAAACGGGCTAAGAGGTCAAACAGCTTAAGCTGCAGTTTAGCACCATAATCCACATCTTTAAGGTGGGATTCAGACAAGTTCATTGAGAAAAGGTCCAACAGAAGGGTTAAGAGGTCAAACAGCTTAAGCTGAAATTTAGCACCATAATCCACATATGTAAGTTGGTATTCAGAAAAGCTTATTCAGATCACAAAAGCTCGAACTAGCAACAAATTTCGCTTTAAATGCCTACAGAAAAGACTGTGTTAAGTTTTACGATTATTTCAGAAGAATAGTAAATTTGAGTTATCATATATGGAAAATAAGGTTGAGTTGGAAGAGGGGGCTACAATTATATGGTAGATTGCTCGTGTGATTTGTCTGCCTCCATAAAATAAAATCTGCTAGCCTAAAAAAAAAAATTGTTTTCCATATTTCAGTCCCACTAGGAACATCTTTTAATAGCTCCTCGCCCCCAATTGACGACCCTGCAGGCTTCCTCTTTATTCCTCACGAGCTGCCTGTACTTGTATGCAGATTCTTGTCTGCTTAATTCGATATTTGGACAAATTATTGAGGCTTACTCCCCTGTGGTAAGTATATTGCTTTGTATTAGTTTATGTCATATTGCAATAAATTTAGACTGTTCGATTCTGCATTTTGATTAATTATGAAATCAATTTTATGGATTAGAACAGCGTCGTACCTGAACCTGAAATGAGCCTAAAAATCTACGAATGAGCCTAAAATCTAGAAATGAGCCTAGAAATCTAGAAATCTAGAAAGCCCAAAAAAAGGAGTGAAATCAAAATCTAGGCATTTGGAAGAGATATGACCTCTTAAACCATACGGTTAGCCAAATGCATAAAAAAATTAACTTTATTTAGGACCAATAAAATTTAGCACCATAATCCACTTCTGTAAGGTGGGATTCAGACAAGTTCATTCAGAAATAAAGGGTTAAGATGTCAAACAGCTTAAGGTGAAATTTAGCACCATTATCCACACATGTAAGTTGGTATTCAGACAAGATTATTCAGAAAAATAGGGTTAAGAGGTCAAACAGCTTAAGCTGCAGTATAGCACCATAATCCACATCTGTAAGGTAGGATTCAGAAAAGTTCATTCATAAAAAAGGGTAAAAAGGTCAAACAGCCTAAGTTGAAATTTAGCACCATCATCCAACACATGTAGGTTGGTATTCAGACAAGATTATGGATAAAAAAAGGGCTAAGAGGTCGAACAGCTTAAGCTGCAGTTTAGCACTATGATTTGCATCTGTAAGGTGGGATTCAGACAAGTTCATTGATAAAAGGTCAAACAGAAGGGTTAAGATGTCAAACAGCTTAAGCTGAAATTTAGCACCATAATCCACATCTGTAAGGTAGGATTCAGACAAGTTCATTGAGAAAAGGTCAAAAAGAAGAGTTAAGAGGTCAAACAGCTTAAGCTGAAATTTAGCACCATAATCCACATATATAAGGTAGGATTGCGACAAGCTCATTCATAAAAAAGGATTAAGAGGTCAAACAGGTTAATTTGAGATTTATTACAATAATCCACATCTGTAAGGTGGGATTTAAATAATTTCATTGGGGGAAAAAAGTTAAGAGGTCAAACAACTTAAGCTGAAACTTAGCACCATAATCTACATCTTTAAGGTGAGATTCAGACAAGTTCATTCAGAAAAAAAAACAGATTAAGCCGACATTTTGGATGGATGATCCAGATACCTGGAGAACAATCAAGTCTCATCAGACCTCTCATGAGGCATGTACCTAAACCAGATCCAGCTCTATTGCATGAGAAAGCTAAGCATAATTCTTCGTTCTGATTGCCTATTATCATCTGGATCGACCATCCCTCTCACCCAGCTTTGCATTAGTCTTTTTGTCGAATATGAGTGCCCACTCTTTGCAAAGGCTCCTAAAACCTGCTGGCACCATTCATGAGAAACTGCTGGCACCATGCTGGCAACTTTCTGGCACCATTCCTGAGAATCCAAAAGGAGGAACTCAAGAGCGATCTGTGGCACCAATCAGATCCAACTACAACCTCTATGTCAAAGATTTGATGTGGTGTCAATCTGTCTTTTCGCAGGTATGTCTCAACTAGTACCACTGTTTGCCAAGGCAAAACGGCACAGACCGCTCTGACTACCTACAAGAAGAGACCCTCTGGACGGTGTGCTTGGGGAACATCTTGGCCTGACACCAGTGGCAACAATTCACAAACTCTAGGGGGGGAATTGACTTTTCTACATCTAAGGGGTGAGGCATTTGTCATTTTGATCTCTTTAGTGAAAATTCCAAAAAGGCATTTTCAATGAAAATACCCCAATAAATGTATTTTTCAAAATTTTGGAGGGGGATGAAGTAGCAAAAAATATGGGAGACACATGCCCCCTACCCCTTCCTCTATTGTAGCCACTGTCAGACGCTACACTTCCGCTTTGAGTGGTCTCCCAAGGAAGTTTATCCCTGAAAACCTTGTGACTGATTCTTTCAAAAGGGAACTCAACTATAACAACTCTAGAAATAAACCCAGGGCTGAAACGGTTTAGATAATGGCGCAACTGGTTAGAAGCTCTTAGAGACCTGGCAACATGAAATAATTTCACAAAAACCAAAATAAAAAAAAACATGGGTTTCCCCATGTTTGAAAAAAAGGCTTTTTTCAGAATAACTTCTCGTTTTTTTTTGTTTTTTACTTTTGATGAAATGGGGGAGCCGACCACCAACCCTAAGGCTTCAAAAAATAACGGGTGCTAAATATTGGTAGCTTAAGAAACTTAAAAAGCCAGTTACTAGGTTTATTTTGTTTTAAATCATGAATATTGTTTGTTATGCACGAACAATTTTTCTAAAGTTAAAATCGTGCCCATTTTTTGCTTTTTCTTTTGTTAATGGTAGTTTATGATTTTATGCTCGAGTACAAGTTTGGTTTTGATTGTTTCCTTAAGACTAACCGTTCAAAGGCCAATTTTACCCAGTCTGTAAAATAGGGGAGAAAATTTTGAAAGAAGATTCATTTTAATTTGAATGCACCAACCATCGGTTCTTAGTAGAAATCGGGTCGTCCGTACCCGGGTCGGTGCTCTTTGGGATCTCCAATCGGGGCAGTAGTTTGTTAATTTTGGGGCCTTAAGGTATCTAAAGCTGGGCAAGTAGCCTGCTAGTTCCGGTGCCGAAGGGAATAAAAAAAAGCTGGATATCAGTCTTGACAATTTTTAATTTAGTCACAAGCGGTGGCACCAATGCACAGAATTATAGTCGGCGCATGGATTTATTTCTTTTTTTTAATGAAGATAGAGAAAGTTATTTTTCAAAATCTAGTATGGGAAGGTGATCAATTTTTTCCGGTTATCTTAAATGACTATAAAAGAAAATTATTCTTTTCAAAATATTGGGAGAGTTGATAGTTACTTTTTCAAAATCTAGTATGCGAAGGTGATCGATTTTTCCGATTATCTTAACTGACGATAAAAGAAAAATTTTCTTTTCAAAATTTAGGGAGAGTTGATTGTGAGCTCCCCTCCTAATCGGCGTGACTATTCAGAGGAGTAGGGTTTATCATATATTCTTTCCCGCAGTTTATCTCGGTTATAGATAAACTGCTAGATATTAAACTGCTAGAGATTAACTGCTACACTGCTAGATAATAAACTGATAGATATTTTATAGCAGACAAAACATGTTTTATTCTTATGCAAGGCCGTATCCAGGTGGGGTCGGAGTTTGAACCTCACCACCCCAAAATTTCAGTCCGACTCGTAAAAATATACCAAATAAGCATTTAAACAAATTTTTGATGCGATTTTTAATTTTTTTGTGTACCCCCTCCCCCTCGAACAAAATCTTGGCTACACCCTTGCTCTTATGACTTTACATTTTTTACCATAGGGATGTGGAGGAGGCAGTACATCAACGATATGTGCTCCCTGTTTCCTTTCATCCATATACATTGACTAATGTTTTCCTAGCAAAAGGGTTTTGAAAGAAATGCTATCATCGGTACCCATTGCATGTACTATCATGTAATCTAAGTTATATTACTGCTTTTCCTGAGTACCGAAACTAGCAACTAGAATCCCTTATTTAAGATAATTTCAAATTTCATGTGCACCGAAATTAACAATCAACTGTCGCAAGTTAGATTCAAAGAGGTCCGACCCAGGGTACCGAAGCACCGACTTTAGTTTTACCGCCGACCATCTAGTGGAGAAATGGGCTTAAGTTTTTTAAGTTTTTCCTGTAAGTTTGACTGTGTACTAGAATTGGCTAAAAGCATTATAAAGTTAACTTAACGGAATTAATCAGATTTTTTTCCTGGAGATTGAGGGTTTTAATTACAAAAAAATCAATTCTTTTTAAGGCAAGGCCATATCCAGGGGTGGGGTGGGGTTACCCGGTTTGAACCCCCCCCCCCCGAAATTTTTGACCGAGTCGAAAATTAGTAAAACCTTAGCAAAAATTAGTAAAATTAGTCGAAAACCGAGTCGAAAATTAGTAACCCCCCCCCCCCCCAAACAAAAATCCTGGATCCGTTCTTGTTTTAAGGAAATTATATTGGAGGAATATTTCCCGGTCCTCCTCCCCTTTTTTCGTCCCCCTCCTCCTTTTTTCGCAGGTATAAGCCTTATTTATAAAGAATACCCAGTGACTGTGTGAACTTAAGGGTAAATCCAGCGATTTGGCAAAATCTAAAAGAAATGTGAAAGTAACGTAATCAAACTGGCTTTTAAAACGACCGACATGTTTGCTTATGCTTGCCAATGAATCTCTTCTGAGGCCTACCAGCTCAAAAGGGCAGCAATAATTAATCATGAACTAGACATGCAAAATTTGTTTTTCTTTCTTTTTATTTTACGTCTTTGAAACAATTCCAAAATATCGTTTTGCCATATAATTTTTAAGATGAATAAAGACAAAAAGAGGTAAACAAAAGTGAAAACGTATTTTGAAAGTAAATTTCAGAGTCACAGTCAATTTTGTTTTTTCCTGCGCATTTTATGCCAAAAAAGATGACGCGACTGTTAGTACCGTTATAGGCGTGCAAGCAGTAAGTAAATGTAGGACAGTTGTATTTTGAATTTCTAATGCACAAAAAAATTTACGGATACGGTAATGTGCGGAAATACAAGTGACGTCTTAACGGAAAAATGTAGCTCATCAATTAACTTTTTCTTGTTAATTTCGTGCCCTTTGTTTTGAGCTTCGCCGAAATTTGGCAGTACTAAATTCATGCTGTGTTTAGGGTTTTAAACATTGTGTTGAACCTTAATACTCATTAAGTTAAAAATACATGATTTATCAGTGGGGCATCAATTCATTCTGACCCTTTAAATTTAAAAAGAGAAATAAAACAAAGAAAGTAATTAGCTGCGACAGATAAATTGAACTTCTTCCTTACTATTCAAGTTCAAGAAATTAAAATTTTCAAGCTCTGAATCAAGACCGTATCCAGGATTTTGTTCAGGGAAGGGGGTATTTTTTTCGTGTGGTTTTACAAAAAAGACTTTTAAAAACAAATCAAAAGTTTGTTTATATGCATTTTTTTACATTTTTATGATTAGAAACTTTTTTAAAAGCTAAAGTTGTTTTCTAGTACTTTCAAAAATGCTATCTATTCTAATTAAACGGCCTTTGTGAGTAAGGGATTTGTGATTCGAACAAAATTCGAACTTCAGCGTAAAGAGCGAGGTATTGACTAGGGGCGAGTCCTCTCATATGCGTAATAATTTCTGTTCGTTTTAAGTTTTAATGTTGCTCCTTACTTTCAGTTGAAAAAGCTTGTTTATTTTATTTAATCTTTCACACAAGGGTGTATCCAGAATTTTCTTTTTCAGGGAATGGATATTTTTTGCGGATGGAGGGGGTTTGCGAAAAACTTTAAAAAACATCAAGAATTTATTCATATGCACTTTTGTTACGTTTTTACGAGTCGGGCAAAGCTAAGAGTCCACCCCCCCCCCAGATACGGTCGTGATTTGACACATGATCCTTTTTTTTACTTCTTCACTTAGATTACTTCTTTGGAAAAAAAATCTATGAAAAGGCACAGATTTAATGTACAGAGGAACACTTTATGTTCGTCAAATGCCATATTATCAGATTAACATAAGCTTGTAGGCTGATTTACTACCCAAGGTCGTGCCAAATGTTTCTTAGGACGAGGGAGGGGGAGAGTATAACCAAAATGATTAAGGTTCATGGAGGGGGGTAAACAATAACAAAAATCCTTGAGACGGGGGGAGGGGGTAGTATTTTTTACCTGTACAATTAAGACCAATTTATGAACCGGAGAAATATTTTTAGTTTTCTTTTTAATCTGTATTTTTACGACCGATATACAGGTCAGATATTTTTTTTGGGTGGGGGAGGGGGTCAAACCTAGTAAACACCCTTCTCCCTTGGATACGGACCAGGTACGACCAGCACTTTGACCAAGCTGCCAATATCTAGAATTTTCTTGCTAACCAACTAGCACACGTTCATCGTCCGTTCACAATTTCTTGTGCTTAAATTCTTGTATAGTAAAATATCTTAAGGCATGGCAAAGGAAGCATGGTAGATTAAAGAAACGTATAACTTGCAAATGGTTTTGTCTTACCTTTCAGGTTGATACCACAGGTCTCACCTCCATACCATTCTCTGCATTCACAGCCAACAAAATTTTGCTTGGCATCGAACTTGCACGAACCAGCAAAATTACATTCCCTACAAACCTGGACTGCTCCTACAAAAGGATCAAAGTGTTAGGGAAAGAAATTTTAGATAAATATAATAATAGTATCCCTACTCTGCTTTTAAAGACGCCCATAGGAAACTAACACGGGATTTAAAGACGCCCATAGCGGATTCCCATAGGATTTCATGACAACCCTGTGACGTCACGACAGCCCTGGCAAGATTCCGACAACATGCCCTGGCAAGATTCCCTGGTTCCAGGTGTTCCACTATTTCTTATATGATTAATTGGAGTGTGGTCGGTATAACACACAAGTATCAATAATAGGAAATTATAAGTGGAGCTACTAATCCCTCAAGCCGTCGGACCAGTTTCCAGCTGGCAAGAAACCCATGGCAGCCCTGTGACATCACGACATGCCCTTGCAAGATTCTCGGGATTCCAGGTGTTTCAGTATTTGCATATGATGAATCGGAGTGTGGCCGGGATATTTAACAAATACCAATAAATGGAGTTACTATCCCCTCGCACCTTTGCAATACGGTTCCAGGTATTCTATTAAAAAGAACACAGCTGATGACACACCCTCGTGCTTTAAAGAGTCAGATAGGGAAATTAACATGGGAAGTCAGTTAAGTGGAGCTCCTAGTCCCTCGCACCTGTACAATGCGGTCAGTTGGCAAGATTCCCATGACGGACCCTGTATCCAGGTGTAGTGTGGATGACCAATTTTATGTAACCTCGCGTCAGGACCCGTGGAGAATCCCCGCTTGTGACTTAGCGACAGCACACACCTTACGCAATGACGGTTAACATACTGTCACATTATACTTTTTTGACGTTTCATTTTTCGCCGAAACATTCAAGGCATTTTTTTCTTTCTTTTAACTTTATAGCGGCGCATACTTTATGTAATGTCAGCACACGTTGCGTAATGACAGCGTGCACATCACTGTCACACAATACTTCTTTGACATTTTATTTTTCTATATTCTGACATTTTAGTATTCTGGATTGTTCTTAATGTATTTTAGTAATAAAGGTGAAAAGAGACGAAGTAATAAAGGTCTCACATTTTAGAAATGAGCGCGCCTCATACGGCATTGCCGCCTCTGAAGCAGGAGGTTCAACACCCATATAAATTTGCAGTAATCTTAAGACATTTAAATTCTAGAGTTTCAGCCTTTTTTTTTAATAGAATACCTGTTTTGCACCACAAAACTCCTGAAAACACCGATTTACTGGGGGAAAAACTTTTTTGACTAAAATAAATCTATATGTTATGTGTGAATAGAAGAAAGGTATGGGTCCTAGCACCCAAATCCAGGGAGGAAGGGCTGTTAAGAGCTAAACTTTTAGGCTCTATTTTATTATTTTGAGGGCTTTTAATGAAAATATCTCGTTTCTTTGAGCTATATTTATGAATATTTCACACCACTGTGACAATATTCGGTTGCCCCCCTACCCTCCTAACAATTATTTCCAGGACCATTTCGACTATGGACATGCTAGCAATTGAGGATTTTAAACAATTATTTACCATATTTCAACATTTGTTTCATATTTGTTAATAATTTCTAGGGCTTATAGGACCAATTTTTGAGAGTTTTAAGATATTATTTTAATATTTCTTTTATATTTTTCATTATTGTCTTCGGGTTTAATAGATCTAAGGCTTACCATTTCGCACACATCTAGGGGCAATTTTGACTAAGGGTATCCTAGCTTTTGAGAATTTTTAGCAATTATTTACCCCATTTTAACATTTGTTTCATATTTTTAACTTTTTCTAGGGCTTATGGGACCAAGCTTTAGAGAGTTTCAAGATATTATTTTTAATATTTTTTTTCATTATTGTCCTCGGGTTTAATAGTTCCAGGGCTTAAAAACTTCAAACACGAGAGCGAACTAACATTGCAGTACCTTTTTTCACACACATGTAGGGGTAATTTTGACTAAGCATATGCTAGCACTTGAGGATTTTAAACAATCCTTTACCATATTTTAAAACATATCTTTCGTATTTTTTATATCTTCTGGGGCCTACGGGATGAAGGTTTTGAGAGTTTTAAGATATTATTTTAATATATTTCTTCATATTTTTCATT
Organism: Artemia sinica; assembly: GCA_027921565.1. Lineage (NCBI taxonomy): Eukaryota > Metazoa > Arthropoda > Branchiopoda > Anostraca > Artemiidae > Artemia > Artemia sinica. Next base: position 65,817,149 of record CM051264.1, on the reverse strand, counting down.
ATTTTTCTCTAGTTTAATAGATCTAGGGCTTACAAAATTCAACCTGGAAACCAGAGTGACATTGCGATACCATTTTTCACACACATCTGAGGGTCATTTCGAATGAAGATATGCTAGCACTTGAGGATTTTAAGCAATTATTTTCGATTATGCTTTCAATCTATTGATTCAAGTGTTTTTTTTTGAAAGCCTAGCCTTTCATAACAACCTCCAAAATACTCCACACCACCATAGCATTCCACACATACTATCCACGTGGCATCACCCCTCATCATCCTCCTAGAACATTTTCAACCTTTTCTCACCGAAAATAAGCTCAAGAATCTAAATTAAACACTGTTTTACTCGAAGCGGAACTCGACATTTCATTGCTAGAACTTGACACTCCAAGTATTTCACGCCACAATACAACACTATTACTGCTCTGTACCCCCCCCCCTTCATCATTCCTAAAACATTTTCAGACATTACATATTAGAAATTAGACTTCAATCCATTGATTCAAGCTTTTCAAGAGACAAGTCTATCATAATAATCTCCAAAACACCCCTACCCCCTCAAAGCTTTACGCACCTGCCCCCCTACCATCCGCGTGGCATTGAACAGCGGAACTCGGCGTTTCATCATTAGGACGTGATATTCCAAGCAATTCAAGCTATAGTACCACACTCTTATTGCTCTGCCGCACCTTGCGACACCTGTCATCATCATTTTAAGCGTCTTTTAACGTTTGATCACCTTCAATGGATATATTTTCTATTGCTATTATTTTCCTACTATTTCCAGTCCTGTGCCACACTATTACTGCTCTACGCCACCCTCTGACATCTTATTATTATTCCTAAGATATTTTCCGACATTCCTTGTAAAACATTACGCTTTCACTCCATTGATTCGAGTTTTTCACGAGCCTGGACTTTCATATTAACCTACAAAAGACACCCCGCCACCGCGACATTACACGCCTGCAATATCCCTACCATCCACGTGGCGTTGAACAGCGGAACTTGGCATTTCACTACTAGAACGTGACACTTCTAGCAAATCACGCCACACTACTACACTCTTACTGCGCTGCCGCACCTTGCGACACCTGTCATCATCATTTTAAGCGTCTTTTAACGTTTGATCACCTTCAATGGATATATTTTCTATTGCTATAATTTTCCAACGATTCTCAGTCCTGTACCACACTATTACTGCTCTGCGGCACCTTCTGACGTCTCATCATTCTTCATAAGACATTTTCCAGAAATTTCTTGTTAAAAATTATGCTTTCAATCCATTGATTTAAGTTTTTTTTCACAAGCTTAGCCCTTCATAATAACCTCCAAAAACCACCCCGTCACCACGACTTTACATTCCTGTCATGCATTTCACTACCAGAACGTGACACTCCAAGCAATTCCCGGCACTGTGCTACACTATTACTACTCTGCGACACCCCTCTGACATCAAATCACTATTTATAAGATATTTTCAGACATTTCCTGTTAAAGATTATACATTCAACCCATTGATTCAAGTTTTACACGAGGCAAGCCCATCACGATAACCTTCAAAACACTTCCTCACTACCACGCCATTACACGCCAGCCATCCATATGACACACCCCCTGATCACCCCTAAAATATGTTCACCCTTTCCATTCCAAAAATAATCTTATGAATCTAGATTAAACGCTGTATTTTTTTTGAACAACGGGACTTTATTTCCTTAGAAGCAACAAGTTTTTTCTTAATACGAACGAAGGTTTACTCAATACTATCAAATTTATCTTGGAAGTAACAGACTTGTTTCTTAACATTAACAATTTTTTTCTAATAGCAGCAAGTTTTCAGTCAAAGATAACAAATTTCCCTTAGAAGTAACAATTTTCTGGTAATGCTAACAAGTTTTCTGTTAGAAGTAGCAAGTTTTTCTTAACACTAACAATTTTTCTCTTAGAAGTAACAACTTTTTCCTTAATACTAACACAGTTTTACTTAATACTATCAAATTTCTCTTGGAAGTAACAGGTTTTTTTTTTAATAGTAACAAATTTTTTCTAATAGCAGCAAGTTTTCCGTCAAAGATAACAAATTTCTCTTAGAAGTAACATTTTTCTGTTTATGCTAACAAGTTACTTTGACCCTTAAAAAGGGCACTAGAAATTCAGATTACCGATTCAATGAGTCCCCCTCAAAGTATATACAATCACCCTTTCTATAAAAAACCTTATATGCCCCTGGGGCATAACTTACAATCCTTGCCATATGGGGTCGGGGGTGTCTTCCTCAAAGACACAATTTCCAGACTCTTCAACAACAATGAACAAAATTGCTAACTCCATTTACAAATTAATGTTTTGTAGTAACCGGAAAATTATATATTTAAAATTATAAATAAGAATTGTACTGGTACTGATGCCAGAAAATGACAAAACTGTGTCAAGAAGTCATATTTCGTATATTTGTTTTATGGTGGAACTTCGGCAGATAAAATGCACAAATAATTATTATCACTGAGCTCGTCACTTAACCACAACTGCACTTGAAGCGAAATCAGTGTCAAATTAAGCTTTAAGGTTTCTTTTAAAATGCCTAAAAGGGGTCATACAAAAATTTTCTTAAAATTCCTCATTTTGAGTTGAAACAGCACTCACACAAACACAACTATTTTGCGACTTACCTGCACAAACCCGGCCCTTTAGGGTTACATCTGTCGTGTTCGAGTTCAAATCTTCATAGCCCTCTTTACATTGGCATGTGAACGTACCATTTAAGTTAATGCAGTTGGCATTTGTCGGGCAATCATGCATGTCATGTAAACACTCATCAAAGTCTGAAATTAAGAGTAGAATTGATGCCATAAATGTCATAAAAAATTTAGTCATAAGACATTTAATGGGTTTTCAGTCGACCTAGATAGGAATACGTGGTACTTGGGGAGTAAACTAATCATACTGAGTCTTTACGCTAAGGGCCCAGTCAAATATAAGAGCGCGTCAACTCTTGGTGTTTTCTGAAAAATTGGGCCATAAATCTGTTTCAACTGAACCAATCAATGCATGCTTGGAGAAACACCCTTTTTAGGTGCACCTTGATTGGTTGAGATGCCCCGATTTCTGGCCCAAATTTCCAAAAAAGACGTCACATATAAACACCCTCTAACATTTATTGTTATTCTTCTTCTTCGTATGCTTCTCCCATTGTTATCAAAATTATTCTGGTTTCTTTGAATTTTAGTCAGCCAAAAGTCAGTCATCAAACAGTTCGTGGTAACAAAGTGTAAGTAAGGAGCGACCCGGCCCAATAGTAACCGAAACTCTAAAAGACGGAAGTTTTATACCAATAGATACATCAAAAGAATCAAATTTTTATGCTGATTTCAAATCAAGGCCGTATCCAGGGGGGGGGGTACCCGGTTTGAACCCCCCCCCCCCTGAAATTTTTGACCGAGTCGAAAATAAGTCGAAAATTAGTAAAACCTAGGTAAAAATCAGTATAATTAGTCGAAAACTGAGTCAAAAATTAGTACCCCCCCCCGAAAAAGTAAAAAATTAGTAAGCCCCCCCCCCCGAAAAAAATCCTGGATCCGCCCTTGTTTCAAATATATAAGTTTCATCCAGTTTAGTCTTACCCATCAAAAGTTACGCGCCTGAGAAAATTTGCCTTATTTTCGAAAAAAGGGGCAAACACCCCCTGAAAGTCATGAAACTTTAATGAAAATCACACCATTGATTCAGGGTGTTAGAGAACCCTACTATTGAAGTTTCAAGCTCCTATCTGCAAAAATGTGGAATCTTGTATATTTTGCCAGAAGAAAGATCACGGATGCGTGTTTATTTATTTTGTTTTTTTTTCCAGGGATGATCGTATCGACCCAGTGGTCCTAGAATATCGTGGGAGGACTCATTCGAACGGAAACTAAAAATTCTAGTGCCCTTCTTAAGTGACAAAAAAATGGAGGGCAACTAGGCCCCCTCGCACGTTCATTTTTTCCAAAGTCACCCGATAAAAATTTTGAGATAGGCATTCTGTTCAGCATAGTCGAACAATCTGATAACTATGTCTTTGAGGAGGACTTAATCTCCCACAGTTCCCGGGGGAAGGACTGCAAGTTATGAACTTTTCCCATTGTTTACATATAGTATTGGTTATTGGGAAGTATACAATCGTTTTCTAGGGGCATTTTTTCTGGTGGGGGGAGTTTGGGGGAGGGGGGTTACATTGGAGTATCTTTCCATGAAGAGTATTTTCATGGGGGAAGAGAATAGAGCAATTGAAACGAACAGAAACTATTACGTATATGAGGGGGTCCGCCCCCTCGTCAATACATCGCTCTTTACGCTTAAGTTTTTTTGTAACACAATCAAAAGCTAACTATTCAATTTTTTGAATAAATAGCTATTTATTTCAATTTGTTTTTAGCTATTTATTCTAATGAAACGGCCTTTGTGATTCAGGAGTCATTTTTAAAGAATTGGATCAAAATTCGAACTTTAGTGCAAAGAGCGAGGTATTGACAAGGGGGCGAACCTCCTCATATACGCAATAATTTCTGTTCGTTTAAAGTTTTAATGTTGCTCCTTAATTTCAATAGAAAAAAGTATGCTTTTTTTTATTATTTAATCATTCAACAGTGTAAATATAACATCAGACTTGCTAAGAAAAATATAAATTAAAAAAACAACAACTAAACTGCCTTCCGAAAGTTTTAGCTTATGTGTGCATGAAGCCCATGCGATTGGATATTTTGACGAAGATTTCCTTCGCTCAGTTTTATCTGTATCTGTTTTGGGCCTCTTGTAAAATGAGCTATTACTGCTGGCCTATAAATGGGGGGCTCTTTTTTGGGACGTTTTTTTTAAGCTGAGGCTATGAGCACGAATGAAGCGTGCAAGTTGGTTATTACTGACGAAATTCCCTGTTTTCAGTACATCTATACGTGTATGGGGTCTCTTAGAAAACGAGCTATTGTAAACTGACAACAAGTTGGTTTTTTTTTGGGTGGGTGAGGGGGGGGGGTAAAATAGTAGGGGAAAAGTAACTAGGGGTTAAAGGGGACACAGCCTCTGAAGGGGCGCAAAACTGAGTTTTTTTTTCAATACTACGATCTGCTTATATTGTGGTAGTAATGAGGGAAAAGGAACAAAAACCAACACTGTCCCGAGACCTGAAAACCCTGGCTACGGCTCTATTCGGGACAAATTTACGGTGCTCAGTTCAATGGTACTTAGTTTAACCTTTACAGGCAACATTTAAGCTTTATAACTGTACTCTATGTAGTAATAATAGTGGGAGGGGAGAGGGAGAACCAGGGAAGTATAGTTTTAAATCACTCCCCCTTTTGTTGCGTAGTCATGAACCGTGAAAAATCATGACTCTGTCACAAAGGACTGCCCTAGTACCAAAGGTCAGAAATTTTATCATTTTTTCAAATTAAAAAAAAAACAAAAAACAATACAAGCTTCGCGAATGCGCAATTATATCTGTTTTTAGCAAAGTGTCAAAGAAAATGGGTGTTCTAACCAAGGTCGAAAAGCGGTAAAGCAATCTTAAATGAACTTAGCCTTTGGGTTAAATGGGAAAAAAAAGTTTCACACTAACGACTTTATCCTTAATTATTATCCAATAAAATGATTTAATGACTATGAGTGATTGTATGTGTGGTTCATAATTGATCTCCTTATTGAATTTTCTCCTTATTGAATTGTATGTGTGGTTCATAATTGATCTCCTTATTGAATTTTCTCCTTATTGAATTGTATGTGTGGTTCATAATTGATCTCCTTATTGAATTTTTCATTGGTATCCGCTTCTTACTTAATAACAGTCAAGAACGGCCTTAACGTAAGATTCATATCCCAGAATGTTTCAGATCATTGGAAACAAAACAAGGGGGATCGTTCCTAATATAACTTTTTTTTTAAGGGGGCAGTTTTTATTCAGGATAAACTACGACCACAACGCAAGGTTTATTAGACACCTTAACTAGATGCATAGCAGGTTAAAAATCAACTGCTTTTTGTTTTTCTCTAAATCAAAACATTAAGTTTGAATATTTTGGCCAGATTAGGGCCGAAATGCTGTCAAGTGAAAAATCGGAAATAACCAATCGCGTTAGAACAATCAAAATGCTATTTACGTAGTCTCCTCGTTTCAGAAGCCACTCTGCATGCATAACCCTTGCCTATGCAAGGTGAACGGTTGTTATATAAAACGTAAATGCCGTATTGCTAATGGCTATAGCCTATAATATTACATATTCACGTAGCACCTTTTTTTTTGGGGGGGGGGGGGAGGGGAATAGATCTTTCTGAGGGAGAACCACAAATGTCAACCACAGTGAACTACAAAGAGCATTTTTATGCCCAAATTTACCAACTTTTCGTAAGATGTCCTTCTGGTCAATACAGAGGTGGGCAATTAACTAGTGTCTATTTTTGCAGCACCCCAAAATCCTTCCAGTACAGCACTAGTTAAACTTTACCATAAGCAGCGGGAGGTTGAGGGGGAGACGGTAGCTTGAAAAAAAAATTTTCGGCAAGGTTGTACAATTTTTCAATTAATTTTATATTCAGATTTTTTTGTATTTTTATTTATTATTTTTATTTTTTTTTGCAAAACGTTTTCTAGTACCGGTATGATACAATGAAAGTGGCTTCCTTCTGTGAAGCATAAATGTAGAAAGTGAAAATAACTAGAGTTTTGGAATTTTTCATTAAAACACCTTTAGGATAATAAGCAATTTTTAAATAAGTGAAACCTGGTTAATATGGTATATTACTTTATATAACTGGTAAGTATCCGTAACCCTTAGCCAATTACGTAAGATTATTCAACGGGCTTAGGTATTGAGTTGAAATTTTCAGGAGACGTTTTTTAGGCGGGATGAAAATTTTTGTTTTCGAGAGGCAATTTTTGGGGGAGGGAGAAATATCCCCCCCCATTGCCCTTACAAAAGAGTATACGTTAGGTTTTATTTAATCCCGGTTATCTAACAGGCTGTTTGTCTTGTTTTTAATAGCCTATAACTTGCTTCAACTAAGCAAGAATAAAGGACACATAAAATGCATTTTTTTAAGAGGGACGCACGAAAGACGGACAACCGCTTTACGTCTTTATGATATAGGAACGTGGGGGATATAATCCTATGTTTTGCTACCCGAATCCCTGTGTATCCCGCTATATTGAAAATATCCAAATTAGCAATGTAAATATCTAAATAAGCCAGTGAAAATATCCGATGGAATATAAAATCGAAAAGATTTTTTTTGAAAAATAAAAAGCAGGTTTCACAGCTTCAGCTTTTTTAGATCAGTCATTTTAGATTGACAATTTCACAAACAACTATAATACTATTATTCAAAAGCACGCAAATGTCTAAGTTTTCCCACATGTTCAGTGATTTGTCAATGCGCTATTTAACAAATCAGAAAGTAGGTTTTCAAGCCAAGGCATATGGCAGATTGTTCTATATAATGAATTGTTTCATGTTTTTAACCCTTTCGGTCACATGTTTTTATTCTTTAATCAGCATTTTATGCTAAATACTAAACTTTTCGATGATATCAACATTTTTAATTTAGATATGGAAAATCATTGACTGCGTGGGTGGTCTTGTTTAGGGAGGGAAGAGAGTGAGAGATGAGATAAGCAGAACCGTTCAAAGGGGTGCAACCAGGGCAGCTGCCCCAGGTGCCGTGACTGGGGGGGGTGATGCGAGTAGGGGGTTCCCCACTTTTGTCAATTTTTTACTTTGATTCGGCTTTTTTGTTTACATTTCAGTCGGGAGGGGGGGGGGGCACTGAAATTATTTTTCCTCCGGGCACCATCAACCTTAGGAACAGCTCTGAAGATGAGACTTATTAACAATAAAAAAGAATCGAAACATCAAACATCAAATAGATGACTTTCTTTTAAAGATAACAATCGAGTGGCAGTTTCTAGCCAACTCAGATAAAATATTCCAGGCAGAATGACAAGCAGTCAGGGGATTGAGGTATGATCTTACTGACGGACTGAATGGAAACTCCAATACGCCTGGGTCAATAAAGGATCATATAGGATCACCTAGTAAAGAGTGACACGGCTCCCATTTATTTTTTCGCTTTGAAGGGATAATTGTGAGAACTTGGGAAGGGGCTCATTCAATCAGATATTAACCAAAAGAAATCATAGTCTTTTTTTAAAGGCTAAAGGTGACTGGAGGGCAACCAGAATCCCTACTTCCGCTTTTGTCACAGGCATCATGGTAATTCCCCATTACAATTGTTCGAAAGCTTAAGTTAACCATTGTTTTAGACAGATGAATTTATTTTTCAGTAGTTTTTTTTTGTTCAATAAAAGACACGTTTTTTCAACTGAAGGTAAGGAGCAGCACTAAAACTTAAAACAAACAGAATTTATTACGTGTATGAGCGGGCTGCCCCTTCCTCAATCCTTGCGTTTTACGCTAATGTCTTAAAATTCTTTAAAAATAGTTGTCATTCAAATTCAACGGGCCTAGTGTTTCAGCAGTATTTCTTAAAGAATTATGATCAAAATTCAAACTTTGACTTGACTTGGGTCAAACTTGACAAATTTACGAAAAAGTTGAATATGTTCTGTACAAGGAACGTTAAACTTCATTCACTTGTACTGCTCCGAAAATCTGATTAAGTTTATCGACGTTCCACAGCTCATGCACCCTTGTTTTATGGTTTCAAGGAAAATAGGTAGAATCTTTAGTGGGTATAGAAAATTTTACGAGAGGGGAGAGTGGAGAGGGGATTTAACCTCCAAAAGTAAGGTTTTAGGCTAGGGTTTTCCCCATTTTCTGAGAAACTTTGGAACCAATATTTGAACGAACACTCACCTTCTCACATATGCAGTTATTATAGTTGAATCAATAACGGAAACTTTCAGTCAAGAGGTTCCTAAATCTTCTCTTAAATATGAAGCTAGCTCCAATACCTTATACTTGTTCGATGCCAAGAGCTAGGTAGCAGACTTTCAAAAAACGCAATTTTAGATTTCCTTTTCCATGTTTTAACGGAAGATGGTTGCGAAAATAGTGGAGTATGTGAAACCTAAAACGCAGGAGCAAACTTTTCAAAGGAGTCTCAAAGGTAACATGATTTCCTTCGATGAAAAGGGATGTACACCCAGCGCCAGCTGGGATTATTAATAACAGTAGTAGTGGTGGCATTTATTATCTATGGACTCGCCAAACGGATTTCGTTGGTGGAGTTAAAGTCAAACCGTTGATAAAAATGATTATAAGTTGCTATGAAAGTAAAAAAAAAAAAAAAGACAAGTTTAAAAAAAGACAAACTTTGATCTAATGAGCAAACGAAAAGTAATAAGAAAAATAAATTACCTTCAGCAACTAAGCTTCCCGTGTTTGTCTAGAGGGCTCAATAACTTCACCATCCAATTCAAAATTCCTGCTTTCTACTCCGTTACTAACTGCAGTCTTTACATCATCTAAATTGACTTCGTCACTTGCCTTAAAAGAAAGTTAAATCATGTATATCTTATACATAAACCAAACTATACAAATATAGAGGTCTGCTACAATTTCGACGCTTATTTTATTTCCCTTTCAAGTTAAAAATAAAAGCCCAATCTGGTATGTCTTTCTAAACTTTATGCATTTAAATTAGTATCAAGTTCTGTTGTAATTGCTGTAATAAGGTTAAAAAGACCATATACCTTAGGCACCTTACACACGAATTGCGCAGACCAGATTTGGCTTGGTTTTAGTTCATGTGTAATACGAATAGAAGAACCCACACCTTCATCTCCTTGTCGGTAAATTAATTTAAAAGAACAAAGTTTTCCCGAGGGAAGTAAAGAGCGAATTTGAAACTTAAGATGGACAAAACTTATTACTTCACAGCCTATTTAATACATATCAATAACACTAGTGCAAATAAACCAACTAATTATATATCCCTATGCTTTTAGGATTATACAAAACTAGCGCTTTACTGAAAACACAGAAGTCAAGTATAATAAACAGGATTATTGATTTAAGAGTCAAAAGGGAGTATGTAGCCTGACAACACTAAACGAATCTATACACTTTTTCATAGTCTTACACCAGTTGTGACATTAGTAAACTTTCAGTATACAATTAAAATTATCTTAAAACATAAGCGTAAAACTAATTTTTTTTTTAACAACCGCGAAGTAATTGAACAGCATACATAATACTGGATTGATTTATCAAGCAGCGTTTTGGTCTCGCCAGCTATAATACTAATAGTGGGTAATATACAGTCTTAAATTGTAAGAAATATGCTTAGTATTACTTGAAATGAAGATCAAATAAGACATGATATGAACTCTGAAAATCTGATTATTTCTCTCTATACAACAGTGAATTTCAAGCTATGATACAAATTCTAAAGCTAGTCTATAGTCCTATTACCATCAAGATGGCTTTACTTTGAACTTGTGTACAAACTAATCATGACATGTCCTTTTCAGAACCAAAATAAGAGCCAGTCATTGAACTGAGCCATTATACAGAAGTGATACTAAATTCAACATAAAAAAATAAAGCAAAATCCTAAAATGGATTGTTGCTTTATCTTAAAAGGGATTGACCCTAAAACGGATTGATAATACTTTTATTCTGTAAAAAGTGTCCTTAATTGGTTTGCTTTTACTGGACTATATTTTACTCCTATGTTATTTTGTTTTTTCAGTAAAGCGCTAGTTTTGTATAATCCTAAAAGCATAGGGAAACATGATTAGTTGGTTTATTTGTACTAGTTTTATTGATGTGTATTAAATAAGCTGTGAAGTAATAATTTATGTCCGTTTTAAGTTTCAACTTCGATCTTTACTTTCCTCGGGAAAACTTTGCTTTTTTTTAAATTAATCTTTGTTCGTTTTTGATTGAAATTTAATGTAGAAACAACACTGCCATAATCTTTTTTATTTATACAGAATAATGTATGTTCGTTTTAAGTTTTAATGTCACTTCTTAGTTTCAGTTGAAAACTTATTTTTAATATATTTCTAATTATCACCGATCTAGGGGAGATGAGACACCTTTAGAAAATACTACAAACAACCTTGACAGCAAAGAAAAACTTTCAGTCTTTAACTTAAAGTTCATTAACCATACTTCACAAAACAATACATGTTTTTCATGAACGTTTGTTTTTCGATGAGCAAAAAGCTGTTTTTACTCGGCAGACTTCGCCTGAAAAAGCCATAATGAAGACATGGCTTTATAAATCACCTACTGACTAGCAGAAACTAGAAGGCTACTGTAACAAAAGAGAGCTAGGGCTCATTAAAAAACTTATATTTATACCTAATCGCTTTTCATAAATTTGACTTGATAGCACATTCCCACAAGGTTTACTTTCGGTTGTTTCCCCAACTCTTTTAAATGAAACAAGTGCCTTTTCCAATAAAATGGCCAAAAAAGTTGTTTTTCAAAACCTAGGCAAGAGCAATAACTAAGGGGGTAAGGACGTCCCTTCCCCTCAGTTACCGCCGTTAGAAGTAACACACAGGCTTCATCCCAGAGTGAAGTTTGAAGGTTCAATTCAAACTGTTGATAAATCAAGCTTAATTTTTGGTAGATTTTTAGTTGAAAAGTTTTTAGTTTTAGTTAATTGTTTTCGCAATAATCTTTGACTTTTTAGATGGGTATACGATTTATGGAACTTACTAAGAGGGTCTGGAGGGGGAGTATATGTGAGGGGTTCTTATAGACCTCCAGTTAGGGGCTTTGGACCATAATTATTGCAATAGTACCGTTGCATGCTTCCAAACTCTGGCACTTTGAATGGTGAAATTGATAAAAAGCACGTAGATATGAGTAATAGGTTTAAAATCAGCCTTCCCGGGATATGCCTTAAAAAATGAGTGCATCACGTTTGCAAAAATAGTGGATTATCTGAAAAGTAATCATAAGAAGGGAAAAACCATGATTAAAAAAAGTCCAAGCTGGAATCCAACGCATAATAATCTAATTTGAAGTCCAGCACTGTACTGACAGAACCACGCCTCTAATAATGTAATTTAATATATTAGTGTTTGTAGGACTTTAATTGCTTAGCTTATTAAGGGGAACTGGAGGGGGAATTTGAAGGAGGTGTTCTTGCAAACCTCCAGTTAAGGGTTTTGAACCATAATTATTACAATGATGCCGTTTTATGCTTCCAAGATTTTCCACCTAAGAAGTGGCACCAAAAATGTTGTTTTCAGTGCTATATCTCACTTACAAATGGTAGAATTGATAAAAAGCCTGTAGATATGAGTAAAAGTTTTCAAATGAACCATTAGACATCACCCTAAAAAGTTCTGGTAGCCCACTAGCACCAGCTTTTCTACTTGAGACATGGCACCAAAAGTGCCGTTTTTAGTGCTATTTGAAACTTGCAGATGGTGGAATTTATAGGAAGACCGTAAATATGAGAAATATTTTTATATGAGCTATTGAAAATCTATCTAAAATGTTCTGGTAGCCCGCTAGCCCCACCCCTCGAGAAACGACATAAAACGTGCCTTTTTTCGTGCCATATGGCACTTGCACGTGGCGTAATTTATATAAACCACGTACATGTGAGAAATAGCTTTTGAATGAGCTCTTAAGCATCTCTCTATGATGTTCTAGTAACCCGCTAGGCCTGGAAAAAAGAAGAAAAAAAGACCGTTTCAACATTTTTTAACTTTTAGTTACTATGCGCTGTGGTTTGCTCTTTACTAGGTTGCAGCTACTGCTTTGACCATGACAAAGAGTTCATTGCAAATTCTCCTCAGAAACTAGTTAACATTAAAATCTGTGAAATCTAATACATTGTAGAATTTTTAAAAATCTAGTAAATATAAGCATTAGCTTTTAATTGAGCCATTAAACATCTGTCTACGACGGTGTGGTAGCCTGCTAATTATTTCAGTAGCTTACTGATGAGCAGACGATTTATGAAACTTACTAAGGGGGCTGGGAGGGGATTTTACGGGGGGGGGTCTTGTGAACCTCCAGTAAAGGGCTTTGGAACAAAACTAATACAATAGTACCTGTTTTGTACTTCAAAGCTTTTCCACTTAAGAAGTGGCACCAAAAGTGTTGTTTTCAGTGCTATATCGCACTTACGAATAGTAAAATTGATTAAAAAAAACACGTAGCCTATATATGAGTAATAGCTTTCAAATGAGCCATTAAACATCACTCTCATGAGTTCTGCTAGCCCAATAGCCCCAGCTTTTCCACTTGAGACAAGACACCAAAAGTGCCGTTTTTATTTCCATTTGGAACTTGCTGATGGTGGAATTTATATGAAAGACGTAGATAAGAGCAATATCTTTTACATGAGCTATAAAATATTATCTACGATGTTCTGGTAGCCTGCTAGTGCCACCCCTTGATAAATGGCACAAAAAGTGCCATTTTAGTGACATATGGAACTTGAGGATAGATGAATTTATAAAAAGCACGTAGATATGAGAAATAGCTTTTTATGAGCCATTAAGCATCTCTCTATGATGTTCTGGTAGCCACTAGGCCTGTTGAAAAAAAAAAGAAAGAACAAAAAAAACAAAACAAAACGGGAAACATATCAGTGCTACCGATGCAAAAAACTGATTTTCCTTGTTGTTCAGGAAGGGGGACTGTAATTTCCCTGTACAAGGTTTTCGACCATGTTGATTCCAATGGTACATTTTTCATTTTAATCTGACGCCATTTTCGAGGGGTTGAGGTTTTTTTTTCAAAATCACCATAAATTACTTTTCGCAATAAACTTTTACTTTTAAGATGAACCAAAAAAATAGTTAACATTCCCGAGTCAGTGTCCGATGGCAATCTTTTTCACCAGGCAGTTTTTTTCAAATCACGTTTTTTAACTTTCGGTTACTATGGGCTGTTGTTCGCTCTTTACTAGGTTGCAGCTACCGCTGCAACCATGATACCATGCTTTAAAAAATTAGCCTAGAAAATGACTGTAAGAAAACAACGGATAGCGATACCGATATTTCCGATACGTTGTATGCGACACCAATGCGCCCGATACCGATACGCCCTTCCCCAGGTACTATGGAGGGCCATACCATCATCAGAACCATATATATTGGACCTTTGAACTATGTTAAACAAAATGGCTATGTCAAAAGTTTTATAGGACTAGTTTGGGGGGAGGGGGCCTGTAGGGAGAGGGGCTATTTGCCCTCCAGTCTTTTTGGTCACTTAAAAATGGAACTAGGAAATTTAATTTCCATTCGATTGAGCCGTTAAACATCTCTCTATGATGTTCTGGTCATTCGCTAGCCCTGGTGAAAAAAAAGAAAAAAAAGCAGACACATCAGTGCTACCCATGCAAAAAAGTCAATTTCCTTGGTGTTCAAGGCGGGGGACTGTAATTATCCTTCGAAAGGTTTTGGACCATGCTGATTCCAATGATGCACTTTTTATTTCGATCTGACACTATTTTCAAGGGTTTCAGGCTCTTTTTCGAAATCATCATAAATTTCTTTTCGCAATAAACTTTTACTTTTAAGATTAACCGAAACAATTTTCATGCACATCCGGGTACTAAAAAGAATAAGAAAAAAAAACAGTCTTCAACTTAATAGGATAGTCATTCTTGGGCTTGCCAACCTTAGTGATTTATCACTATTTCTAGTGAATTTCGCACATAAATTATTAGATTAGTGAAGAAAATCACCAAGTAATCAATAAAATCTATTGATTTTTTTTCCACCGGGTGGCAACCCTGGTCATTCTACGGTTTGAGGGGGACAAAATTGCAACACAAATATTTTTTCGCTAAAAAGCTCAGAAAAACCAGGGGAATAACACATTAAAACTTGCAGAAATTCGTAACCGGAAAACGACCCAAATCACACAGGTTCAAATTTTACCAAACAACAAAAAATTAATGCTTTGGCTTTGAATGAGTTTTTAATGGTCTTGTACTTCGTATTCGGACCTATTGAGAATGTATATTAGTTTTTAAATTCATTAAGACTTTATTCCCCCCCCCCTAAAAAAATAAATGCATAAAAGCCCAATTTCGCAGAAAAAAAAGAAAATTTACTTCTATTCCAAAAAATTTTGGTATGCCATTCTATACCTTATATTATCTGCTGAATTACAGAAAACTGGGCAAGGAAGACATTACAACCTGAAATCCATATTTGAAAAATTTAGGTGTTTCCACATTGAAAAAAAAGTGGGAGTCGTTTCCTATTAAACTGGACATGTGAGCTGTATGTAAGACAAGAAAATTAATTGCAAACATTCGTGGAACCTAATTCTAACAAAAAAGTAGCCTTTAGTTCTTTGCCAAATGTAGAAGTGTGATTTGCTCATCTTTTCTGTCCCCTGGACTTCAGAAATAATTTTTGAAAGAAAGTCATACTTCAAATATGACTGGTAAAAGCTTAAAAAAAGGTACAAATTTAGAAACAAATCTGACCAGAACTGGTTGGTGTCACATCCTTCATTAGGATCACAGCATTGATTGCTTTGCTTTGATTTTACATTAATATTCTATTTCAAATTCACACTCTTCCTGGTTCTGCTGACTCTAAACTACGTATGTACAGTTCTCGCCTAAATTCTGAACAGGCAGATGTGTATTAGAGCCCAGATCTTCGACAGGACCATCTTGCTGTTTGACAACCCGACTGGCACATGCGCCTGATAAAATTAAGCAGCCGCTCTGGTGTGGGTTTGCATCTTCCGTGACTTACATGAGATAACCATGTTGAAGGCACCAACCCCAAGTGGTAGGGTCCAGACTGGAAGAACCTCCATTCCACTTAGCAGTCTGAAAGGAGACTGCAGTGTGAAAATGGTACCAAGCAGCTGAAGATGTGGCCAAGCAGCTGGAACAAAATTTCAGATGCAGCGTCACCGGGGCTCTTCTTTGCTTTTAGAATACTGAAATGCTTCGAGCTATGCTTGCTTTTAACTCGGCAGAGAAGGCGGTTGACATTTTCTTTTGGGCGACGGATTACTAGAAGCAACAAATCTGTATCACTACTGACAACCGAAATTTCCGTCGTAGTCGGAATAGAAACGGTTGTCTAGACAATAAGAAAGTAAGCTTTGACGGTGGCCTGATATTTTAATTCTCTTTAATTCCCGTAGTGCAATAAGCATTATCCATCAAAGACAATGTATGCACTTTTGAAATGCTGCTTCAAGAAAGCCACATAATTGTCGCATATAGTCCCATAAGGTAGCTCTAGTAAGATAAGATAGCATTTGTGCTGCAACCACCATCCATCAGTAGCATAGTGGCCACAAGGGGTGGGAGAAACTGGGTCGACACTGAATCGTCCTTTATAGATGGGGTTTACGAGAAACGCCTTGTCGGGACTTCTCATGACTTTAAAAGTCAATAGAAAATGTATTTTATGATCCGTCAACATAATGCGTATGTTTTCTTAGCGTACCTTTAAACGGCACAAGAAAATATGGTTTTGGACTTTTGGCTGAATTCTGGGCTGCCTAAGAAATGTTTACTAAATGAATTTAAGGGAATTTGATGTTATGATGTCTTTTGTGCCTCAATTTTGTGTTTTTAATAGATAAGATAGTGGTTAATGCGGCATTCACAAGGCCGTATCCGTGAGGGGGGCTGGGTGTAGGGAGTTTAAATCCCCCCGAAATGGTTGTCTAACTCGTAAAAATGTAACAAAAATAAATATAAACAGATTTTTGGTGGGCTAAATCCGGGCCTGTAAGTGTGATTATCAGGGATTTTACGGTTTCAGATTTTTGCGAGTCATAGCATGGACTTTTTGAACGTTTTGGCGCAAAAAACCATTGGTGTTGGAGTTTGTTCTAGATTTGACTTTTTTTTCACGTAGGATGACTAGCCAAGTAATAGTTTTCAGCTAATATTTCCACTATTCAGCTTGTTTGTGTTATAGCCCAAAAATGAAGGATCGTATTTATTTCTTTTTTCAACAATTAATATGAGCCACTAGACCTTTGAAGACAAATGTTTTGTTTCTGATACCAATTGTATCAACGAGACCAACTAGAAGCAAATGTTTCTAGACCAACTTGGACAAATGTTTCAGTTGGTTAACTAAGTTCACGCCAATAAGTTAAGGAAAACATTCAGGAAGTTCATTGGGATATAAAACGCTTTGCTTAAAGCAATTCCATTCACTGTTATGTTGAATACAAGTGAATTACAGGAATCACTTCTTAGACATTTATTATGTTTACAATGTAAGCACAGAATTAGGATATAAGCCAGAAGGCCGATTGGGTGGGGTTTTATGGTACTTTATTTTGTCTTTTTCCGCATCAAGGGACTTGGGCGATCAACACTACAAGAGTTTTCGAATCTTATCGATCAATTGTTAAAATCGAGTTGATCGTCAAATCGAGTCAATCGTCAAAATCGATCAATTAAAATCGAATCGATCGTCAAAATTTGTTGGTTTCAGTTTAAACAAGAGGATTCCATGGCCTTCCAATTGGAGAAACCATTTACAGGATCGCTATAAATATACCATATTTAATTAGCCATTACCAAGATTGATAAACTATTAAATTATTCAAAAAACCGAATAATATGGGATTAGTTGGAATTTAATGCTTCTTAATCTTGTTCAACAGATCATTTTAGGATCAGAACAAAGTTTCCCTTCAAATAAGCGACATCATTACCTAGATTATGCAATTACACCTAGTTTCAGAAAAGTATAGTCAGGCAAAAATTTGTTGTACATCAAGTGTCGAATACAAAGTCATGATGAAGAGTCAGCTGTATATAATGCCCTCTACCACTGCTCTACCCTCTAATGGGGAACCAGAGAATTCTTCGCGGGGAGTGGGTTGGGAAAATATGAAAATTGCATTTCTAGCCACAAATCTAACAATTTTACTGAGCAAATACGAGGGAACATTAATCCCTTTGTTCTCTGGTTTGTTTATCCCGGTTGGCAAAAACATAATCGCTTATAAGCTAAATTTTCATCTTAGAATCACAAACGGACTGAGCCAGGCATGTGTGCATGAATTTTTCTCACTGCAGGTGCAAATTACAAGAAAAGCGCAAAAAAGGCAAATTGGATGAAAAATATTAGACATTAGAGGAACAACTCAGAAATTTAATGAAAAAAGAATGGTCTACAACAACCCTCCGCGCAAGTTTATGGACTAAGCTCCTTGAAATAAGGACTGCTAGCAATATAGTGGAAATATGAAATAATGAAAAGTGTCTATATGTATACCTTTACAAAGACAAGCATATCCACTCGTATCCCTTCCGAATCCTTCTTCTTTTCTTCCTTTACGTCTACGAGCTCCACACCTCTGTAAACAGAAGCTAGTTCGCTGTCCATAAAAGTACTGTCCAACCCTCGTTTGACCAAGTTTGAAAGCTTGATAAAATGTTGCTTTGACTTGTCTTCGTACGTGTCACTGTATTGTAAGCTATTACCATTCAACGACTCAAGAACCATTGATATGTTGTATGTATAAGCCTCTGAAAATAAATAAATAAATTAGTGTAGCAGAAAACTTAAGACTGTTTTCTCAGATGAGTCTTATCTGGAGGAGGTGGGTAGGAACTTAATATCCCCTGAGATATGACTTAGAGAATACCATTCTCCTACAATAAAAACTCGAAGCTGTGGTATAGCATTATTTTTTTATGTTCTCAGCTTCTTTACCCCAAGTAAAATACTTTGATACCGCCTTCCTTAATACCTAAATATTTCAATGATGATATCTGATTCTAACTTGGCTATAGGGTATGTTTTTGATAGGTGTAAAATAATATTTTTTCAAGAGTTTTATTTTGTACCCTTCCAATATTTTTCCCGGGTTTTTTTGCAATAATCATTGAGGTTTTTCAAATTTTGTAAATTTAAGTCAACGAATTTTTGGAAGATTCCAAGTGGCTATATGTCTATTACCCCTTTCTGCTACCACAGGGGCCTTAAATTATGGAACATAAAAACCATTGCAGATTTACAAGACAGATATGACAGCCTTACAATTAGTGACTCCACTATCTCCGAATCTGTCTTGAAAAAAAAATGTTGCCCCGAAACCTCCCCGAATTTTAAAATACATTTAAGAGAGCCTAATTTCTTCTGCGAAATCCCGAAAAATTCAGGGATAATGAAGGCACCACTTACAATACCAGAAAACCTCCCGTTGGAAAGACTAATCCTAGGATATTTTTCTTTAATTATTTTTGTTTTTCTACTTCTACTAACAATTCATTGCAGCATCAAGCCCCTTTAGGCCAACCCAGCTACTCACGCTTTTTTTCCAGCCCGACATATTCAAAGATCCACTCTTTACCTTCTATCATGAAGTTCCACTTTCCTGTAAATCCTTACTCGATAACGGCTTTCTGTTAGGCCTAGATGGGTGGCTAAAAACCACAATCTTTGGTAATCTGTCATCTTTCATCTCATTTTTTTCGTTCAGTTTCTAAAAATTCAACTTTCTTTTACTTTCTTTTCAACTTTTACTTTCAACTTTCTTTCTTCAACGTACTTTCTTTCTTTGTAAATTTAATCACAAACTATTTCTTGCCGAGAAAGCTTATCAGTTCATTCGCTCAACAGCCATTACCCTGACGATATTTAGTATGTTTGCAAAGTTAAGTCAAGGTTTGACTTCTTTTTTGGGTGTTTTTTCATCTTCTACAAGTCCAAATATTTAATTGATTTCCAGTGACACTTTTTAATTATAGCCAACATTTAGCCTAAAGAGCTATTCACTTCCTTTTTCCTGAACAATCTTCTGAATGAATTAGGCTTCTAGTTTTAAATTGAAATTTCTACCTTTTTGACTTAAAAAAACTTATTCTTATTATCCTTTCATTTAAGACTATTCAAATCAGGTACAATTCTGGTCCTCGCGAAAGAAACAATCACTTCAATCCTCGTTATATCCATAAAATAAAATTGAACTTATCTCTAATAAAATCTATTTTTACTTAACTAAACTACGGTACAGAATCTGCAAGGATACCTTTCAAACAGTTCGTGGTAACGAACTGTAAGTAAGGAGCGACCCGGCTCAATGGTAACCGAAACTCTAGAAAACGGTATTTTGATACAAATAGATACATCAAAAGAATCAGATTTTAATGCTGATTTCAAATATATAAGTTATATAAGTACCCATCAAAAGTTAGGCGCCTGAGAAAATTTGGCTGATTTTTGAAAAAAGGAGGAAAGACCCCCTAAAAGTTATAGAACCTTAATGAAAATCACACCATCATGTTCAGCGTATCAGAGAACCCTACTGTAGAGGTTTCAAGCTCCCATCTACAAAAATGTGGAATTTTGCATTTTTTGCCAGAAGAGAGATCACGGGTGCGTGTTTATTTGTTTTTTTTTTTTGGTTTTTTTTTCCCCAGGGGTGATTGTATCGACCCAGTTGTCCTAGAATATCGTGGGAGGGCTCATTGGAATGGAAATTAAAAGTTCTAGTGCCCTTTTTAAGTGACCAAAAAAAATGGAGGGCAACTAGGCCCCCTCCCACGCTCATTTTTTTTCCAAAGTCACCTGATCAAAATTTTGAGATAGCCATTTTGTTCAGCATGTTCGAAAATATAATAAGTATGTCTTTTAGGATGACTTAATCCCCCGAAATTCCCGGGGGGAGGGCTGAAAGTTATGAACTTTACCCAATGTTAACATATAGTATTGGTTATTTGGAAGTATACAGACGTTTTCAGGGGAGATTTTTCCTGGTAGTGGGGGGGGGATGGTTCGGGGTTATGTGGGAGGATCTTTCCATAAAGGAAGTTTTCATGGGGGAAGGGACATTGCTATGAAGGGGACGCCGGACTTCCCAACATTATTTAAAGCAAGATCAGAAATTTAATATAAAAAAACAACTATTTCAACTGCAATAGCAGCAACATCGAAACTTCAAACGAACAGAAAATATTACATATATGATTGGGTTCACCCCGTAGTCAATACCTCGCTCTTTAAGCCAAAGATTTTTTAGTACTTTCATAAGAGCTATTTATTCTAATTAACGGCCTTTGTGATTAAGCGGTCATTTTTAAAGAATTGGAACAAAATTCGAACTTTCGCTTAAAGAGCAAGGTATTGAATAGGGGGCGAACCCCCTAATAAACAAATTAAAAATATATGAATATAGAAGTTCGTTACGTAAGTTAATTCGTAAGTTACGTATATTTATTACTAATAAAAACGTTCGTAAATATAATTAAACAAGTTTCAAGAAAGCCATTTAACTAAATAAAAGTAAATTAATATGAAAATTTTGTTTTAATTATTCATGTACGGTGAGCCAAGATCAAAACCTGCATTTCTTCAAAAACGTTCAAAAATTAAATAAAAAAAACAAGTTTTTTAAACTGAAAGTAAGGAGCGACAATAAAACTTAAAACGAACAGAAATTATTCCGTATATGAAAGGGCTGTCCCCTCCTCAACGCCTCGCTCTTTACGCTAAAGTTTGACTCTGTCTCACAACTTTATTTTTTAAAACAATAAAAAACTTTAGCGTAAAGAGCGAGGCGTTGAGGAGGGGACAGCCCCTTTCATATACGGAATAATTTCTGTTCGTTTTAAGTTTTATTGTCGCTCCTTACTTTCAGTTTAAAAACTTGTTTTTTTATTTAATTCGAGAAAGGCTGAGATGGCTAACACAAGTTCTGCGGACGAAAGATGACAGATTGCCGAAGATCCTGCTTTTCGATCAAACAAAAAGCAGATCGTCACCGAATCGGGTAAGAGGAGGCCACAAGGAAGAATTGAAGGGGAACTGGAACTTCTTGGGTGGGTGTAAAGAAGGAGGCTTTAAATAGATTGGAATGGAGGAGCGTGCGTAGGCGGCTTGGCGATGCGGTGAGTTGTTTAGTAGTAGTAGTATATCTTTTCGAGCATGGTTTTGCAATTTATATCGCACCGAATTAGGAAATACCATCCTTATGAAGTTCAGACAGACAAAACCAATTGCTCGCTGAAACCGTACCTGCTTTGCTATTATACCGATTTAGAATTAAATTTGAAGACCATATTGGCTAATAATTTTATTCTCTTTTAAAAAAAAGTATTATTTCGTGCAATGCTCTGTTTTTATTGTTTTATCGTAAAGTTTTTTATTGTTTTAAAAATTAGAGTTGTGAGACAGAGTCAAACTTTAGCGTAAAGAACGGGGCGTTGAGGAGGTGACAGCCCCTTTCATAAACGGAATAATTTCTGTTCCTTTTGAGTTTTAATGTCGCTCCTTACTTTCAGTTAAAAAAACAATAGTTTTTTTAATTTAATTTCTGAACGTTTTTGAAGAAGCAGGTTTTGATTTTGTCTAACCTTACATGAATAACTAAAACGAAATTTGCATGTCAATTTTACTTTTTGTTGGCTAAATGGCTTTCTCAAAATTTTGTTCGGACGATTTTGAGAAGAAAGGACGGGGCCTAGTTGTCCTCCAATGTTTTTGGTTACTTAAAAAGCGCAATAGAACTTTTAATTTTATTTACGAACGTTTTTATTAGTTATAAATATACGTAACTGACGAATTAACTTACGTAGCGAACTTCTATATTCGTCTACTTTTATTAGGTATATGACGGAGTTCGCCCCCAACGTCAAAACCTCGCTCTTTACGCTAAAGTTCGAACTTTATTCTAATTCTTTAAGAATAACCCCTGAATCACAAAGGATTTAATTAGAAATAAATAGCTCTTAAGAAAGTACAAAAAAAACTTTAGTGTAAAGAGCGAGCTGTCCTCTCCTCAACACCCAGCTTTTTATGCTAAATTTTTATTGCTTTAAAAAGTAGAGTTGTGAGAAAGACTCAAAATTTAGCGTAAGAGCGAGCTATTGAGGAGAGGCAACTCCCCTCAAATATGTAATATTTTCTGTTTGTATTGAGTTTATTGCCGCGTATTAAGCTGTTTGAGGTAAAATTAAATGCTAAGATTGGGCAAAAAATAGCACAAACAAATTATTCTTTATATCGGTCATTATTTAACAAAATTTGAACTTTAGAGTAAAGAGCGAGGCATTGACGAGGGGGTTAACTCCCTTTTATATATAATATGCCGGGGTTTTCTCCCTCGTCGACGCTAAAGTTTCTTTACATCGTTTCTTTACGTCGCTCTTTACGCTAAAGTTCGAATTCTGTTCCAATTCTTTAAGAATGGCCCCTTTATCACAAAGGACGTTTAATTCGAATAAATAGCTCTTTTGAAATTACTAAAAATGCTTTGGCGTAAAAAACAAGGTATTGAGGAGGGAATGAACCCCCTCATATACGTAATAGTTTCTGTTCGTTTTGAGTTTTAATATTGCTCCTTACTTTCAGTTGCAAAACTTGTTTTTTTATTCAATTTCTGATTATTTATTAAATAATGCTGAAAAATCCAGAGCCCCCTTCATGGAAATCCTCTTCCCCATGAAAAATTTCTCCATGGAATAATCCTCCCACGTAACCCCCTCCCCCTACCCCCCTCACCAGAAAAAAATCCCCCTTGAAAGTGTATTTATACTTCCCAATAACAAATACTATATTTTAACAACAGGCAAATTTCATAACTTGTAGCCCTTCCCCCGTGGACTGTGGAGGATAAGTCGTCCTCAAAGACATAGTTATTAAATTTTTAACAATGCTGAACAAAATGACTATCTCAAAATTATGATCCGGCGACTTTGAGAAAAGTATGAGCGTGAGAGGGGTCCACGTTGCCCTCCAATTTTTTGGAGGGCAACAGGCAAATTTCATAACTTGTAGCCCTTCCCCCGTGGACTGTGGAGGATAAGTCGTCCTCAAAGACATAGTTATTAAATTTTTAACAATGCTGAACAAAATGACTATCTCAAAATTATGATCCGGCGACTTTGAGAAAAATATGAGCGTGAGAGGGGTCCACGTTGCCCTCCAATTTTTTGGGTCACTTAAAAAGGGCACTAGAGCTTTTAATTTCAGCTCGAATGAGCCCTCTCGCGACATTCTAGGACCACTGGGTTAATACGATCGCCCCTGAGAAAAAGAAAAAAAAATAAACACACATCCGTGATCTTTCTTCTGGCAAAAAAAAAATCCACATTTTTGCAGATAGGAGCTTTAAACCTCTACAGTAGGGTTCTATGATACACTAAATCTGATGCTGTGATTTTCATTAAGATTCTATTACTTTTAGGGGGTGTTTCCACCATTTTTCGAAAATAAGGCAAACTCTCTCAGACTCCTAACTTTTGATTGGTAGGACTAAACTTGATGAAACTTATATATTTAAAATCAGCATAAAAATTCAATTCTTTTGATGTACCTATTGGTATCAAAATTCCGTTTGTTAGATTTTTGGTTACTATAGAGCCGGTCGCTCCTTACTTACAGTTCGTAAAACTGTTTGAAAAAGAAGTAGGACGCATAGTCATGAAAGTTCGGTCGACAGTGTAACCTAGTAACTCCTTAAGAGCACCGCAGGTCTGAAAGACCATGAACTTCTCAAATGAATTAAGTTGAGTATAACAGTGTTCGTGTTAACAACTGCATTGTTTTGATATTAATAGCTAATAGTCCCTATAAAACATATGAATTCTGATCTTTGCAGCTTTCCCGATTCTACAATTCTAGAACATGATTTTCCACCTAATTTCTGTTGAACAAAAAGACCTGTAGTGTGCTTTAGACACCCTATTTTTCTTTTCTTTTTTTTAAGAGTTTGTGGTTTAATGCTGGACATTACTACCAGTAGAAAAAAACTTGTTTTTACATTTAATTGCTTTCTAAATCTTGGGCAGAGAAGAAGTAAAATGACATATTCTTAAGAACAGCGATCCATATACAAAAACGACTTGCGCAGTCAAACGCTGTATATTGTGCATAAAATTTGCAATTCGAAGTATTTCTTTGGACAGAGGGGGATGTCTCCTCGCCGATTTTGTTCATAAGGATCCTTCCGGAAAATCACAAATGGCTGCCGAAAACTCCACTTGATGTTTTTTTCGTCTCTCGCGAGAAAACGAAATATAACCGCAAGAAAAGATCTTTTTCTTTTTCCCTAGAAGAAATACCTAGCATCAACCATTTCCAAACAGATATGTCTATTCTGAAAGAGACATCTTTGTGCTTTGCATGCAGAGTAAATCTTGTAATAATAAACCTTCAAAGAGTAAGGAGATTTAAGTATTAAATATTTGAATAGGTAAACTTATTTATGGTGGAAACAAAATTTAAATATGTCAGAAAGCCTGATGTTGTTATAGATTTTTTAAGTAAAACTCCCACCGCTTACCTAAACCAAAAAAAGAATTCTTGTGTACGCACCTGTGTGTACATCCAGTTTTGGGAAAAAAAATTCACTGAGCTCCTATAATTCTTGATTTAAAATTTAAAATACGTATTTTTTTTTTTTTTAATTCTAGAATTGTACGATTTATTTAATAGTTGTTCTGTAAGCATAAAGTAGGTTTATTATTCTAATAAACAGGAGTATAATCATGATTCTCTTTTAGGAGAAATACATATCATCAATGAAGGAGGGTGAAAGGAAGGGGGGGGGAGGAAGGATGAAAATGGATCTAGACTCTCAAAGATACGCTATTGCTGTAAAGTTCAAAATGATCTAATAGGCCTAATAAAAAAATACTTTGGGGTATGGTGCGATTGGTGGATTGGATTGGAAAGTGGATTGGTATGCTGGATTTAGGATCCTTTGTCCGAGAGGACGAGGGTTCGAGTCCTAGTGTACTCAATTATTTGGTTTAGGATGAGGGTCAGTGGCGTGACTCTGTTAGCTCAGCCTGAGTCAACCCAGCTCTAAATGGGTACCTGGAGAAATCTGGGGAAGGTAAACAGAAAGGGTGTGCGAAAGTATAGGATGGTTGGCTTCCAACCCCCATTGCACTTCCTGGCTGAAGGGCCAAGAAACGGAGATCAGCACCGCCAGTAGGGGCTGTAAAGTCCAATGCCGTGTTCTATACCTTTTTTTTACTTTAGGGTATATCTAGTTATGCATTTATCCATCGTATATATTCCAAATAGATTGCGAATTTGCCCGCTATGCGGTGTTTTGGGGATGGATTGGGAATTTTTTTTTAACCTGCAATGACTAGGGAAATCTAAGGGGAGATTTGTTTAATGGTCGAAATTATGAGCTCTTACTAGGGATCCTTAAATAAAGTCTCCTAGGTATATAGTGCCAACAGGCAATTTTATTTAAAGGGTTTAAAGGTTCGAAAATGGGAGTTTTTTTTGTATTTGTATCTGCTTATCTATTAAGCTTATTTGTATCAGTTTTGTATATGGCTTTACCAGCTTTGAAATATACATATATATATATATATATATATATATATATATATATATATATATATATATATATATATATATATATATATATATTATATATATATATATATATATATATAATATATATATATATATATATATATATATATATATATATATATATATATATATATATATGTATGTATATATATATATATATATATATATATATATATATATACTATATATATAATATATATATATATATATATATATATATATATATATAAGCAAAAAAAAGATTATTACTTACTTTCACATATCGCTGAGTCATCCAGTCTTGCGAATCCTCTTTTGCAAATGCATTTTCCAAAACTACCACTTGCATCACAAATTTCATTTTGCTCTACTGAACATTTAATCTTGCACTCAATTGCATTTTTCACCATTGCAGAAAGTTTTTCATTTTTATCTTGCATGTTAATTTCATTTTCAGTATTATCAACTTTAAATACGTCGCCTTCAGATACACTAGGTCGTGGTGTTTGCTCTTCCATTTCTTTTGGTATGTCATCTTGTTTTTCTGGTTCATTTCTACCATTATCTGTAAACTCATCTTCATATTCCGATTCATTTTCTAACTCAAAAGATTCTTTCTCGCTGGTTACTTCTAGTTTTTGCTCCAAATCACCTCTATTTTCACTGTTCTCCTTGTCTTCTGCTCCAACTATGCTTTCATTATGGTTAACTTCAACCACGTCAATGTCTTCGATATTAAAATTAGTTTCCATTCTAGTATCCAAACCAACGGTCCCAATATTCTGGTGCACCGCTGAATCTTCATCTTTAATGATTCCTAAGTTTTCAATTTCTTCAGTATCAGCTTTTAAATCATCTTCATCATTTGTTTCCTGGCTTTCACTATTTACATTAAAAGCAGAAATTTCTTCATTTGTCTCACTTGACTCATCAGAAAATTTAGAAGTATCCATATTTGAATTTACAATATCCTTTATTTCTTCAGCAAAGTGGTTTATGTTCATTTTATCATCAGTTTCATCAGCAGGTGGTACTTTGGTTTCTGGTTCTAAATCTGGCGTCTTATTAGTATCCTTTGTGTTATCATTTATGGCCTGTCCTTCATTCACATTCTTGCTTTGTTCTTTATTCTCCTCTTTTGTGATCTTGGGACTAATATTTGTGAAATTTGCACTCGTAATATTGGTATCCCTAGAAATAAGCTCAGATTCAGTGCTTGAATCCAAATCTGAATCATAATCATATTCCCCATCACTCCCTTCTGGTTCATTATCTGGTTCTTTAACCATAACATTGGGTATTCCGTCCTCTTTCTCTATGGAATCATACTGCTCTTCTTCCCCAACTGCTTCGCTAATTTCCTCTTCAAAATTTGGCATAACAGCAGAAGGTATAACAGTTTCTTCAGGGAAGAGTACCAGACCTGGTGACGGGAAAACAACCTGACCAGCTGGTCGAATTCGTCCAGTTTCTGTGGGCTGAATTACCATGGTTTTTCCATTACTAACAACATTTGTTTTAACAATCCTATTATCTCCTTCAATAGATGCTATTGTTTGAACATTTGGTGCTACTATTGTAGCCACTGATGGTACAATTGTGACAACTGACGGAATAAATGGAACCATTGATGGTGCGGATGGCAAGCTACGAGACGGTTGTGTAACTGTAACAAATGGTACAGACGGGAGGTCTCGAGAAGGCTGTACAATATTATTAGAGGGTATTGTTTCAACCTTTCGAACGGGCGGAATTTGAATTTCCGGTACTGGTCTAATAAAAACAGTCCCCTCTACTCCTTTAGGTGGCTTACCGCCAACAACAGGAACAAGTCTTACAGGTCCGTTTGGGCCAGGTATAATAGATCCAGGACCAGGTACAGGAATAGGTTTCCTAGGGTCTTCTACGGGCTTAAAGATAACTGGAGGACTAATTTCTTCGACCTTCTTTGGCAATTTGTCTTCAGGTTTAGAAAAATCAGGCATCAAATTTGGGGGAAACAGAGGAGGCCTAGACTGCCCTGATTGAGTTACTGGCAGACGTTGCTGTGAGAAAAGGACAGGGTCATTTGGAAACAGAGGGGGAAGTTGACGAGGCTGGTCAGGGCCAGTTAGCTCCTGTCGGAAAGTAACCGGACTCTTCGGACTGTTGAATATCGACGGAGGAACAATGTTATTGTTCTGAATATTGTTTCTCCTCTGTGGTGAATCCTTAAACAGTACAACGTCAGGAGTTTTAATTTGCATACCCGGTGGTGATGATTGCCATCTAAAGCCTTCAGCATCAGCACCTGGTCTAAGAAGAGGAGAGCCAGGAGCACCAGGCACCAGAGGAATGCCTTCTTGAGGAACTCTAGACTCTGATGGCCTTGCAATAGCACCGATTGGAATGAAGTTTGGCTCTTTTTCAAAAGTGAAATCAGTAGGATTTCCTGCCGTGTCGTTTCTTTTTAAAGCAAGTGCTAGGCCACCACTTACAAGTCCACTCACTGCATTGAATACTGGTCCAAGTTGGATATTGAGGCCACCTCCTCCATTGGCTACCAAGCTCTGTGCAATAGCGCTCAGACCAAGTGTGCCAATTGTTGAAAGACTGGGAATGCTAAGTAAGTTTATCAAACCACCTGTGGAACCGTCTTCAGACGACGGAGACGGTGTTGGAGCAATTATTTCTGTGGGAACTACAATTACACTACCAGAATTTGTTACAGCTATCACTGTTTCACCTGCTTGGACTTCTTGTGGCTTTCCACCAAGGCCGAGAGCTATAGTTGGTTCAAGCAAGACACTTACAGATGCTACAGGTTGAATAGGGGGTTTTCCTAAAATAGGTTTTGTTCCTTGTTGTA
The DNA here is from genome assembly GCA_027921565.1 of Artemia sinica. Taxonomy (NCBI): domain Eukaryota; kingdom Metazoa; phylum Arthropoda; class Branchiopoda; order Anostraca; family Artemiidae; genus Artemia; species Artemia sinica. The sequence continues at coordinate 65,788,063 of CM051264.1, read as the reverse complement.
ATGAAGGAATAACACCCAATATCTGATCTTCTGATATTTCTTCGGAAGTTTCTCCATAGTCGTCAATTTGACTAGGCTCAATTTCAGCTTCCCCAAAGGGCTCAAGGCTTGGACCTGATGTTTCAGATATGGTAGACAGAAAGGATTCTTTCAATGCACTTAATTGTTCATTATCTGGTATGACAGTAATGCCCGTCGATGATGCTACTGTGGGCACTACTTGGGTTGACAGAAATGACTCCTTCAAAGCATTTAATTGCCCTTGATTTGGTATGACGGAAATACTCATAGATGGTGCTACTGTAGGCATGACCTGGGTCGGTTCAATGAAATCTGTGAACTGTTCAAATCCAAAAAGAGATTCTTTTAATGCAGCAAGTCCATCTGTAATTGTTTCTAGTACAACACTTGAAGAAACTTCAATTCGAGACTTAGTTACAGTTTTTCCTTCTAAGAATATTGTAGTATACATAGTGCTAGTGGTAAAGAAAGTTTTTGTGGCTATGATGGGCCCATCTTCATCTAAAAAATCATCAAATACAGACTTATTATTTTCCATGCTGCCACTTAGGATTGGGATATCATTCGGAACAACTTCTGTGGTGACAACAAATTTGGTATTTGTTACAGTCTGACCATTAACAACTGCCAGTTGTGTCTTCGTCTCAGTAACAAAGTATGTTTTCATGTTACTGTTTGCTGAAAGACCTCTTGTATCAGTAAAAACTTCCGTAACAACTTCTTCCTTAGTTGAAGTGACTAGTTGATTATTTTCAAACAGTGTTGACACATAAGTGAAAGTAGTCAGTTTGGTTCTTGTAGTAAATTCCGACGGATCCTCAATTGATGACTGTACTCCTGCATCAACCTGCAATAAAGTATAATTAAAAAACAAATTACAAACCGGATTTACTAAGGTGCGGAGGAAAAGCTATCCAAGGACAGTCAGAAATTATTTAACTGGAGAAAACTAATGATGTATGGAATGCAGCAGGTTTTTCAATTGTTTTATCTGTCTGTTGGGATATGAAAAATCACTTTCTGTTGAAAGATAAGTCTTGGCTGAAATCGAAAATTCCGATGGCTAGTTAAACACATGATTGCTTCATGAGGATAAATAATACTTATATTATAAAGATGAAAATAAGATTTAAAACAACTACTCTGGCGATTGTCACTTTTAAGTAGCAGAGCCATGCTTTTAAAAATAATCCTAAAGACCGCAGGACTAAAAACAGCAAAAAGGTCAAATTACCAAAATACGTGGCTTAACATGTAAAAATAAACAGTGCTGCAGTTCTAGAAGCCAGTGAAACAAATGTAATGAATTATTTGTTAAAAAAATTATAATGGACTGGCATTACCAAAAAAACACAAGTCACACAAGTGTTTTTTGTTCTGAAATCAATATTTCTCTTTTCAATTAAAGAAATGCAGAACTAACTAAAACATAACTTAAAATACTCTAGTTGCTATTAATATCAATGTAATGATTGTCCTCATGCTTGTTTAAAGAGGGGATGCACCGAAGTTTTTTAAGAAGATGAGGGTAAATTAGAAGACACCAAAAACAGGGGTATATATACATATACATATATATATATATATATATATATATATATATATATATATTATATATATATATATATATATATATATATATATATATATATATATATATATATATATATGTATATATATATATATATATATATATATATATATATATATATATATATATATATATATATATATATATATATATATATATATATATATATATATATATATATATATATATATATAGGCTATATATATAAGACATTTTTACGACCTTCACCGTGTTTCTAGTATGATTCATGGATTTTGGAGACTTCCAAGATCTTGCTCCACTCTCTGAAAAAGTAAGACCTCCTCTGCTGAACATATTCCTTTATTTTCACCCGCCATTACAACGCTAAGTGAACAATTTGTTATTTTCGTACATATGATTCTAAATGAGGCGTCACTGACTTTCAGAAATCAAATACGCCAGGTGGTGCTCGGCAAGCGTGCCAGGACTGTACCACGCGTAGAGAAACTGTGCGGCACACGTGGAGCTTCAAGATGTACACCAGCATAAAATGGGCAACTCCTCGATTCTAAACTGGCAATCATAACTTAAAGCTCAAGCCTAAAATCGAGTTTCCCATTTTTCTTTTCTAGGCACGACCTTTTAGGTCAAGCATTCGTTCTTATGCTTCTACTAAACTAAAAGAAAAGTTAGTAGAATTTCCAAACATTTTGTGGTAGCGAGTTAATGCTACAAGAGAATTTTTTTTAACTTGTATCATAAATGGGTCTTTGATTTGTATATGTACTCCTTTATTGAATGAGTCCTGTATAATTTATTGAATGTACTCCTCTTAGTGTATCCTGAGGGAAAATAAAAGTATTATTGTTATTATTATTATATTTTCAGTTACCAGCACTGTTATTTATTATATTATATTTATTATATTATTATATTATATAATATATATTTATATATATTATATATATATATAAATATATATATATATATATATATATATATATATATATATTTATATATATATATATATATATATATATATATATATATATATATATATATATTTATATATATATATATATATATATATATATATATATATATAGCCTACTATATTTATATGTGAGTAATAATTGTGTATGTATTTATGTATTTTTTCTCGAAAACGGCTCCATAGTTTTTCGGGAAAGTTGGTATCTTGGGATATTCTTGCTTAAAAAAAACGATCTAGATAGGTCAGCAGTCTGAGAAAAATTGTTTTAGAGCCTGAATTTTGGTTTTTGCAAATGAAGTCATGTACTATATTAGTAAATCATATAAGCATTTCTTATGACATCATATATGGCATCGTATAAGTATTTTCTTATATGATTTTATGCACAGCATAAATAAGGTTGTTGAGCTTCCAACGCAAGAGTTATTATTTGTATGATATAATGTCTGTTGGAAGGCCCAGAAAAACAAAAATTTGCAGTTGCAGCTACTATAAATGATGATTTTTTGGAACCAACACCTGAACTAACGTGTCAAAAATGAAAATGAAGAGCAAAGATACAGGCCGTTAAAACATATGCGAAAAAGACAATTAGAGCGTGTTAAAAAGTGAGGGAGTTAAAAATAAAAATGAAGAGCAGCGAGTCAATGAAAATCAACCTGGACAGCGAGATACAAAACGTATCATAATTGAAACTGCGAGCGGTGATGATTGGGTTTGGTATTTTGACATGGATAAGGTCATCAATGCCTACCATACCTTTGCTAAAAAAAAGGTTTGGCGATATGTATTTCAAAATGACAAAAGATAAGCCGAGGTGTAACGAAGCAAAAAAAATTGATAATGATAGCAATGATGATCGAGTTTTGGATTTTGACACGGATAAGGTCCTCAATACCTACCTTACCTTTGAAAATCAAAAATATGGACTGGATAAATCGTTGGAAGAAAAAGAAGCTTTGGTCCCACCACCTGAAGAATAAAAAAAAACAAAGCCTACCATACCTTTGTTTAAAAAAAAAAGGTTCGGCGATATATATTCCATAATGAAGAAAGATAAGCCGAGGTGCAACGAAGCAAATAAAGTGATAATGATAGCAATGATGATTCAGTTTTGGATTTTGACATAGATAAAATCATCAATGCCTACCATAGCTTCGAAAATTAAAAATATGGACTGGATAAATTGTTGGAAGAAAAACAAGTTTTTGTCCCACCACCTGATCAATTAAAACAAACAAAGGTTCGGCGATATGTCTTTCATAATGACAAAAGCAAGCCAAGGCAAAAGAAGAAGTTTTCGTCCCACAACCTGAACAATTAAATGAAACCAAGGTTCTGTGATATGTCTTTCATCAAACAGTTCTGGTAACGAACTGTAAGTAAGGAGCGACCCGGCTCAATGGTAACCGAAGCTCTAGAAAACGGAATTTTGATACCAATAGATACATCAACAGAATTAGATTTTAATGCTGATTTCAAATATATAAGTTTCATCAAGTTTAGTCCTACCCATCAAAAGTTACGCACCTGAGAAAATTTGGCTGATTTTCGAAAAAAAGCGGAAAGACCCCCTAAAAGTTATAGAACCTTAGTGAAAATCACCAGTTTATGAAGAATCTGAAAGTGCTTCTGCGGCATTCGATAAGTTCATGGACATATTGCAGCCAATATTTGAGAGAACTTGCCCAGTAAAGAGCATAAAGGTGAGGAAAAAGGAACCCCGGACGTAAATAGTAACCATAGTCAAGATCTAACTGAATTTAAACAAATCCGTAATAAAGTAAATCGGCTAAGGCGGTCATGTATCCGCGAATATTATGGAGAGAAATTTAAGGAAAACAAAGGCAATACGAAAACGACTTGGAATATTATAAATGAAATCGTAAATAAGAAGAAAGAGACCGAGATTCCTGCTAGTCTGATCTTTGATGGTAAATTTGTTGATGGAAATGAAGAGGTGGCTAATTTCTTTGGTGAATATTTTTCTAAGATTGGTGAATCAATAAGTGAGAATCCATACGATGAAAATAATGAAATTAATGAGACGTTTAGTGATGAAAGGGGAGTTGGATTGGAAATGTCTGCAGATGAAACGAACGTTGAAGAATTAAAACAGATAATAGGATTGGTAAAATCAAGTTCTCCAGGGAATGATGGAATTAATCTGAAAGCGTTCAAGCATGTTATGGTATATTTGTTGCCTTGTATTGTTTATTTGATTAACCTTTCTTTGAAGAAAGGTGAATTTCCTACTCGTCTGAAAGAGGCTAATGTTATTCCGCTTCACAAAGGGGGTTCAAAAACGGATCCGTCTAATTGGAGGCCGATTTCAATATTGCCCCTATTTGCTAAGCTGTATGAAAAAGTGATGCATCGACGACTTTATAACCATCTGACTACTTACGGTTTTCTTAGTGATACCCAGTTTGGATTCAGGAAAAACCACTCTGCAATACATGCAGTCCAGCACCTAACAGATTTCATCAATGGTGCTCTCGAAAAAAGTGTACTGGTACTTTCAGTATTTATAGACTTTAGAAAGGCTTTTGACACGGTGGTTCATAAAATTTTATTAAATAGGCTAAGCCGTTTAGGGATCCAAGGGGTTATTCTGAAATGGTTTGAATCTTATCTTAACCAGCGTATTATTCGAGTCTCTATTAAAAATTCTATTTCAAAAACTTTTATCGTTAATTCTGGTGTGCCTCAGGGTTCAGTGCTTGGCCCACTTCTTCATCTAATTTACGTTGATACCATGCGTTTTTATATATCAGATGCACTTATAACGTCTTTTGCTGATGACACGGTGTTTACGATTACAGCTACTTGTCTGAACCAGTTAATTGAGAAGACAAATAAGGCCCTCGCTGAATTGATAAGTTTTACAAATTCTAGTTATTTGGTAGTGAATATTTCAAAAACAAATTTCGTGACATTTTGTAGAAATGGAGTTTCATGTGTTTTAGATAATAAAATTGATTTTAACGGTGAATTTTTAAAGCATGTAAATAGTGTTAAATATTTGGGCTTTAGTCTTGATTTTAATTTAAGTTGGAAATCACATTGTGATCTTGTGGCAGTTAAGATTTCAAGAGGGTTGGGTGTGATAAGAAGACTGAAAAATCAACTACCGTCAAATGTTTTACTTTTACTTTATCATTCTATTGTTAGCCCTTATTTATCGTATGGTTGCATGCTATGGAGTTTTAGAAAGGTCCAAATTTTACAGAATAAAATAGTTCGTATTTTAGGTAATTATATTCAGTTTGAAAATAGCACGTTGAATTGCTTTACAAGTTTGAAAATTTTAAATATTTATCAGTTACGGGATTACCAGTTAGCAATTTTTATTTATCAATGTTTGAATAAGTGTTCACCGGAGGTATTTTGGGAAATTTTTAAAGCTAACTCATCTTATCACTGTTATGAGACTAGAAATGCGAATGACCTTGCATCGGAGCTCCGAAATACTCAACGTGCTGCGTTTCTGCCTCGTTTTGCGGGACCGGGGGTGTGGAATTCCCTCCCGGATGCTATTAGACAAGTTGATAATGTAAGCCAACTCAAGAGTAGACTGAAGCGTTACTTTTTGGGTTATAATCTGAATGATTAGATTTTTGAATTTGATTAATGTTTGGTATGAAAATTGTTTGGACAGATAATGGTCGCATTTTCGCGAAATTAACCAGCCAAAGCGCACGGAGTCGGCTCTATAGCCTAGATGATACTTATTGATTTTGTCATAGTTGATTTAGTAGATGTATCTCTTTTTTTTTTTTTTTTTTTTTTTTTTTTTTTTTTTTTTTTTTTTTTTTTTTTGAGTGGATGTTTTAAGGATGATATGTGATATTTCTCACTTGCGATTTCTAGAGTGTAATCCTTTTAGAGTAGGAGATGTTCTTTATGTTGATTTAGTTCAAGTGCTGATTTTTCCCCGTAAAGAGATAGTTTTTATGTGGATGTAGAGCTTTATAATAATGGATTTGCAGCCATCGTAAACAAACCTTCGGGTTTTTATAGATGGCCGCTGTAAATTTGTTTGTATTTTTTTATGCTAAATAAATTAATTTGAATTTGAATTTGAAAAAATCATATTTTCGACCATGCTGAACAAAATGGCTATCTCAAAATTTTCATCGGGTGACTTTGGGAAAAAATGAGCGTGGGAGGGGGCCTAGTTGCCCTCCATTTTTTTTGGTCACTTAAAAAGGGCACTAGAACTTTTAATTTCCGTTTCAATGAGCCCTCCCAAGATATTCAAGGACTACTGTGTCGATACGGTCACCCCTGGGAAAAAAAAAAACAAAACAAAAAAACAAATGAACACACATCCGTGATCTTTCTTCTGGCAAAAAATGCAAAATTCCACATTTTTGAAGATAGGAGCTTGAAACCTCTGCAGTAAGGTTCTCTGATTGCTGAATATGACGGTGTGATTTTCACTAAGGTTCTATAACTTTTAGGGGGTCTTTCCGCTTTTTTTCGAAAATCAGCCAAATTTTCTCAGGTGCGTAACTTTTGATGGGTAGGACTAAACTTGATGAAACTTATATATTTGAAATCAGCATTAAAATCTAATTCTGTTGATGTATCTATTGGTATCAAAATTCCGTTTTCTAGAGCTTCGGTTACCATTGAGCCGGGTCGCTCCTTACTTACAGTTCGTTACCACGAACTGTTTGATGAAAGACATATCACAGAACCTTGGTTTCATTTAATTGTTCAGGTTGTGGGACGAAAACTTCTTCTTTTGCCTTGGCTTGCTTTTGTCATTATGAAAGACATATCGCCGAACCTTTTTTTAATCTAAGGTATGGTAGGCATTGATGACCTTATTCATGTCAAAATACCAAACCCAATCATCACCGCTCGCAGTTTCAATTATGATACGTTTTGATTTTCGCTGTCCAGGTTAATGTTCATTGACTCGCTGCTCTTCATTTTCATTTTTGACTCCCTCACTTGTTCGGTGTCGTATGTCTTCTAACTGCGCGTGTCTTTGCTCAACTTTGCTTAACTGAAAGTAAGGAACCACGTTAAAACTTAAAACGAACAGAAATTATTCCGTATATGAAAGAGGCTGTCCCCTCCTCAACGCCTCGCTCTTTACAATAAAGTTTTTTATTGTTTAAAAAAATAGAGTTGTGAGAAAGTAAAACTTTAGCGTAAAGAGCGAGGCTTTGAGGAGGGGACAGCCCCTTTCTTATACGGAATAATTTCTGTTCGTTTTAAGTTTTAACGTCGTTCCTTACTTTCAGTTAAAAAAACTTGTTTTTTTATTTAATTTTTGAACATTTTTGAATTAATGCAGGTTTTAATTTTGGCTTACCGTGCATGAATAATTAAAACAAAATTTGAATATTAATTTTACTTTCATTTGGTTAAATGGCTTTCTCGAAACTTGTTTAATTTTATTTACGAACGTCTGTAATAAATATACGTAACTTACGAATTAACTTACGTAACGAACTTCTATATTCACACATTTTTAATTCGTATATTAGAGATGTTCGCCCCCTAGTCAATACCTTGCTCTTTAAGCTAAAGTTCGAATTTTGTTCCAATTCTTTAAAAATGACCCCTTAATCACAAATGCCGATAATTAGAATAAATAACTCTTATGAAAGTACTAAAAAATCTTTGGCTTAGAGAGCGAGGTATTGACTAGGGGGTGAACCCAATCATATACGTAATTTTTTCTGTCTCTTTAAGTTTTGACGTTGCTCCTTACTTTCAGTTGAAAAACTTGTTTTTTTTATATAATTTCTGATCTTTTTTTAAATAATGCTGGGAAATCTGGCGCTCCCTTCATTAGTTATTTATTCTAATTATCGGCATTTGTGATTAAGGGGTCATTTTTAAAGAATTGGAACAAAATTCGAACTTTAGCTTAAAGAGCAAGGTATTGACTAGGGGGCGAACCCTCTAATATACGAATTAAAAATGTATGAATATAGAAGTTCGTTACGTAAGTTAATTCGTTCAAAAATTAAATAAAAAAACAAGTTTTTTTAACTGAAAGTAAGGAACGACGTTAAAACTTAAAACGAACAGAAATTATTCCGTATATGAAAGGGGCTGTCCCCTCCTCAAAGCCTCGCTCTTTACGCTAAAGTTTTACTTTCTCACAACTCTATTTTTTTAAACAATAAAAAACTTTATTGTTAAGAGCGAGGCGTTGAGGAGAGGACAGCCTCTTTGATATACGGAATAATTCTGTTCGTTTTAAGTTTTAACGTGGTTCCTTACTTTCAGTTAAGCAAAGTTGAGCAAAGACACATGCAGTTAGAAGACATACGACACCGAACAAGTGAGGGAGTCAAAAATGAAAATGAAGAGCAGCGAGTCAATGAACATCAACCTGGACAGCGAAAATCAAAACGTATCATAATTGAAACTGATAGCGGTGATGATTGGGTTTGGGATTTTGACATGAATAAGGTCATCAATGCCTACCATACCTTTGCTAAAAAACAAAGGTTTGGCGATATGTATTTCATAATGACAAAAGATAAGACGAGGTGTAACGAAGCAATCAAATTCATAATGATAGCAATGATTATCAAGTTTTGGATTTTGACACGGATAAGGTCATCAATACCTATCATACCTTTGAAAATCAAAATATGCACTGGATAAATCGTTGGAAGAAAAAGAAGTTTTTGTCCCACCACCTGAAGAATCAAAACCAAAGCCTACCATACCTTTGCTAAAAAAAACAAAGGTTCGGCGATATATATTCCATAATGACGAAAGATAAGCCGAGGTGTAACGAAGCAAACAAATGGATAATGATAGCAATGATGATTAAGCTTTGGATTTTGACATGGATAAAATCATCAATACCTACCATACCTTTGAAAATCAAAAATATAGACTGAATAAATCGTCGAAAGAAAAACAAGTTTTTGTCCCACCACCTGAACAATTAAAACAAACAAAGGTTCGGCGATATGTCTTTCATAATGACAAAAGACAGACCAAGACAAAAGAAGAAGTTTTTGTCCCACAACCTGAACATTTAAATGAAACAAAGGTTCGGTGATATGTCTTTCGTAATGACAAAAGACAAGCCAAGGCAAAAGATGATGTTTTTGTCCCACCACCTGAACAATTAAAAGACACAAAGGCGGCCTTGAATGCCTTTCATACCTTGTAAAATCAAAAACCAGGACTAGATAAATCTTTGGAAGAAAAAGAAGTTTGTGTCCCGCTACCTGAACAATTTAAAGAAACAAAGGTTCGGAGATATGTCTTTCATAATGACAAAAGACAATCCGAGGCAAAAGTTAAAGGTCCAACAAAAAAAAATTAATTATACAAAGGCACCACTTCTAATTTAAGGTCCATTTGGACCTCATGACATCAAGAAAAGGCTCAAATTGTCTGCGTTTAGAAGACAAGCGACAGTGAGAATCTATTTATATAGAAGCCTGCCGCGTGCCGAGTGCCGGGGCCCGGCGGCGAAGCTACCGGGCTCCCCATACTATATATATATATATATATATATATATATATATATATATATATATATATATATATATATATATATATATATATATATATATATATATATATATATATATATATATATATATATATAATATATATATATATATATATATATATATATATATATATATATATATATATAATATATATATATATATATATATATATATATATATATATATATATATATATATATTAATTTTGTACTTATTTTTCATTTTTTTTGCTGTATATTATTACATTAGAGTTAGATTTTATAGTATTAAATAAATGAATTGAATTGAAAGAAATTAATTGATCCTAAACTCGTTTAGGCTCAGCCAAGTAAATTACATATCGTCTTTGAATTGTAAAATAGGACCACAACTTAAAAAATGAAGTACTATTTCAACCTAGTTTCACTCAAAAATGCAGCACTGCCAGTTCTGAATGATGTGTAACTGAATTCTTACTTTACCAATAAGCGAGCATGATTATACAGTCTGTTTTGCAAATCAAGGGATTATGTTACACATAAATTGAAATTGTTTTCCTAGCTTTCAAAGTGCATATTTTTAATGCATTTAAGAATAAAGAATTTATAACAAACATGATATTATTGGCCTTCCCTGACTTTCCAATGGCTCTTGATTGGTTTTTGTCAAATGAAGTTTTGTCAAAAATTTCATTTTAAAAGTTCTAATGCTGATTGGAAGAGTTTTGCTTAATGACGTTTGTAAACTACCTAGAAGAGAGCAATCGGACGTAAAGCTTAGAAACAAATTTACCACTTGGAAATGGCTTTGCTTACCATGGTGAATATCACATTACTTCGAAGTAATTCGACCAGCTTCCAAGATACTAGAAGTTGGTTGCTTGCGGCTTTATTTCCGCTATAGGGATGAAAATTTTCTTTTTTAAAGAAAATTAAAGAGTTACATTAAACCAAAGACCAGGAGAAGAATGTTCAAATAATGATCCAGGCGCAGAGCAACCAAAAATCGTATTCAATAAATAAATGAAACCCAAAACAAAAAGAAATCACCACAAACAGGAGTAGGGCTCACGCCCCCATATGCCCTAATATGCCTTCTAATGACCAGAACGTTATTTGTCTTTTACTGGCAACAATTTTTATCTCAAGCTTATGTTTTTTTATTTCTCATAAAATCAAAAAAAAATGTCACCATAATAACCAAAACTACTGAAAACTGAAAAGATCTAAAGAAATGCCGATTGACAATTCAACATATAGTGATAATCGTTCCTGAAAGTTTTAAAAATTTGGATTTATTGACTTTATAAAAAAGAAGGCGTTAAAAATATATTTTGCTTTCATTAAAGCGCGAATGACATTCTGGTCAACTGAAGGCATAGGGGGCGCTAGGCCTACTATTGTGCTGTCTATGAAACAAAAAGCATTAGGGCTGCCCAAATAGTCATGCACTACAAACCCAACCATCTTATAGAAAATTACCAATTACAGAATTCTATTCAACGTTAAACGTTATTACGTTTATTTGCTATATTAGTTAGGTACATAAGCGCCAATTTCCATAAGGTTTGTGCATTTTGTGGTAAAAGCACGAAAACTGGCACACATGTGTAACAAAATACGGAGAATCTGACAGGGGACAGAACCACATTTTCTGAGCGCATTTTTTTCGCGTTTCACCGCATTTTTGCGCGCAGAAAATCGTATTTTTTGAAATTGAAGGATTTAGATGTTTTAAGGGTCGTTTCTGGTTGATTCAGGCCTGCTGATTCTCAACACGTGGCCACTTTTGAAATCAGATTAGTAATTTCCGAGTTATCGTCATTTTCATTATCGCGGGTTCTACTCTTTTCTGTATACTGAGGTAGTAGATGCGCTTAGGGTATCTTCCATGGCTAAATCGAGTATGCTGAGTCTGAAAATGTGCTTACTTTTACTATCCAACAATCCGTCACTGAATTATCATCACTTTCATTATCGCCGGGTGTAGACTGTCTTTCATACTTCTACATTACAAACTCTGGCTCACCTTAATGTGCAAATGACGACTATGGTCTGAATGAATGGACCATTTGCGGGTTTAAAAATGCGACTAGAAATACCTCATATCGCAGCAGGCTTAACAAAGAAAAGAAGAAAATCCACGTGGCACGTAATTTTTAAAGAGAAGCATACAAGAAGAGAACAAGTAACGCACAATTTACCTTTAATAAGAGTCAGTTTTCCGGTCTCTTTTGCCTTTAGTTTGCTAATGTTTTTTTTTATTTTTATTTTTGTGTTTGGTTGATGGATTGAGAAGGACAAGGATAAATATGTTGAATATTGAGAATTGTTGAGATAATAAAGAATAGGGGTGGTATAGTCGCTTATTAGTTATTTTTATGTGATAGGTTTGTTTCTTTGTTTTTTTTTTTTTTTTTCGTTCTTTTTTCTTTTTTTTAGGCCTAGTTGGGGTAGTGATCTCCTTTACAAGCTTAGCTTCTGGATTTTGTTATTTTTGGTTGATGAATAAACCCTTATTTATTTAAAAAAAAAAAATAAATAAATAAGTGCTGTTTTCTTTTATAAATGTCTTCATATCATGACATACAATATTCAGAAGACTAAATTTTTGCTGGAAAAATCTACCTCCAAGTCTCAGCTGCAGGTAAAGTACATGCAGTCAAACTGCAGCCTCTTCAGTCGTTTTTACATAGGCTGCAAGGGTAGAGAGGCAGACCTGACCTACGTTTTCAAGCACGAGAACCAGCCTTTCCCACCTTCCCTGTCCGAATATGGCAAGCTACGGTTTGGAAAACAATCTAACATAGTTGACTGTTTGACGGCAGAGCATGAAGAGCCACTGCCCAGCAGTCTCCCAACCGTCGACTCAATTGTACTAGAAGGGTCTGTTCTAGTATACATCATCGTTCCTAAGCCTGGAATTAGTTTCGGTGAATACGCTCGCTCAAACTTCGCTACCTACATTAGAAAGCAACAGTCCCAAACCAATGCTCAAAGGATTGATCTCGTCTTTGACATCTACACTGACGACAGCCTAAAAAAAAGAGCGTGTGAACACAGAGGAACTTCGTCTTATGCCGTAAAAATCATAGACCAAACCACCGTTCCTCGGATGAACTGGCGTGCCTTTTTTAAATCAGCTGAGAACAAAAGTCGACTCTTCCATTATTTGGCGACTATGCTAGTCCAGGAATTGCAGGACATCTTTGCAATGGCCACTCTTGGAGACACAGCTATTTCAACGCGCGATATCACTTTTCGTGAAGGCCTCACACTTTCCAATCACGAAGAAGGTGACACTCGTGTGCTGCTCCATGCCTTCTATCAGGCCCAGTGTGACTATAATTTCATAGCCATCAGAACTGTGGATTCTGAGGTAGTTGCGATTGCAACAGCTTTTGTTCCAGCAGCTTCAGATTGAAAACCTATTTGTCATCTATGGGCATGGAGCAAAGACAAAAATACTGCCCATTCACGACATTACTTGTCGTCTAGGACCTGAAAGGTCTCGCAGCCTTCTCTTTTTGCATGCCCTCTCTGGATTCGATACGACTTCTTCTTTTGCTTTTCATGGAAAGCATGGTGTTTGGAAGACATGGAAAGCTGTGGAATCCATTCTTCCAACTTTCGTTACTCTGAGTACATCAGGAGCCCCACTTAGATTGTCACTAGCTCCTAGATTGTCAATTTGCAGACATCCAGCCATTCACCGTCGTTCTTTATGAAATCAAATGGCTTGTCTGAAGTGAACAGTTGTCTGAAGTGTCTTTACGAATCAAGTGGTTTGTCTGAAGTGAACAGTCTGCGGAAGTAGCTTTTCACACGAAAAACAGCCGGAATGCAAAGACTGCCCCCAACAGTGGCTGCTCTTGAGCAGCATACCAAACGCGCTTACTTGCAGGCCCAGATATGGGCATCATCACGTTGCCCGGAACTTTCCCAACTGGATCCAGGTTTATACGGCTAGGTGAAGCATGACGGAAGCTGGGAGCCTTTCTGGACTAATCTTCCTGAGGCAGCGACCATTTGCAAAGAACTGTTCAAATGTGGCTGTAAAACAAAGTGCAAAAACAAGTGCAAATGTGCAAAAGCTTCTCTTAAAGGCACAGATCTGTTCATGCAAAGGTTGTGATAATCAGTAGTGCACTTTTTGTAGCTGTAATTGTCAGAAGCCGATTTCGACCTGTATCCTGTCCGTGAGAAACTCATTTTATTTTTTAGCAATCTTCATGATAAAGCATGTCGAAATCGGCTATTTCATTCCCATGATCCACGTGATTGTTTAGCTATTTTGAAATACCTGAAGTAGTTTAGTATTCTACATTTTATCATCGTAATAGTACGCTTCTTACGTCCGAAGTTCCTTAAGTCAAGCTGTTTGATTTGAATAAATGATTTTTTTTTTTTTTTTTTTTTTTGCTGAAACCTTATTGAGGAGATCTGAAACGGTAATTAATTACTTACAGTCAAAAACGTATGATCTCCTTCGGAATGTTATAGGGAGGGTATGAGTTCTTGTTAGAGTATGGCATAGAAGCCGTGGTTATGAAACTGGTATATCCTGAACCAAGAATCCGATTGCAAAAATAACCAAATTTTTGGAATCGAGAGACTCGAATTAGTCAGAAAAGAGATCTTAAACACGGTCATCACTCATTCTCAAAATTTGCATTTTTTTCTTCGCGCGGAAAAACGCAAAGTAACGCGGAACCGCGGAGACAAATTTGAATTTGCAACTAAGTCGATTCTTCACATTTTCCGTAACATGTTCACCAGTTTCTATGCAATTACGATGAAAAATACAAAGTCAGAAAGCGGAAATTACTCAGAAGTGTATGGAGCATAGTGATGAAAATGATGATAATTCGGTAACCAGGAGTCGGAAGAAAAAATTTAGCACATTTTTGGGATCAGGAGATACAAAATAGTCACAAACGACCCTCTGATCGGGAAACTTTGCCACTCTGAAAGTCAGCTATTTTTTCCTGCGCGGAAAAACGCAAAACAGCACGATAATTGCGTCGGAAAATATGGTTCTGCCCCCAGTCAGATTCTCCATATCTTTTTGCACATGTCTGCCAAATTACATACTTTTACCATAAAATGCACAAACCTGACGCTTATATACCTAACTATACGTATAGTTCAATGATTTTAATTCGCAAGAACTTATTGATTAGCTATAACACCCAACGCTTCTTCTGAGTCAGAGAATACTCTGTGACGCAAAAGTGATTTTGGAATCCAAACGAACCTTGACCAGAAGAATGACATATGTTGATTTCAAACACATCAAATTCCTAAGTTTTTAAACTACTCATCAACAATCACATGTACTCATCAAACGTTACAATTCATGAAGTGTAGAGGAGAGGCACATATTTTTTATTTATTTTTTTTAAAGAAGATACAAAAATATATTTTCAAAAATCTATGGGGGAGGGGTCATTAAATTATTTTTGCAATTTTTTATAAAAAAAATGCCGCAAAAAAGTATCTTTCGAAGTCTAGAAGGATGAAAATTCTAGGAGGGAATTTGTCCCCTTCCCCTCAAATCGTACCCCCGAACATTTGTACCTTTAACATTTCGTTTAGATTCATCATATTTTGTCATTTTGTCATTCACCGAGTATTGACCAAAACCCATTCCACCATTTTCCTAACAAAACTTAAAACTGAAACGTGACGTCATAATAGCAAGCCTGACCATTGACCAAGCCAATTTTTGCAAGGCGTGTGCGAAGGCCTTAGTCCATTCTTTTTTTTTTTTTTTTTTTTTTTTTTTTTTTTTTTTTTTTTTTTTTTTTTTTTTTTTTTTTTTTTTTGCAGGACTGTCCACAAGAGCTCATTGCTCGATTGATTAGAGAAATGTGACAAAATTCCAAAAAAATATGTATTAGGAGCCTACATATTTGCTAGAGAAACAAAATAAAAGAAATGATACAATTTGCTCTTTATGTATTCTTAAAGTTTTTTTTTTTTTACTTTCCTTAAGTTTATAACCGCTGCGTTCCTAACAATAAAGCAGACCAGAGTAGACACCATTCAAATAGTCCTGTTACAGTGTATTGTCTAACAATTAATTTTACGTACCTCTTCGCCTTCTCCAAAGACAGAAACAATAACTGGTTTTGTAGGAGCCACTGGAGTTGGAATTATGTTGTTTTGAAGAATCAGTGAGTTTTTCTTGTCACCTGTAAAATACAATGAGGATTGTGGTCAATAACCCTAAAAGCTTAATTTTTTTTAACGTGGTTTAGTTATGACGACTTGCTTCTTTTTCATCTAAAAACTAGGAGGGAAATACCCTAAAATAAAAAAAAAAACATAAAATGTGAACAAGAGACAATGAAAAATAAGATTAAATGTGAAAAAAACTACGAATGAAGATAAAAAAACAACTCAGCGTACCTTTTTTTTAATATAAAGAAGATAATAAACAGATACTGTAAAATTGGAAGAACATGCTGCTGGGTAAAGCGTACAAGACGTATTTAAATGTATAAGACTCTAAAAATTTCCTATTGAGTGTTTTAGTGGTGACATAAATTGCACCATCTTAAGATACGCAAGGCTGTATTCAGGGGAGGGGTTACGGGGTTTGAGTTCCCTTCCCCCGAAATGTTTCTCCGACTCGTAAAAACGTAATAAAAATGCATAAAAACACAATTTTGATGCGTTTTTATAGTTTTTTTGTAGACCCCCCCCCACCCGAAACAAAATTCTTAAGTGCGGTCCTGAAGATATGTCTTGTTTTGTTAATAATTTTGTAAACAAAAAAAATCCAGTGCTTGTTTATTAAGAAATAAGGGTATTTATGTTTGTACCCTGTGGTTCTTATGTTTGTACCCAAAGGCTCTTTGTACCCTGTTAAGGGTACTTGAGAAGTTTGCTCTCTTATATGTGTGATAACTGGTGTATCTTAACCAAAACTTAAAAGATAAAAACAACAGTCCAAAAGTTAAAAGAAAAAAATAATTATAAAAATAAAATAAATTGAGGTTTACGTTCCCTTTGAGTTATGCGATTTGCCGACAAGTCCAAAAGTTAAAAGACAAAAAAAATAATAAAAAAAATAAAGAAGTTGAGGTTTGCGTTCCCTTTGAAGCATGTAGTTTTGCGACAAGTCCAAAAGTTAAAAGACAGAAAACAACAGTCCAACTTAAAAAAAAAGAAAGAAAGAAAGTGAGGTCTATGCTCCCTTTGAAGCATGCGATTTTGCGACAAGCCTATCCACAGCTGTAACTTACACAGAAAAGGCAATATAAGTATATCATCGATTCGTTAAGATGAGATTTATCCATAGTGAAATAAATATACAGTAATACACTAAACTATTCCCCCAAAGGCTCTTTGGCGTGTAAAGAAGGGGGAAGACACATGAGTCACTAGCTCAGAGAAAAAAAATTAACTTACTCACAGAGACAAGAGAAAAAGAATAAAAAATATAGAACACAAAAAGTAAATAGATTAGATGGGTTAAATAAATTAAATCGACTAAATAGTTACAGATTTCAAGCGAGTTTTATGATATTAGGCTATTTAGTTCTTTTCTTGGAAACTGATAAGAAGTTACCTGAAAAATCTAAACATTCTACTATGTTTTCACAAGGCCGTATCCAGGGGTGCGGGTAGACCCCCCCCCCTCAAAAAAAAATTGCTACACTCGTAAAAACGTAACAAAAATGATTATAAACAAATTTTAATGCGTTTCTTATATTTTTTTTTAAACCTGGCCCCCGAAAAAAAAAAATACTGGATGCATTCTTGTGTTTTCATGTTGTCTGAAAACTTCTTGACATATTTCTCGATCTAACAGGTAGATGGATAAAACTGAAACTAATCTGTTGAATGGTAGCATTCAATTGATGATTCAACTGAATCAAATGATAGATTGAACTGAATGACAACATTATTGTCTTGCGTTGAAACGTTAAAACCATAGGAATGCAGAAAATTAACTCGACACAAAATTGCGAAGGGACAATAAAGCTTAATAGGCTAATAGGGGGAAAAATACTTAGTTGTTAATTTATTTTCCTTACTAAAATAACTGCAAATTATGTAAGACTATGTGCAAATTACAAGACATATTAATTAGCGAAGGAACGTGGGGATTGTCTAAATTTCATAGAAAATGAAAAGTCATCTACGATTTCATCTTATTTGGCATTCAACAATTGTCTTACAGATAACGTTAATCAAATTCAAGGTAAAATTAAAAACAAAAACGCGTGTTATAAATTATGAGAAAATTTGAATAAACTTCAAGGTCTGTTAAACTTCAGAGTAATCAATGAACCACAAAGAAGAATAAACAAGATTTTTTCTCAGAAGTTTCTATGATTTATGATTTCTTTTTCATAATAAAGCAAAATGATGTGTGCGAAAACTTGCAGGAAATTAACTGAAGGAAGTGGTTACATAAGTGAACAGTCAATTTTACTACTTGAAACGTCTAGAAGCCACATCAATTAACTATAATTTTCAAGTTTTTTTTAGATTTGAGCTTCAACCCACTTGATTGGTACAAGTTGTATGCTCTTGAGCAAGTCCTAGGAAAATAAGGGTTGATACCAAGGCCGTGTCCACGGGGGGGGGGTACCAGGTTTGAACCCCCTCTTCTCCCTAATTTTTTCCGACTCGTAAAAAAGTAAAATAAATGCATATAGAAAAATCTGAGAAACGTTTTGTAAATTTTTCTTTGTGAAGCCCCTCCGCCAAAACCCATATATTGGATATGACCTTGGTTGATAACCAAAAAGACACAGAAAATTTAGCCACCGAATATTAAATTTTTTTATGAAGTCAATCAGATCGGGCTCATACTATAATGTACTCAAAGACTGTAATCGTGTTCAAATACAAAGGAAAATACGGAGAAAATCACCGATATTTTCTTTATGGTATAGCCAGAGGGGTTTAAATTTTCAAAGTCGTTTATACAACGACTTTGTCGTTGTGTAATGACACAGAAGGTGGCAAGTGCCAAACGTGTAAAATTGTGGGATTGACGCAAAGTGTGCCACTCGTGGGTGAAGGAGTGAGACTCCGATATGTACACCAGGCGTTTGAGAGCAGAAACACCCTCAATTTAATAAACAACATTAATCCTTCTTCTTGGTGACTTTTGCCCTTTATCTTTTGTTCTAGATTTAATCGATTTGGCAACTCCGCACATTTGATCGCAAAAGCTAAAAAAAGAGTCACAAGTTCGCTTCTGAGTAAAACTCTTTTCCTAGATATATCGTAGTTTTTTGCTATTTTTTTGGCAAAAAGTTCCACAGTGTTAGTCTAAAGGGTATTTTGCAGGGTCAGTCCCGCCTCCTGACCAGGTTTCTAGTGTTTCAACCTTGTTTTACGTAATAAAACAAATGAGTACCTGCAACAATTACTTCTACTCCGTTGCTCATCACTTTAGTCGCCAGATTAGGTCTTGAAGCTCCAACAGAAACCCTTGCTTCTCTTATACCCTCTTTGAGTTGAGGAGCTGCGCCATCTACAAGCTGGATAGGACCAGCACCAGCGAAACGGGCAGTTGGGACTGAAAGAAATAAAAGTTCCTCATCATTCTATAATATTATTTATTCAATTTTTGAAAACAAATATAGGAATTATAATAATAAGAGGTAATAAAAATCTTTCAAAAACAGCGTGAAAAATAAATATCACAATATTAGAAAGCTGCATTTACAAAGTTTAAGCAACTTTATTTTACAATAAAAATCCATTAAGAAATTCCTTTCTAGTGGGAATAAAGTAAGTGACACTTTATCTTTATAGAGAAAAACATACAACAACTTTTTTTAGATATTTGACCCCATTCCCACCACCAAATCTTAAGATTTAGCAAAACAACGTTGATTTTCAATATCGATTTTACTGCGACATGTGAAACAAGAAGGCTTATTGACAAAATCTATGCAGTAAGTTTCATCAATAAAGAAAACCCATTTTTTATGTTTCGTCATTTTCTATGGCGTCATTTTGCCTGACCTCCGCCCCTGGCAGTCTCTGGCTTTGCATTTTGAAGTTAACTCGTTATTACAATAAGAACGATTGATTCCTATAATTTTGTTGTAAAAAGTGTGCTTTGATTCCATTGGTTTACGTCTGTGACGTATTCTCGTACGCGAGTCACATTTTCTAAAAGAAATGTAATTTCTAAAGAGACAATAATACTGCCCTTTTAAAATCAGGCTGTTTAAACTTTTAAGCCATAAGCCAGTAAAAGCACCAGGAAGTTAAATTCAACCCGATTGGTTGTGCAGTGTGAAATTCTAAGCTGGTGAAAAAAATAAAAAGTTTTTCCAGTCACAAAATTAAAAAAAAACAGACCCTATCATGGTTGCAGCAGTAACTGCAACACACAGTAGAAGGATATACCAGTAGCGAAATGTTTCTCCAAAAATGACACACATTTCAAAGGGAGCAATTCGGAAAGTTTCCAGACCGTCAGAGTAATAGATTCAGTTGCTACTTGGTTTTCCATCAAAAACATTTGTCATTGTGAGTGCGCGAAGGCGGGGTCACGAAGCTTGTGCGGTTTTAGATGTGTGTTAAAAATCTTCAATGGAGAGTATAGAAATTTTCACTACTGTGTATTACCTATAGTGTGCTGCCAAATCATAAAAATGGACAAATCACAGCCCACAGTAACCAAAAATAAAAAAAAAGCATTAAAAACCTGGCTAGTGACAAAAATATACAATTTGCAGCTGATTCCGGAATGACAACTAGTATCTCGATTAGTCTTAATAGCAAAATGTTATTTCGAAAACAAATTTAAGGGATTTGGAAAAACAGCCCGAAACCCCTTAAAAAATCA
The DNA here is from genome assembly GCA_027921565.1 of Artemia sinica. Taxonomy (NCBI): domain Eukaryota; kingdom Metazoa; phylum Arthropoda; class Branchiopoda; order Anostraca; family Artemiidae; genus Artemia; species Artemia sinica. The sequence continues at coordinate 65,767,176 of CM051264.1, read as the reverse complement.
CGTCGAATAGAAACAAAAGACATTCCTCTAAGGCTGTTACGAACAATTCATGAACGTGTCATTTTAGTTGACGCCTTGGTAAGGGCCCCCCCCCCCCTCTAAAAGCGTCTGGCCATAAATTAGTAGATATAGAGATAACACACTTTATGTTTTGCTGTAAGGAGTCTGGACCTTAAAACTAATGGCTAAAATGATTCACGATTTTCAATTTTCTAGAACTATTACTCGGTGGGATGATTCGCCAGCACGCAAGTTAATTCGGAAAACACATTCTTCATATCTTACTATAGGTTCACTCTGAGCTCATACCGGCACATCTTTATATATCTGATAATTTTAGCCTTTGGTCAAACGTCTGACCAAATCATAGATTGGCTTTCAATTTACGGCCTTTGGTAGTTTTGACGCTCCATAAAGACAAAAACCGAAGCAAGTCAAGTTTTCATGACTGTTGTTGAAGTAGAGAATCATTACAGTATTTTTTTTTTTTTTTTTCATTTTTATTTCTAGTTACTGGCCTCTGGTAATTATAGCCTTTGGTAATTTTGACGCTCCATAAAAATGAAAAAAAATTGCGATCGATGCACCAACGAGTTTTCGTGACTACTATTGAAACAGAATCATTACAGTAATGTTATCCTTTTAATAGACGGTTACTCGTCTTTGGTAATACTGCTTTTGGTAATTCGGACGCTCCATAAAAGCGAATACTAAAAAAAAAAAAAAAAAAAATAATTGCGATCGATGCACCAACGACGTTTGACGATTACTATTTAAGTAGAATCATGTTCTAGTAATGTTGCCCTTTTTATAGCTAATTACTGGGCTTTGGTAATTATGGCACTTCACTATTTTGATGCTCCACAAAAACGAACACAAAAAAAATAAATTAGAATAAAATCGAAATTGCCATCAATGAACCAACAAGTTTTCGTTATTACTATGTAAATTAGAATCATTCTAATAATTTGGTCCATTTTATAGCTAGTTACTGGTCTTTGGTAATTACGGTCTTTGGTAATTTTTACACCCCATAAAAAAAAAAAAAAAAAAAAAAAAAAAAAAAAAAAAAAAAAAAAAAAAAAAAAAAAAAAAAAAAAAAAAAAAATTGTGATCGATGCACCAACGAGTTTTCATGATTAAAGGGCTCGGCATATATAGCTGATTTCGGAAACCGATTTCAGCATCAGTGGACAAACGATAGCGGTAAGAAGAATTTGCTGAAAGAAAAATTTATTGCGCCAGATTTTCAAAACAAAATCCTGGACACAAATAGTAAACTGGAGTTTATTAATAGTTGCATAATTGATCTCAGCTTAGTTCTCAGCTCAGTAGCGGGGTCTTTCACCACAGACATCTCTAGCTGACTATTTATTTGAATCCCTATTTTTTTTTTGTGATGTTCATGATGAAAATTGGCGCTGATTTTGTAAATCGGCGCAAAAAAACTAGAAAATTTTTGAAGCTCAAATCGACGCCGATTTCTTTGCGCTGATTTGGAAATCAGTTCCCGAAATCAGCTAGGTGTGCCCAGCCCTCAATATTTAAGCAGAATTATTCTAGTAATTTTGTCTTTTTTAGCTAGTTACTAGCAAAAATAACAAATATCCCGTTAAGGAAGAATGTCTTGTTAAAATGTCTAAAAAAGAATAAATATAAACATAAAGTAAAGAATGCAACACTAACATTTTTAATTGGATTTGCGTAAAATGGCATATCAAAATGTCCTTCATTATATGGTTAAAAAAAATCTGGGCAGAAAAAAGCAAGTATCTTCATTTCTTTGACAGACCTATTACATTGGACACAGCCGTCACGAAAATGTTAAATAAAATTTGAAATCCAGATTCGGCGGCACCACACTTTTAAATGAGGCCAAAAGTTCGACAGACATTCAAGTCTCAAAGGATCTCTTTAGATGAAGCTTGCCTTAATTGGCTATTTTTGTCAGGGTAACTCACTTCATTCAAAGATATGTCTCTGGTGCCAAATTAATTTTCCTAGATCTACTACGGAACTTAATACCTTTATACTGCTTTTTATAGGCCGAATATTTAAAAGGTCTTCAAATTAAATTTTCAGGAATTGGTTTTCAGGAATAAAAAATTTTTTCAGGAATAAAAAAAAGAAAATGTCTGTAGTGCGTCAAAGCGCAAGAGTTTTAAAAATTTTCTCGGTACTTGTCTGTTAAACGAAACACATTCAAGAATTGCGCTGTTTAAGATCTGGACAATAACTGGTTTGCCTCTCTGGAATCCAAGGCCGTATCCAGGGAGGGGGGCTACCCGGTTTGACCCCCCTCCCCCGAAATGTTTGTTTGACTCGTAAAAACGTAACAAAAATGGACATAAACAAATTTCGTATGCGTTTTTGAGTTTTTTATGTAACCCCCCCCCTAAAAAATTAGTAACCCCCCCCCCCGAAAAAAATCCCGGGTACGCTTCTGCTGGAATCAGTTATGATTTGCTTATTTTGAGTGAGAAAAACTACGATATTTCTATATTTTAATTAAATGTTTAATATATAGAGCTGGTTAGGGGTTAGATATTTAATATATTGGGTTCTGCGCGGCCTGCTTTCCATAATTCTTTGTCGTAGCTTCCATAGTTTTGCTTCTAAAGTATTGTAATATCATCATGTTTTGGTGTATTTCATTAGGATTAACCTAACTTCACTTCTTGGGTTTGTTTCTTTTAATAGACAAGCACCATTTTCTCTTCTCCAATAAAACGATAGGGATAATTCTTTAAAGAAAAAGATGTTATCTTTGTTCTCTGAGAGGGGAGTCAGTCGTTCTCTGACTATCCTAGAGTTTTTTTTACCCAACAATAAATTTGCAACATAATACTGTCGCGAAAAAAAATTACAGGAGCGAAAAATAGTGTGTGTTATAAAGATTAGATCAATCAAATTCCACGACTCTTCTTAGTCGTGTTTTTCTGACTTAAATTGTTCACAGAAATCACCTGTTTTTTTATATTTTTCTATCCTCGAACCCTTATCCTCGAATAACCTTTTCCCCAAAAATAAACTCATGCAGAATTTTCTGGCAATAAATTGTGTGTTTTTTTTTACTATTCAAGCTAAGTTTACTAAGCTAAACAAAGTTTTTTAAGACAACAAAAATGATTTGACAAGTTGCGGACGTTGCGGACGTCTGCAACTTGTTGCGGACGTCCACAACAAAAATGACAAATTTAGCCGTTGCGGACGGCTAAATTATATAATTAAAGCAGCTAAACGAGGGCGTATTTTCGGGTAGCGAGACAAGGAAAGTGTCCAAAAATTCATAATATATGAATTAAAACATTTTAACCAACTTTTTTACGTCATTATGTGTAAAAACTAGTTTGTATGATTTGAATAGCTAAATAGAGGCATTTTTTTTTTTGGCAGACAGCCTAAAAAAGATCAAATAAAATTAATCGCGACGATTGCAAAATCAGTGAATGTCTGTAAAGTAGAGCCAAGCTGTATTCTTCACTTCGATCTTTCACCTGAATTTGAACTTTATTTGTAATTTTCTCTTTCTTTCCAGCCGCTTTATCAAACTCAAATTGTTTTTTTTTCCTTTTTTTTGTTTAATTTTTGGACCTACTCCTATCACGAGCTTCTCTTAGTCTAGCTTTTGATTATTGCTTGGCATAATTTCAGTTTATTGCTTGGCTCTCTTTTAGTATTTTTAGCCTGGATTTGACCTTTTGTGAAACAAACTTTCACGCTCTCCAACAAATTGTCAAAACGTAAGCACCAAACGTAAGTCTCTCCGCAAAGAAGCACAAAAAAGAACCAACAACTCACGTTCATTATCCTCAATTATGGCCGTCATTGTTTCTGCATCTGAAAGCAAAAAATATCTGTTGAAAAGAAACAGAAGTGAGAAGAGCGAACATTTTAGCGTCTAGCCTTTAACTCCCAATATTAATTTATGGATGCTTTAATGAAAATTAAATAAAAAAAACAAATTTTTTAAACTGAAAGTAAAGAGCGACATTAAAACATAAAACGAACAGAAATTATTCCGTATATGAAAGGGGCTATCCCCTCCTCAACGCCTCGCTCTTTACACTAAAATTTTGTTGTTTTAAAAAATAAAGTTGTGAGACAGAGTCAAAATCCCCAAAACCCCCTCCTCCTACCCCCCCCCCCCCCCCCAACAGAAAAAAATCCCTCCTGAAAACGTCTGTACACTTCCCATTAACCAATACTATATGTAAACACTGGGCAAAGATCATAAATTGCAGCACTTCCCCCGGTAACTGTGGAGGATTAAATCATCCTCAAAGACATATTTATTTGATTTTTGACTATGCTGAACAAAATGGCTATCTCAAAATTTTTATTTGGTGACTTCGGGAAAAAATGAGCGTGAGAGGGGTCAAGTTGCCCTCCAATTTTTTGTCACTTAAAAAGGGCACTAGAACTTTTAATTTCCGTTCGAATGAGCCCTCTTACGATATTCTAGGACTACTGGATCGATACGATCACCCCTGGGAAGAAAAACAAAAAAAAAAAACAAATAAACACGCATCCGTGATCTTTCTTCTGGCAAAAAATACAAAATTCCACATTTTAGCAGATAGGAGCTTGAAACTTCTGTAGTAGGTTCCTCTAATCCGCTGAATCTGATGATGTGATGTTCATTAAAGTTCTACGACTATTAGGGGTTGTTTATCCCTTTTTTTGAAAATAAGGAAAATTGTCGCGTAACTTTTCATGGTCAAGACTAAACTTGATGAAACTTAAATATTCGAAATTACCATAAAAATATAATTCATTTGATGTATCTATCGGTATCAAAATTCCGTTTTTTAGAGTTTCGGTTACTATTGAGCTGGGTCACTCCTTACTTACAGTTCGTTACCACGAACTGTTTGATACTTGTGGATTAATTTACGGATAGAATAGCTTAATAGACCATCCAATTTGAGCTTAGAATCTATTAAAAATGCATGTGGGATAGAATGGAGAATTTAAAAATCGTACCATCTTCCAAAAATAAAAGGGAATTATATTTTTTACGGACAAACTTTTCACAAATCTTACGGAGAGACTTATAAATGACCAAGTCTCGGTGCTGGACTGAAATAAATTACATTCAAGCCTCCAGTTATAGCGTCTAGAATTCTGTTTGCAAGATTCCAAATGATGCCAACCTGAAGGTTCCCTTTTCATCATAATTATCATCATTGCTTAAAACCAACAGGAGCTTTGTCCTGTCGAAAGAACAAAGAAACTGTCGTTAAATTTTGATTGTCAACGCTTCAAGCATTTGATTTGTAGATCGACAGCATGTCAAAATAAACGTCTTTTTTGACGTAACAAACAATTTAATTATTATCACAAATACTATCACAAATTATCACAAATATTTGACAGAGAAACTTTACTTTTTGTTGGGAAAACTATTCAAAATTGAAGTGGAGTCCTACATTTTGAATTGTCACAACAGCTCGGATATGTTGCTTAAATTTATCACTAAAGAAATACTCCTAAAATTTTGATTTTTTTAATTCAAAAAAAAAATCGAGAAATAGCTACTACCCATCAAAATAAAGCAGTTAAAAAAACTACCGTCTCTTTATTTTAGAAATAGCTGCAAATAAAAAAAATCCTCATTTTACACGAAGAAGTCCTGCAAAATCGAATTGAAAGGCGCCATGTGATATTTTGTTTAAAATCCTCGCAAAACCTGGACCATTGATTTGTTTTCCTGTTGACACACTCTTGACAAAACTAGGCAAAAGAAATGGTAGTTGTCTACACGATCCATTTTAGCAAATTTTACAGGGGGCAAAATAAGGGTAACAATTTATTTTGGTTTAATTCAAGTCCCAAAAGCTGATTTATTTCGAACATAAAAAAAATGAACATACAATATTTTGTTATTTTCATTTGGCAACATTTAAAATACATTTACAACATTTGGTACGTTTTTTTACCCGAGCATGCATTGGAGAAACAAACATGTGCAAGAAGTTAAATACGAGAAATAAAGCGTTACCAGATATTAAAAAAGGCAAAACAGAAGTGAACTATTGAAAGAGACTGGACGGATTCATAAATAATTTCCACTGCAGGCCGATTATAATTACTTCATAATACTCTTAGCTTTAATGACCGAAGACTATAAAAGATAGCGAAGTCAGACTATTACCACTACAAATTCATTTCAGCACTCAGTTGCTTGAGATCAACACACGGTCGAACACTCCTCCATCCTACCTTTTTCAAAGCTTCCGCTTTTGCCACCTTACCTTGGATGGGTTTAAGATGGGGTTTCTTTTATCAACCAGGACCAAAAAACAGGAAGTCCCCAAACGGAGTTGAAGGAGATTCATAAGAAAAGACTTATATAGGAGATGGAGCTCCTTAGGAGGGAGTAAAGAATGAAGTTTAAAGCAGGTTTAGGTGGACGAGGAGCGTGCACAGCTTTTATCTGCCGAGGCAGCATGGTTCTGCGATGTGCTTTCAGTAGTAGTAATAGTAGCATTAACAGTTTCTTATCCAGAATCAGGGGCGTATTTTTTTTTTGGGGGGGGGGCAGGGGGGAGGTTGCCCTCCTAAAAATGTAGAGGAAAAAATTATTATATATCCCATACCCCTTAACTATCGGGATATGAAACCCTTTTGCCCCGCCAATAAAAATGCTGGAGATTCGCCCCTGTCCAGGATTTTCTAGAACACTGCAGCTCGAAAGAAGATCCCAAAAGGTTTTGTAAGATAGAGTGAGTTATAATACTGAATAAAAACATGAAGACCATATGGTTTATACTGCACAAAATAATGTTAATTTAAAAATACAATTTACTTTAAGGATTCTTCAAGGTTAAAATGCTAAAGAAACTGCACTTAGATATCTTCCCGTACCACCTCCTTACTCTGACATATTAATCTCTGATATTCACCAAATACCTACAGAAGAGATAAAGTTTGTTTCGATTTAAATATACTCATTGGAATAACTGAAGACGTAGCTAGGAAAGCAATCAACCCTCACTGGTTGAAGACTTAGTAAAAAAAACAGATTGGATATTATTTATGAATCACACCAATAGGTCGACTGTGGTGATATTCGATGTGGTAAATCGATTTGGTAGACTGTGGTAATTCAAAAGACGTCACATAACATTATTGCTAATCTAAGGCTTCTATTCCTATTTATTCAACTGAGCATCAGAGCCGCTGAAAAGAAGGGAGCAGCCGGGTCAGCTTCCCTGGGCATCGTAGCTAAGGGGGCGACTGGGGGGTTGTGGACTTTGATCAAATTTGTCACTTTGATTCGGCCTTTTTGCTTATATTTACGTCGGGGAAGGAAGCTGTAACTAAATTTGCTCCGAGCACCACCAACCCTAAAAACAGCTCTGCTCAGTATGCTCTAACACTCCCAGTTCATTTTCCCATATCTTTCTAGTTTTATAAATAGTTGCAATTTCAGTTTCCCAAATACATAATATTCCCGTTTATCACCCGTAAAATTGTTAAAAATGAAAAAGATATTAAAAATAGACATCAAATTCGTTTTCCCTTATATTCAATGCCTGAAATTAGTATCCTTTTAAAACCAGCTGGCTATTAACAGCTAAAAAACGGCTAAATAAACAGCTAAAAACTAACAGCTAAATAAAAAAACAGCTAAAAAGTTAAAGCAGATATTTTAGTCTCTCCACTCTTCTGCACAATTACGTCATGTAACTCAATGCCTTTGGAATTACCTAAACCAAGATATATATTAAAAAGAAAGCCAGAAAGATTTTCAAAGAGAATTAGAGACAGATAAAAAAGAAGAAAGCATATTCTACAAAGCTTTGCAAAAAAATTGTGACAGTTCAACGAGAGCTTTCAATTAAGCTTGAAGGGATAGCTAGAAACAAGCAAGTTTTCTTGACAATCAAGTTCTGGGGAAGAAAGAAGTAAAAAAGAGCTTTTCGTACCTTCTGTGTTCTTAAAGCCCAGTGTTATAGTTTTGGTAACTTCTTCAGGAATAATTTCTATGCCTGTGGAGACAACTTGTTCTGTACCGGCAACAGATGTCACGACCACAGAATAAGTCCTTAATTCAGTCTCAACAACTGTAACAAAACTCAGATCGTCTTCCAGCATAGGCGTCTCAATTGTTGATGGCAGTGTGCCTTCGGTTGTATCAATGAAGGATGTTTCAATTATTTCTGTAGAAAATCCGACGTCACTTGATCCAGACCCTTCATTGTCATTGTCGTAATCAATCTCTTGAAGCATGGTTGGCTTAATTTGAACTGAACGAACAGTAGATAACGAAAGGTCAATAGTATCCTTTAATAGTTGAGTCTCTGAGCCGTGTAGTGGATTGAAGAGTTGGGGAGAATCTGTAGTTAAGTGAAGATCGGAGTCCTTCAACGTTGTTAAAGACGACGTTAAAAATGTGACTCTGACGTTTTTCTTTCCATTGTGGAAAGGGACAGTGCTTGTGATAAAGTAACTTTTTGGAACTATATTTGAAGGTCGAAAGACTTTTCTTGATGGGCTTAGTATGGCTCTACTTGCAGAAGGTGCAACGTTTAAAACAGTCTGTTTTCCAATTTTTAAATTAGGCCGCAAGGTTCTCCTATTTGCGTTCGCTCGAATACTGCTTAGATGCTTTTCTAAAGGATCTTTTCTTCTTAAACTGAAGCTTTTTCTGTGGGTTTCAAGAGGGCTTGCTGTAACCTGATTTGGACTTAGGTCTTCAGCATTAAGTTTGAGAATATTTTCCTCCTTCGACTCTTCCCCTTCTAACGTTTCTTTTTCTCCTTCTACTGTTTGTAACTGATCTTCAACAGACAATTGCTCTTCTGCTGATATGTCATCTTCAAGAGAACCAATAGTATCGTCAATGACTTCACCGGCATTATATTCCTCTTCTTCAAGGGCATCTGTGTTATCTTCGTCAAAGTATTCTTCACTTTCTAACCCCTGGTTCTCACTGGAATAAAATACCTCATTATTTTCTTCGCTCTGGAACCGTGATTCATCAAGGTTTTCCTCTGAAAAGTTTTCCTCGGACTCAATAAATCTGTTGTCATCGGCTTCGTCATAATATTCGTCTTCTGAAATGGGACGCCTAGTAGTGGTTGAACGCCATGCAGGCCTTCTGGATAGCTTTCTTACAGGGATCTCAGTTTGGACTTTAAGGCTAGGTCGAGACCTTCTTCTAGTATTAAGATCTTGCAAGGGTATTTTTTTCTCAGTAGTTTCATTTGGAACACTTGCGAGTCCCTGAATCCGCCTTGGTTCTGGACGATAGCGTGATCGTCCGCGATTGGCCTTTACACCTGAAGTCGAAGTGTCCAAAGTTTTTTCATTGAAAACCCTTGACTGGCGCCGAGGTATTACTTGTTCCTTATCTTCTAAGGGACCATTAGTTGCTTGAATCTCCTTAGTGGAACTTTTTCTGAAAGTGTTCTTAAGTAGTTCATTATTGTAAGATCCAAATCGAACTGTCCCCCGTCCCCTACTTTTGACAGAGGGTATTGAAGTACTAACCCTCGGCTCAGCAGCTTTTAATCCCAGAGAACCAATTTCCTGGCGTAAGGAATTCCGGAGTACTCCTCCGTTTTTTGAATTCGCTTGTCTCTCATCGTTTTGCTCTGAATCTGAAAAGGAAGGTTCTACGATGGAAGATTCCTTAATAACTGACATTTTCAATCGCTGATCATTTCCAAACAATGAACTAGTTTGTAACACTGCTGTAGGTCTAATCCTTCCTCGAGTTGCTTTAAGACTTTCTGACTCTTTTTTCAAATTTAATCTATTTTGCGAGCCTTTATTTTTTAATTTAGATTGAGTTATTTCTTGCAATGTGTTGAGTTTTGGGATATCAAATTCATTTCTTATCTTAGGTGGTCTGGATCTCTGAATTCCAGCATCATTTTTGGCTACGTCAAGGGTTTTAGATTTGCCCGTGCTCACTGCTTTTTCTTTACCAGTGAATTCGCCTTTTCCAAGCATGAGCAATTCTTTTATATTTACAGAATTCCTAAAAGTAGTTATGACAGGATCCTGTGATTCTGTCGTCACTTGACCTACTGCAATATTTTCATTTGAAGACTGGAGATCATTAGAGCTTTCTTCTTCAGAATCATAATATTCATAATAATACTCTACGGCATCCTCGGAACTTTTCTGATCAGGTTTTTCTAGCCCAAGCAGGTCATTTTTTTCGAAAGGTGTGTTATCTAGTTCTTGAGAAGCTATATTCGATAAACTGGAGTCGTCCACCAAAAATGATTTGTCTTTGGTCATTCTAAGCTTTTGAGGAACGGTACTTGCAATATCATTAACTAGTTCCGTCAAAGATCCTTCTATTTCTGGAACATCGGTCCTACTTAATGTCCCATCTATTTCAGCTTTTTTTAGCTGAAAATTCCTGTCTGCTTCAAGGTTTTGAATTCGGCCACGCCGACGTCCAGTTGTACTAGTTGAAACAGGTTGAGAATCTACTTTAGATGCGTCAATTTGTGGATTTTGAGCAATCGGTTTCTGATCTATTCTTGCAGCAGCAATTGAGTTCCATATAGAGTTAGCATTGAATACGTTTCTTTCTCGACTCTCTGTTACGTATTCACGTTCTCGAATAGGAGGAAAATCGAAATTCGCGACACTCAAGTCTTCTTCGCTCTCACCAATGTTAGAAAAGAAATTACTTTGACGCTTAACTTTTTCACTTGTGGCTTTCAGAGCAGAAGAGTTTAGTGCATCAGTACTATACGCAGGGCCCAATTCAACTGCATCGTTATTAATAGCGGATATAATATACACATCAATGTCTTTAATGTTATACTGATCAGGAAGCAAGAAAATTCCTTTGTCAGTCTCTACCATAAGAGGAACAACAAATTCTGGAACTGCTTCATGGGAATCAAATACTGCTTGTCTTTTAGTGACCGGTGAAGGGCTTCCTTCAAATAATACTGTATGGAGAACAGAACTCAACTCCCCACTTGGTCCTGCCACGTGTAAAGTAACGACACTCGTTGAAAGAAGATCGATTTGTTCAGGTTTGATCTCAGATACCTTTGCTATTCCCGACTGTGGTTGGCTAATCAATGGAAGCTGTGCAATTTGGGTCTGTATTGGTTGTTGAAGTCCCCCTTGGTTTGCAAGTAGAAACGGGAGCAGATTAGCCAAAGGATTAGCATTTTGCTGAACCTGTTGGAGAGGAGTATTAACAATTGTCTCAGTCACAACTTCAGTTGCTGTTACAACATTTACTGATGATTTCACGAGAGTGGTTTTAACCTCAATGCCCCTTAAAGTGATTGGGAGAACAGTTGATTGAAAGTCGGTTATAGTAGTGACATATGATGTTAATCGAGTGCTAAACGATGTTACTGGGGTGCCAGGACCAGCAGGCAAGGGCTGATTTAAACCAGCTAAGTTTTGAAAGGGGTTTATTGGTTGTTGTGGCTGTGGTTGGATTTGGCCAAGATTTCCAAGAAGAATTTGTTGCAGTAGAAAATTTGTTTGAGCTAATGGATCTTGGATTGTGGTACTTGTCGTCTCTATATCGTAGACAGTACTCGGTATAATGTGGCGGAAAGAAGTTCGACGTCCATTTATTACAGTGGGTGTAAACTCTGTAATAAGTGTTGCCGAGGAACTTATCAAATACCGTGTAATTTCTGTAAGCCCAACAGAAGGCGTTGCTGTTATTTCACTGGCTAGCAATCGATCTATTCCGCCTATTTTTGTAGTTCCAAAGGTTGTTAGTACTTCAAGACTGGGAGTTGCTGTTATAATTGACTTGAAAACTGTTTCTCCATCTTCAATTAGTGGAATTATTGTCTCAGTTGGTATTCTGTGAGTTACAGTTAATGTTTGTAAAGAATCTCCAAAGCTTGGTTGAATCGTTGGCAAAACGGTGTTTTCCTTGTGTTTGTCTAGCCGAACCTTGTTTGAACTTTTCTTGCTGCTGCTTGATATCTTTCTACCCGTCGTGCGCGAAGTTGAAGTTCTCGACTTCGACGAGCTTGACCTGAAAGAAGATCTTGAAGATGACGACTCAATTGAAGGCTTGCGGAACCTACTAATGGGACTTTTGACCTTTGTCGATGATGCACGAGCAGCGGCAAGACGGCTTTTAAATGATATGCTTGAGCTCGACGTCTTTCTCGAGGAGCTACTCCTAAGAGGAGGGCGCGTTGGCCTTGGGGGTTTTGTTGTGGTTTTTGGCTCATCTTCATACTCGTACTCGTATTCATAGTCATAGCTAGGTGCAATTTCTCTGGCTCTTGAATTTCTTCCTCTTGGTGAACGACCAGGTCTATAGAGGTCGGGTGCATATCTTTTTTTTCGATTATGGCTCTCTGTAAGGTCACGAAAAGACGGTGCTGGGGAAGTATTCTTCCCTCTATTCCTGAGTGCTAGTGCTCTTCTTCGAAATTCACTGTCAGATTGGGATATTGCTAGTCTTTCAGTAAAAATTAGCTTAGGGGGCAAAGCGACTCGAGGACGAGTCGTTATAGGCTCGGAAGGAGTTGACTGTGACTCTGATGATTGAAGTTTACTTTCAGAGTTGGATACTGACGATTTTTTCCACGGAGTTTTCCTTGTCTGTGAAGTAGTGATATCAGTTAAACTTTTTGCAGTTGTAGGTCGTGTGAACGACCGTCGAGTATTAGGTCTTTCGGAAGACGTAATAGGATCACCGATTCCGTCTATTTCCTGAAAAGAGCTTATTTCTTCTGACAGCAAAGAAGTTTTACTTGGGAGCCGACGAAATGTGGGAAAGGTTCTCGTTTTTGATGAAACACTAAAAGTAGGTCGCGGAATTATTGCAACTGGAACAGAAGGCTCGATGCCACTACTCAAACTTGGTCGAGGTCGAAAGAATCTATTCCTTAGAGTAATTGACAATTCCTGTGCACTATCTTCTGTTTCAACTATAGTAGAGGTGGGGCGCCTGAAAAATGGTGAAGCTACTTCCTCTGGGTCTTCTGCTACTACATCTATCCTTGTACTAGATGCAGAGTTTCGAAGTCTTGAAAGAAAATTAGGACGGGGTCTGTTTCCTAAAGGCCTGATCGTTGGAGTGAACGTCTTTGATTTAATGGGAGCTGTAAGTCGTGTAGTTATGCGTCCCCTTAAAATGCCAAACCGGTTGGTAGTCTCTGAAATCTGGTTATCAATTTTCTCCCCATTCTCATCTTGCATAATTTCTTCGATAGAACCTTCTATCTCTGAAAACAAGCTACTTTGAACTTTTTCCTCACTTGTGAAAATAGTGGGTTCAACTCCAATCACATCAGTTGAAGATATTATTGGGACAACAGATGAAGATGATTTTGTAACTGTGGTATAGGTGCCGTCTAATATCGTTCCTAATAACCGTGTTTCATAAATTGTTTCAGATTTGGATTCGGAGAAAGTTCCATGTGTAATGCGAAGAATGCCAATTCTTGATTCTTCCAATGTCTTGTGAATAAGACCCAAATCCACTCTAACAGTTGATGTTACTTCAGAAAGTATTTTCCCTTCCTGCAAATAGTAATTCGTAGTGAAATACGTGGATGTGGCCCCACCAAAGTTGTAAGCACTGTAGATATTTTGCGAGTAAAGAGTTTTTTCTGGTATGTTCACAACTAGGCTGGGTAGAATAACTTCACTTGTGCTTTCATGAATTTCAGCATAAAATCCATTAATATAGGTTCCTATTATGTCAGTTACATATTTTGTTATCGTACCTTCGTTTGCAATAGTTCTTGACAAGGCAGTTATCAATCCTGTTGGCTCACTTACTCCAGCTTTTAGTTGCTGTTGCGTTGCATGGCTAGCAATGGCCCTAGCTTTTTCCAACTCCAGAATATCTATGTTAGAGTTTATGGAAGATTTTAAACTGGTATCAGAGAAGGCTTCAGCTGAATCAAACGTAGTTGCAATGAGGACTGAAGTAGTTAAAATAGGAGTTGCTGAGTTTTTTATTATTGTACTAGTTGTCTCAAGACTGCTTTCAATTATTGTTTCATCATCTATGAATGATGTTGTAAAGTATGTGACAGTTGTGAAAAGAGTGGTTTCTGGAGGTGGAATTGTGGGGAGCACAGGTGAGACCATGCTATGATCCATACTTACAGCAGATTTTACAATATTAGAGACAGTTTCTTCTCTGGTGTTGATATAGGTAGCACCGTCCGAAATAGTTGTAGTCGAGTAGGTAAAGGTAGTATAAAAAGTTATACCGACATCAACAGTTGATTCTTCTAAAACATTTGTTCCAAGAACTGTATTTGTAATAGTTTCTTCACTCGTAACAATTTCAGTTTCTCCATCTCGAAAGAATGTAGTGGCGTATGTAAGGGTAGTCACAAGAACATTTGAAGGAACACCTTCTTCAACAACGTTTGATGGGAATTTGACTGGTGTGGGCACTATCTTTAAGTCATTTATATCTATTATTTCATATTCTGTGGTCTGCTCTGTTAAAAGATCCTCTGTACTACTTTCACCACTTTTACTCTGTAATTCCTTCATTCTGAAATCATCATTTATATCAGACAATAAATCTAAGTCAATTTCTGAAGCTGTAATTAAATTTTTAACGAGTGATGTGGAGCTAAGAACTGCCGTTTTCCCATCAATTACTGTTGACTTAAAAAAAGTCTGAGTTGTCGTTTCTATGAGCATTTTCAAATCAGGCATTACAGTCATCGTAACTACATCTCCAGCGCCATTGACAGAAATTAGATTCGTTACTACTGTAAGCTGAGTCAGTATTTTTGATGTTTCAGAGTTGAAAAGAGTTTTGAAAACTGTATACGTAGTATATTCGGCAGAAATTGCAGGTTCAACTTCCGAAAACGAAGGGGTAGCTTCCTGACTGTCGCTCAGTTCAATTTTGTCAGTTATGCTTTCAACAGACGGGTCTTCATTGACACTAAAATCCGTTGTTCCGTCCATAGTTGTTTCACTTACAGAAGTTGTTTCTGGTGATTCAATTTTTTGTGTTTCATCTGCCCGCATTTCTTCGCTCTTCACAATCTTATTAGCAGTTGTATCAATATCTTCAGCAGCAACAATAACAAAACTTTGATTTTCTTGGGACTGTAAGGAACGAGCTTCTTTTTCGCTCACAGCTGTGATCACCCTAGGTGCAACTTCTGAATCTTGTTGTCCAGAATTTAAAGATCGACCCATGGGTAGTTCTCTATCAAGCATAGACTGAGTTCCAACCATAATTATTTTGCTACCATGATTTTCCGTCATATCTTCAGTGTTTTCAAATTCTTGGGAAATTATGCCATCAGATTCAACCAATTCCTCTCTATCTAACATACTAATAGATGAAATAACTTCAGGGGTTACAGGTGTTACTTGTATCTCTGGGACTTCGTCTTTCAAATTTGAGGACATTTTCAAAACTATTGAAGACATCATTGCTTTTTCAAATGTGGGTCCATCGGAGCTTGGAGAGAAAATAACAACAGTGCTTCCAATTGTTGTAAAAAAATCATCAAATCCAAGCACAGTTGTAGTCAAATACTCAGTTATCGAAGGTCTAACTAAAGTATCTTTTAGAGTTGATTCTGTTTTTATAATAATGTCAGTAACCACAACATCTGGAGCTAACTTATCACCTGCTCTGACTTTGGGTATTGATATAGATTTGACCTTTGGTACCACAAGCTCTTTTACAATCATAAGATTAGATGAATCAGGTTCAACAATTTCTTCTGAATCCTCCTGATTAATATCATCCGTTGAAATAGAAATTATTTTATTATCAAATTCTTCATTCGTAAGGTCCTCACCCTCAGTATCAAAGTTAGAGACAGTAGGTCTTTCCCCGACGATCTGAGTTGAGTAGGTCTTTTGGTATGATGGAGAGGCTGGAGTGATTGGTGACTCCATATGATCTAGAAAGGACAGTAAAAAGAAGATTGACAGATAATGAAGAAGAAAATCAATTAGGATAAAGAAGAAAAATATAATGCCTCTTAAGATTTTTCAAATAAACCTTGGGATTTTATGATTTTTTAATTAAGCCTTGGGGGAGGGGGGGGGGGGGTGTAACAAAATTTTATTTTTTATTTTTTTTGTCACAGAAAATTTGTTAATCCTACATGATAATACAGACAACAAGAGGCACTAAACTTGCTTTGATAAAGTCTAGCGGACTTCAGAAAAAGTCTGCACCAAGAATATTTTTTATAGCTTAAAACTTTAGCTAAACAAAAAAGTAGTTGAACAAAAGACAACGTTTTCGAAATACAGTAAAATAGAGAAGAATTTAAAATTCAGACCAAAAACAAAAAATGAAGTGGTATAGAATAAGGAAGAAAAACTTAAACGCATGGAAGTAATGCTGCAAAAACAAAAAATTAGGCTAAGGATAGTCAATCAAGAATAACAAATAATAAAAGGGCATAAGAAGTTATATCTCATCTCATACATACGGTCTGACACCATTGGAGCACATATTGTCTTACATTTTAAGAAAAATAGGTTTTTTAGGTGGTCTGAATTTGTGAACAATCTGTTTTAAGTCCAAAATTCCGTCAATTTACAACGGCTATTTCCAAAATCTCCTGAGGGAGGGATAGTTCCTTTACCAGACTTGTAAGAACTCTTCATATCCCTTCCTATGTATGCATAGTTCAAGACAATAAGCAAGGGCACTTAAAAAGCCAACAAAAGAACTTAAATTCTAACATTAGGGAAGGGGAGTCGGGGGTCACAGAATTGAAAAATTTAGTGTACTATTTCAGAAAATCTTTACTGTTTAACATTATCTTAACATAACTACATAAGTAGGCTTTACACAAAATTTTGCGTTTAAATAGCTCTGAATTTAGGGATATACATAGGTTTTACTCTAATTTAGCAGGTATTGTAGTTTAAAGAGGGGTCCAGAGACAAATGAATAATATAATGTTTATGTTGCTCAAATGATATTAACCATAAAATGTTTGAAATTTGAATCAATAAACATTAGATTAGTGCAGCAAATTATTAGTGCAATAAAACAAGCATCAGGGATGCACTTTGGGAACTGCACGTAGTAAGAAGGACGTTGCAACACCACTGACAACTATTTGTGGAAGCCTTGTGCATTACATAACATATAACTATGATTTGAGTTATCGGCACTGTACATAATGTGCTATATAGGTTATTAATGTTTTTGCTTTTCGTTGTAAAGATTATGTGCTTAGCATATTCAAGTTTACCATTATTCCATCTTTATATGATTATTTAGAATTTATAACTAGTATTTGATTTGGCTTTAAGCAATATTCAGTTTTTATTTGCTAATACATAATGAATTTAAGCATTTTGAAGCATACTTAAGAGATGCTTTCAAAGGTAATTCTTTCAGATAAAACAATCAACAAAGTTTTGACGTCTCTTTAACAAAAAAGACCCATGCATATGTATGTCAAGATGAAGTTAACCCTAACCTAGAAGGAGCCTCCAGTTAAAGCCTTACTCAAAGTCCCACTGTTCACGCGGTAATTTCCTACGCGGTAGTACAAAACTCTCCTTATCGGCTGACTTAAAATCCCCCCTCCCCAGAAGAAGTAACCTTGAGGGTTGGCCTCGTTATTGGATGACTTTTAAAGATAAAACTTTTTCCATACCCTGAGCATTTCGTTTTTTCCTCTCCAACGCTAGAAGTTCCTGAAGGCCGTCCTCTTGATAGCATGGTAAAGAGAGACCTAAAATACAATTAAAATAATGAGTCCAATTACCGATTGCTGTCCTACGACAAAATTAGTTTTCCAGAGAAACTGCTTAAGGATTGTTCTGGGTACCCGGCTGACTGACCGTATTTCAAACAACAGGCTATACGAAAAATGTGGTTTAATACCGCTCTCTAGGGCTATAATGAAAGAAAGGTTGTGATGGCTAGGGCACGTTGTGCGGATGAAGGATGACAGATTGCCGAAGATTGTTCTTTTCGGCCAACCGTCTAGGGCTAAACGGAAAGCAGGTCGTCCCCATCTGGGATGGAAGGACGTCATAAAGAAAGATTTAAAGGAAATGGAAACTTCGTGGGCGGGTGTAAAAAGGGAGGCTTTGAATAGATTGGGGTGGAGGAGGAGCGTGCGTAGCTGTGTTGGCCTCAGGTGGCTTGGTACTGCGGTGAGTTGTTAGTAGTAGCAGTAGTAGTAGTAGAGGGGGTCGATTGTTGTCTTGTTTAAATTTTTGTTCAGTTTTTTTTCAAACATGATACGTACAGAAATATTAGACTTTAAAAGCTGGCGAAAAACTTCTTCACGTTTGGTTCGCTTTAATCGTTGAATTTAATCGAATTTCGGGCCATTGTTTGGTTGGATCTATGGGGCCAAGCTTTTCAAGTCGGAATCCCTAGGACTCTTAGGCTTATTATATAAAAAAAAAGTTTTTTTCCGACCAGAAGTAAAGAGGGACATTAAAACTTAAAATGAATAAAAAGTATTCCCTATATGAGGGGGCTGCCCCTCCTCACTTCCTCGCTCGTTACACTGAAGTATTTTAGTGCTTTAAATAGCTTTTTATTCTAATTCAACGGCCCTTATGTTCCAGCATTTTTTCTTAAAGAATTTGGACACAAAGTCAAACATTAGCGTAAAGAGCAAGGATTTGAATAAGGAGCAGCTATATCAAAATTCGCTATTTCTGAATTTTCAATCGGTAGCAAGTAGGTCCCATTTGGGACTAAGTCGTGGTTTGGTGTCATAAAAATGATAGAAAACACCGCTTTCCCCAGGAACAATCTGGGCAGTAACTGAAAAAGGGCAGTAGAACTTTCACTTTCCACTCAAATGAGCCCTCCTCCGATCTTCTAGGAGTATTGGTTCAATAAGTTCACGCCTGAGGAAAAAGAACACGCATTCGTGATCCTGGAAAAAAAGCAAAATTTCACATTTTTGTAGATAGGAGCTTGAAACTGCTACAGTAGGACTCTTTAGCATGTTGAATCTAATGGCATGATTTTCATTAATTTCGTTCGCCGTTTTGGGGGGGGGTCAATCCTCCTTTCGAAAATCATGCAAACATTCTCAGGGTCCTTTTGATTGGTAATATTAAATATAATGAATTCTATATAATTTTGTAATGTATTAATTGTTATCATGACCCTTACTTACAGTTCGTTACCACGAATTGTTTTACTATTATGTTGATTAGTCTTAATGGTAGTTATTCGTTGCAAAAACAAATTTGTGGGAATTTCAAAAGAATAGCATAAGACCCCCCACAAAAGCGTGTCGGATCGAAATAAAAACTGCACCGTCGGAATCATCAGAGCCAAACATCTCATTTAGGAGAATTACAGTCCCTTATCTTGACCAACAAGGAGGCCACCTTTTGTTAACACAACCTATTAGATTCGACATACATATAAAACTACGTTTTTATTTTGTTGGTCTCCCTCTGGTAATACGCTGGATGAACCAACCATGTAGGTACAGAGTTGCCACCCGGCGAAACAAAGAATCACTAAATTTTAATGATTCTTTGTAGACCTAGTGATTTTCTTCAATAATCAAGTGATTTAAGTGCTGATTTAGTTATTTTTCTTTGTTTAAGCAATATAAAAATTATGAGAAATTGTAATAAATCACTAGGGGTGGCAACCCTGTACAGGTAACAAGTGGCTGAAACACTGAGGAATAAATGGAGGTGGAAGATTATCTGGAGTAGCGTTGTGCTGTCAGTTGTGCTCTCCAGCACAGCAAACAAATATGCACATTTAATGACTTACGTTGTCTGCTTAACGGTGGCTTGGATGGTATTACCAATCATTTCTGCAATGATTGCGCCAAGATTTTTTATTCAGACACTTTTAGCGAGTATATTATTTCTGAGGGTGACAGAATCATTTGAAGGTTAAAAGATATTTAAGCCAGACCTAAGAGTGTAATTAGAATGAGAATTAAAAAAACACATTAGAAAAAAACTAAAAACATTAGATAAAAAACTAAAGAAAGGGCGACAGGATAATGTTAGAATTATTATAAGTGAAATAGAAAACTGGCAGGGTTTTTAATGGCTGAGTATGAGAATTTCAATTAGGTAGAAATGAGGCTGGAGCATTAAAATTAGCATTAGATTATATATACAAAAGACTTCAAAGAGCCTGAGTACCCAGTTTTCGGCTATTGTTATACACCAGTTTTGGCATATATATAAACTAGTCGGAAACAATACGAATTCTGGAACAGACAGCTTAGCTTAAAGCTCTTTTGGGCCAAAAAATAAGCGAATAGGCAAAATATACAAAAGAAGGAGAAAAAAGGGCACTCTCATGTTAGAATGGGTGCTCTAATTACATCGCTTCATTTTTGAGCCGTATTTTCATAATATAATTAAGCCCTTAAGCGGATTTCTTAAAGGAATGTAAAATAGCCTTGCCTATTTGACCTGTTGTTTTATTCACCCGTTAGTGCTAGTCGAATTTTGATCCAGTAAATAGAACGTAAAACCTGATTGGTTCTTTTGTATGAAGTTTAAAGCCAGTAATTACAAGAAATGATTTTGGGTCACAGCATTTTGACGAGTAAACTATGATTTTTTTTTCATTTCTATATAAAGAAATATGTGCATTATAGCCATATGATTTTGTATCTGTGTCAAATTTTATCTTAATTTTGCCAAGTTTCTCTTGTGAATTTGGGAGACTTCTTAGAGAGTGAGCATGTTCGTTAATTATAAAGTTTATGCAACAGACTATCATAGTAGAATCTGAACATAAAAACTTTCAATTACTCAAAATATTAGGATGAAACGATGGATCATAAGTAGATTTCAAATAAATCAAATATTCTTGTTTTTTATGTTTGGCTTTTGTGTTTTCAGTAAAGCGCTTGTTTTCTATAACCATAAAAACATAAGGAAATATCATCAGTTGGTTTATATGCACCAGTTTTTTCGATATATGTTAGACAGGCTGTGAAACAATAATTTTTCTTCGTTTTAAGTTTCAGCTTCGCTCTTTACTTCCCTCAGAGAAACTTTGTTCTTTTTTTTTAAATTACTATGTTTTAATAAGATGTTTTAAAACTGGCTAAAACATGATGAGCAAAAAACAAAGACGAAGAAAGTTGCTTTCGTGCGTATAAAGAGACTTTTTTTCTTTTCTTTTTTCAAGATGCTTTCTTATTTCTTGAGTACTTTGAAGGGTTACTTTTTCCTTTTGTATTTACTTTGGCACTGAAGACTGTTTGGTGAAGATCCTGACCGAAATATTTCCATTGTTCCGTTTTTCTCATTACTGACTGAAAATTATCATCCTTTCTTTGTCCTTTATTTCTTACTTTATTCTGTTAGACAAAAATGAAACATTTAAAAATACAATTACCTTCATCAGAGCCATCTAAGCAGTCGGGATAACCATTCATTACTAGGTGTTTGGGAATACATCTTGGATATCCACATGAACAAGCGTGGTCTGTTACTTGACATTCTAAAATGACAAAAAAGAAAGTTTAGGAATTTAAGAGTATGAAAAAAAAAATCATCAGGCGAAGCTTGGTCTCCTAATACTTGAGTTAATGCAGAAAACATTCATGACCATATCATGCATTCTGCTTCAGTACAGGTTTGTCAAAATATCTTCATATAGCCTTCAGTTTAGAGACATGATGAATTTTTTGTGATAAGATCTATTAACAAATTTTATAATACTAACCGAAGTGAAAGCCATATGCAAATAAAGGCTCTTTTTAAAGGCTCTGTTTTGTCGCGTCAATCAAAGATGAAGCTTCGCCAAGGTTATTCGCTGGCGGTTTTGCCATCTTTGAAAGCCTGCGAATGGAGGGAAGGAAGGCTTTATCTTCGATTGTCAAGAATTCATATATCTCCAATAGCTGCTTGTCAAAATGCTCCTTTTTTTTCTTTTTTTTTTGACCAGGGGAACCAGCTTCGCTCGGTGAAAGGTTTTCTTAGTCTCTTTAGCAAAACAAATTTATTTCATTTTCTTCTATTCTCTGTAGAAAGTAAAATCATTTGGTTATTGAACGTGTGAGTATTTGTAACGTCATTCATATGAATTTATTTTTAATTAACTGAGGCCTTAAACAAATTTCCCCATAGTCGTAATTTAACTAAATCGTTTTTCACATCGAAATCCAAACAACTATCGTATTCGAAAACAATCTTACTAAACGAATAATAATCACCGAGAGAGGCTCGGTATCCTGTTTTACAAATTATTATTATAATTCTCTGTATAATTAATTACTTGTTTAGATATATTATTTTAAAGTCTAGGGGGGAGGGGGGTGGGTGACTCTATTTCTGAGAGTTTTTTTCAAGTCATTTCAAGAAAATTTTAAATTTTTTTGCTTTTGTCTAATTCATGCTGTATATTCCATTCGGTATGACGATTCCATAGCGTTCAGTTAGTTGCTTCACTAACTTTATTTTTCCTTGATACAAAACCACTGAAAAGGAATAATAAGCTTGGATGCAGGTTAATGAGAATCGCATGAATAATTAGAGTACTTTGGTATGCTCGGTGAGTTGCGCTGTTGTTTTTTTTTTTTTTCTTTTTTTGTGTTTGTCTATGTCTATACCCTTAATGTTGCTTCACTGATTTGTGACCGAAAAAAGACAAAACTACGCTGGCTGTTTTGTGTTTGTTTGCGCCCTTAATTTTGCTTCATTGATCTGTGATTAAAAACAAAATAAATAAAGGAGATAAATATTTATCACGAAAATTCCTCTGAATATTTTTTGAAAATTACTTGTATAATTTTGTTTGATTAATTTTGTGTTTTTTCTTCTTTACCAGTGATTATTATCGATATTGTTTTTTCTTTTTTTATCCATTGCAATACTATTACGTACTACTGTTATGTCTTTGTTTAAAGTAAATCTCTCTGCAAAATAAATCTCTCTGTTAGGGGCACTCTCCGTACCCTAGTAAATCTTTTTGCTCACCCAATGCTGACACGCTTTTAAGGCTTAAGTTACAGTCCATACGAGGGGTGGATCCAGGGGATGTTTTTTGGGACATGTACCACACCAAGAAGATCGAAAGCTGCAATAATTACAGATACGGAGGGCAAACGTCAATTTTCTATCCGCCCCTGGTCACTGGCAAATAGATACAGATGCAACAGCTTAAAATGCGATGAAACCCAGCAAAGGATGCCCGATATCTGGCCCATTTGATTAGGTCTTTTGTCAGTTGCTTTATCCAAGCTTAGCAACTTTTGTCAGTTATTAAACTTATATTATTCTACTACTTATTTACTACTTATTACTTATTATGTTAATCTTATTATACTTATTATATTATATTATTATATTGTTATATTATTGATGAAACCCAGCAAAGGATGCCCGATATCTGGCCCATTTGATTAGGTCTTTGGTCAGTTGCTTTACCCAAGCTTAGCAACTTTTGTCAGTTGCTAAACTTATATTATTCTACTACTTATTACTTATTGTATTATTCTTATTATACTTATTATATTATATTATTATATTGTTATATTATTGATGAAACCCAGCAAACGATGCCCGATATCTGTCCCATTTGATTAGGTCTTTGGTCAGTTACTTTATCCAAGCTTAGCAACTTTTGTCAGTTATTAAACTTATATTATTCTACTACTTATTTACTACTTATTACTTATTATATTATTCTTATTATACTTACTATATTATATTATTATATTGTTATATTATTGATGAAACCCAGCAAAGGATGCCCGATATCTGGCCCATTTGATTAGGTTTTTAGTCAGTTGCTTTATCCATGCTTAGCAACTTTTGTCAGTTGCTAAATTTATATTATTCTACTACTTATTTACTACTTATTACTTATTATTTTAGTCTTATTGTACTTATTATATTATATTATTATATTATTGATGAAACCCAGCAAAGGATACCCGATATCTGGCCCATTTGAAGTTTTTAGTCAGTTGCTTTATCCAAGCTTAACAACTTTTGTCAGTTGCTAAATTTATATTATTCTACTACTTATTTACTACTTATTACTTATTACATTAATCTTATTATACTTATTATATTATATTATTATATTGTTATATTATTGATGAAACCCAGCAAAGGATGCCCGATATCTGGCCCATTTGATTAGGTCTTTTGTCAGTTTCTTTATCCAAACTTAGCAACTTTTGTCAGTTATTAAACTTATATTATTCTACTACTTATTTAAGACTTATTATATTATTCTTATTATACTTATTATATTATATTATTATATTGTTATATTATTGATGAAACCCAGCAAAGGATGCCCGATATCTGGCCCATTTGATTAGGTCTTTTGTCAGTTTCTTTATCCAAACTTAGCAACTTTTGTCAGTTGCTAAATTTAAATTATTCTACTACTTATTACTTATTATTTTAGTCTTATTGTACTTATTATATTATATTATTATATTATTGATGAAACCCAGCAAAGGATGCCCGATATCTGGCCCATTTGATTAGGTTTTTAGTCAGTTGCTTTATCCAAGCTTAACAACTTTTGTCAGTTGCTAAATTTATATTATTCTACTACTTATTTACTACTTATTACTTATTACATTAATCTTATTATACTTATTATATTATATTATTATATTGTTATATTATTGATGAAACCCAGCAAACGATGCCCGATATCTGGCCCATTTGATTAGGTCTTTTGTCAGTTGCCTTATCCAAGCTTAGCAACTTTTGTCAGTTATTAAACTTATATTATTCTACTACTTATTTACTACTTATTACTTATTACTTATTATATTATTCTTATTATACTTATTATGTTATATTATTATATTGTTATAATATTGATGAAACCCAGCAAAGGATGCCCGATATCTGGCCCATTTGATTAGGTCTTTTCTCAGTTTCTTTATCCAAACTTAGCAAGTTTTGTCAGTTGCTAAATTTATATTATTCTACTACTTATTTACTACTTATTACTTATTATTTTAGTCTTATTGTACTTATTATATTATATTATTATATTATTGATGAAACCCAGCAAAGGATGCCCGATATCTGGCCCATTTGATTAGGTTTTTAGTCAGTTGCTTTATCCAAGCTTAACAACTTTTGTCAGTTGCTAAATTTATATTATTCTACTACTTATTTACTACTTATTACTTATTACATTAATCTTATTATACTTATTATATTATATTATTATATTGTTATAATATTGATGAAACCCAGCAAAGGATGCCCGATATCTGGCCCATTTGATTAGGTCTTTTCTCAGTTTCTTTATCCAAACTTAGCAAGTTTTGTCAGTTGCTAAATTTATATTATTCTACTACTTATTTACTACTTATTACTTATTATTTTAGTCTTATTGTACTTATTATATTATATTATTATATTATTGATGAAACCCAGCAAAGGATGCCCGATATCTGGCCCATTTGATCAGGTTTTTAGTCAGTTGCTAAATTTATATTATTCTACTACTTATTTACTACTTATTACTTATTACATTAATCTTATTATACTTATTATATTATATTGTTATATTATTGATGAAACCCAGCAAACGATGCCTGATATCTGGCCCATTTGATTAAGTCTTTTGTCAGTTGCCTTATCCAAGCTTAGCAACTTTTTTCAGTTATTAAACTTATATTATTCTACTACTTATTTACTACTTATCACTTATTACATTATTCTTATTATACTTATTATATTATTATATTGTTATATTATTGATGAAACCCAGCAAAGGATGCCCGATATCTGGCCCATTTGATTAGGTCTTTTGTCAGTTTCTTTATCCAAACTTAGCAACTTTTGTCAGTTGCTAAATTTATATTATTCTACTACTTATTTACTACTTATTACTTATTATTTTAGTCTTATTGTACTTATTATATTATATTATTATATTATTGATGAAACCCAGCAAAGGATTCCCGATATCTGGCCCATTTGATTAGGTTTTTAGTCAGTTGCTTTATCCAAGCTTAACAACTTTTGTCAGTTGCTAAATTTATATTATTCTACTACTTATTTACTACTTATTACTTATTATTTTAGTCTTATTGTACTTATTATATTATATTATTATATTATTGATGAAACCCAGCAAAGGATTCCCGATATCTGGCCCATTTGATTAGGTTTTTAGTCAGTTGCTTTATCCAAGCTTAACAACTTTTGTCAGTTGCTAAATTTATATTATTCTACTACTTATTTACTACTTACTACATTAATCTTATTATACTTATTATATGTATTATATTATATTGTTATATTATTGATGAAACAAAGCAAAGGATGCCCGATATCTGGCTTATTTGATTAGGTCTTTTTTCAGTTGCTTTATCCATGCTTAGCAACTTTTGTCAGTTGCTAAACTTACATTATTCTACTACTTATTTAATAATTATTACTTATTATATTATTCTACTATTTATTTACTACTTATTACTTATTATTCCACTACGTATATACTTTACTTGTTTGTTTGACACTATTTGCTGTACTAGGCTTGCAAACACGACTACTAGAGTAGTTCCTAGTATTGGTTACATCAATGAATATTAGACGCTAAATTTCTATTAGAAAAAGGCTAGAGCTGCAGATCTAATGCTCAGCAGCATTTATCAATGCTTTCTAACTATATTCCTAATCATTCGGCTTACTTTGAGCTCATAACTGAAACATTTCTCCATATCAGGCATGTACCAAAAAATAGACGATTTATAAGAACAAAATAGGTAAATACAAAAAATTATCGAGAGGGTATCGAAACCCCCAGACGAGTGTACATAGTTTTTTGGGGGAGAAGGTAGGCACAGATGAAGAAAATGCTACAAAACTGGTAAAAAATATTAAACTTTTTTAGAAAAATCGCAATATATGTAGGACGATGTAGTGGGAAGAGTCAAAAACACCACTGCTTGCATATCAGTCCCCTCCACCACGTATGTACCTGCTATAAAATGCTGTAGAATTTGAGGAGTGATTATTTTCAAACGTGACACGGACATTATGAACAAGGAATCTAATAATTATGTTGCCTTACAGCATAAGGAAGTAAGCTGTCATGTAAATTGAAAAATCTTTCATCTATATCTCTAATATGCGTCAGTTTCTGAATCAAAGGTATTATGTGCAACTGTTATAGGCACGTTTGTCAAGTGACAAACGAAAGACAGAAGTTTCCATTCAATATGCTGGAACCATTGGTGGATCCAGGGGGGCCGGGGGGACAGCGGGCCCTCCATTTTTTTTTTGCGCCCTCTTATCCTGTTTTTCCTTTTTTTTGCTCTTTTTTATAATAAATTTGTCAATTTGGTCAATTATTGGCACCTTTGTCACATTCCCCCACCCCAAAGATTTTGCTCATTGGCGCCCTTATCACATTGGGCCTCCCTAAGATTTTTCTCTAGATCCACCCCTGGCTGGAACACATTTCTGGCAATAAGAGACTTTTCAAGCGAAATTTAAATAAATTTAATATTTTTTATTATTTATTTTATTATATTTATTTCACATTTGTTTATGTTTATCTATTTTAAACCAGATCTGAGGTCTACTTTTTTTTAGTTTATGCTTATTTATTTTATACCAGACCCATAATGAGGAGAGTCTAGTTCTGAATTAGATGTCTATTAATTTCATTGTCTTATGTAGAAGATCCTGTGGACCATCCTATGTAAGGTACTGGACCAAACAAGTGTTTGGTCACTGTTTCTATGATAAAAGTTCGTGTTTAACTTGTTTCAAACCATTTTCTTCATAAATAACAGAACACACCACTGTTGTTCTGTCACGGCACTTGAGCGAAAGAGAAAAGACTAAGGCCCGAAAGGCACTTGGCCTTTTTACCGAACGTTTGTTTTACCGACCTTTTTTTTTTTTTTTTACTCAGCGTTTGTTTTACCGACCATTTTATTTCAGCGAGCGTTTTTTTTTTTTTTGTATATAAACGGCATAGATACAGCCTAGAAGTGGCTAGATCACTGAACTTCTCATTTTGCTGACAGGATTTTAACAATTCAAAACACCCCTCCAAAATACAGACGGCTTATTGATCAGATCTCAACCGAAATTGGGATGGTTAGCCTCGCTTGACCTGAACTCCTCCAGTTACTGTCCATTACTTTCCTTTTTGCGGTCAACAACTGTTGTATCTATTCCCAGGAGTGTAGAAAACCGTATAAAGACTCGACAAGGGGAAATCCCCTAAGGCGATAAAACATGGGTCATTGAAAAATGCAAGTAAAAAAAGAAGAAAAGGTGAATATAAGGTGGAAATCAAAATTTCACGGTGGAATAAATAGAATATCCAATAATGACGACATTAATGCGGCTCATTTTTCCAACATCGGGTATGTCTCATATCTAACTGGCAATGTCGATTCCAAAGGAGCAACAACTCAGGGGCAAGTAAAACCGGAGTCTTTTAAAGACTGAAAGAGGGACTAGGCTTGGTTTATCCTTTGATTAAATACATTAAAGTTCAATTAATTAATTAAGGTTCTTCAACCTCAAGTAAGGAGCAACATTAAATTTAAAACAAACAGAAATTACTCCGTACATGAGGGGGCTTCCCCTTCCTCATTCCTTGCTCTTTACGCAAAAGTCTTAAAGTTCTTTAAAAATACTTCTCATTCCAATTTGATGGACCTTGTGTTTGAGCAGTCTTTCTTAAGGCTAATCATCTTTGTTAGTGGTCAATGCTATTTTCCCTACGCTAGAAAATCGGGAATAACTGCTGTGATTTAAGTGATTTTGCGCTGATTTTTTTTTGACGACTCCCGAGTTAGAAAGAAAAATAATGTTGGTTTCACTTTTTCTATATATTTGTTATCTTTTGTTGAAAACAAGAAAACAATTTATTTTAGTTTGTTGAATAAAAATTTCGTAGATAGGAAATAAAAGTAGATGTTTTTTCAGTTGAATCTACCAGTATTTAAAAAAAAAATGTTGGTTACAGAATTATTAATTATTTTTTTTTTAAGGTGCGAAAAATTATTTTTAGTTTTAATCATTTTCTTGCTATAAGGCAAGGAATCTGCTCCAAAGGCTAGAATTCTGGACAGTATGCAGATTTTATAATCTACAATGATTACAGCAAGTGTCTGATGTCTTTCACAAACTAAATTAAATACAAAAGCAAAAAAATACAAATAAAACAATTGCTTGATTTTTACTTTATTTTCCCACTGTTTCTCGCTTGGTAGCGTTATTTCGTCAGCCAATAGGAAGAAAGTCCGCAATTTTGATTGGACTCTGTTGAACTCTGTTCTGTATATCATTATGACTTTATGACTTTCGGGTAGAAACTGTCAAGAAGACCTTTGAGCCATGAGGAAGAAAAATATAAACAGAAAGTGGCTGATATGAAATACGGGTAAGTAAATATTACATATACTATGTTCATTCCATCCAGTCCAGAAGCTTTTAAAATTGGTTCCAGTGCGTTCTGGTTTTACATCCTCTTCAATCTGAAATTTAAGGGAAAAAACTTGTTTTTATATGTACAATGGTTAGGAGACAAATTCACAGCTAACAGACCTGTAAAGCTATGAAGAAGTCATCCCGGGGCCTTGACACTGGAGTTCTGGTATATAATGATATGCAATATGCTTTACTTCGGCTTTTTTTTATAGTAGTTTCTATACGGAGCAAAAAAAATCTACTCCTGCGATTTGTAAAGTTATGTCTATCCTTATGAGCTGTATAAAACAGAGCACTTCCAATAGATCATATGAAAATAAGAGAAATGTAATAAAAGTGAAGAAAGCATAAAATATGAACTCAGAAGGTGTGAAGTGGAGACGATGGATAAAATGGCCGAGGATCTGGAAGATGCAGCTAAACGGCATAATAATAAAATGCTGTATTGGTATGTTAATAAATTGAGAGGGAGTAGTCAACCTGGATTTGTTTTCTGGAATGAATGAATCCTTTCTGGAATGAATCCTTACTACCTGAAATTTTAGACTCGATGTTGGTAAGGAATATGGAAATCAGACAGCCTATGGTCTCAGAGAATATGAACATCCGAGAGCCAAGAGCGTCTCAAGAAACAAAACAAGGGAAGAAAAGAAGGTCAAGTCTAGTTGACATGGACAAAAAGAAAAATACACAGAAGGGATCGGGAGACAACGAAGAATCTACCGGTCACTCAGCGCATGAAAACAGCTGTTCTGAAGAAATATTTTGGTCTGATTTGGAAAAAATGAATTTTTGTGTTTGATGTATTTTATGTGATGTATTTTGATGTACTTGCATTTTGATGTGATTATTTATTTTTGATGTGATGTGATAGTGATGTGATTATTACGGCTCTTTAGTTTTGATTAGTAAGTGTGTAATGTACATTCCCAGTTTTCTATGATGATTAACGTCGCGTCCTTTTACCAGACTTGTCCCACATCCACCGTGCTTGGCACAGTTCCAACACTCTTGGTATAGTTCTCACAGGTCCGCCGTTCTTTACACACTCCCACCCCGCTTGGTAGGCACTACCTGGTGTAGATGATTTCAGAGAGTGGAAAGCCACTCGATATTCCATCTTTTTCTTTCCACAATTTTCATAGTCTTTTGTCTCATATCCGATGCTGTTGCTCCATTGATTCAGCAGGTTGATTTACATCACCCTTGACTTTTTGCATGTGTCTCACAATTATTTACTTATTTGTGATGTGATAGGCAGGCTTATATATATATATATATATATATATATATATATATATATATATATATATATATATATATATATATATATATATATATATATATATATATATATATAATATATATATATATATATATATATATATATATATATATATATATATATATATATATATATATATATATATATATATATATATATATACATATATATATATATATATATATATATATATATATATATATATATATATATATATATATATATATATATATATATATATATATATATATTATATATATATATATATATATATATATATATATATATATATATATATATATATATATTATATATATATATATATATATCGATTTTCATTGTCACTTGTCTCGTATCCAAGGCTGTTGCTCCAGTGAAGCAGCAGGCTGATTTACATTATCCTCGACATATTCATATTTTCATGTAACCTTTGGCATAGTTTTTTGTGTCTCGTAATATTTCTTCCAATATCTCAGCTGTCACATATCTTCTAGCCACATATTTCTTTGTTCTTCACTTTAATTTTTGATTCGTCCTGATTCCCATTGTCGTGTGTCTTGTAACCGCATTTTTTGTGCTTCACTTTTTTTTGCCTCGTTTTAAGTCTCGCTGCCGCTTATCTTTTAACCGCATATTTCTTTGTCCATCAATTTCGTTCATCTTTACTTCAGAATTTTTTTTTCAGTGACCGCATATAATCTGTTCTTCACTTTCGTTTTTGACTCGTTGGAATTTCTACTGCCGCTTATCTTTTAACCACGCATTTCTTTATATTTCAGTTTCGTTTTTGAGTCGTTGTAATTTTCGCTGCCGCTTAACTATTAACGCATATTTCTTTGTTCTTCACTTTCGTTTTTGACTCATAACTGTCTTTTTCGCCAATATTTTAACCACATTGTTTCTTCTCATTTTTGTTTATCAATACATCAAATAATTTTTTAATGCCCTTTGCCTTAGCTGCTTGGATTAGTCTTGTCACATTTGATGGTCTAGGATGTTCATTTTCACCAACTGTGAATTTACGTTTTTGAAGGTCGTCCTCTTGATCCTGGTTTATTTGATGCTCTAGTTTGTTCATTTTGAGCAATAGTTAATTTATGTTTATGTCCTCGAGATATTATAAAACTGCTGGAAATGTCTTTTGTAAATAGAATCATTACATTTGATATTTATACTTAGCCATGTTTTTTTTTGTATTTTTACATGCGCCATAGATACTAAAAATGAAAGGACAGCTCCTGAGACAGAAATGACGTATTTGTGCTTTTGAAATATGTTCATAAATTTGACGTTACTCATATGAATTCTTTTTTGAAATTAGGGCTCTTAAAGAATTTTCTCAAACTTGTGACCCTATCTAGATGGGTTTTTTTTCGGGTCAAAATATCCCTGGGTGCCAATTTTAAACAAAAATATGGAGCAGTTATGGAGGAAAAATGTACGCATACATACATGCATAAACAAATAAAGAAATGAATACACAATTATTTCTAGATTACAAAATACAAAAACACTTATTGAATATAAGTTTACATCACCGAATATGAACACATGGATTTACATACTTCTAAGTTTTGTTCCGTAAATTGTACTAAAACTGTCTAAAAATCTAATTTCCTTGCTTCTTCACTTACAATCGGCATAATTGCTGAACCATTGAATCTATTCCTGATTCATTGTTGATATTAAGCAAAAAACAAGTTTTTTTTTCAACCGGAAGTTAGGAGCAACATTAAAACTTAAGGCGAACAGATATTATAACGTTTACGTTATTAGGGGGGGGGGGTGGGTGCCACCTCCTCAACACCTTGCTCTTCACGCTAAACTTTTTAGTACTTTTAAAAGAGCTTCTTATTGTTCTAATTAAACGACTCTTGTGTTTCAGGAGACTTTTTTTGAAATTTTGGACAAGGAGGTGGATAAAGGAGGATACCTTTATCCTGATAACAGCCCCCTCCCATATACATAATAATTTCTGTTCGTTTTATGTTCTAATGTTGCTCCTTACTTTCAGCTGAAAAAAAAACTTTTTTTACTTTCTTTTTTTGAATTTCTGATCGTGTTTTAAATAATGCCAGAAAATCTGGCTAAACCTACGCGGAAAAATCCCCTCCCCACGGAAATATCTTTTAAACAATTCAATCCCGGTGAAAATCATCCCAGCAGAAAATTCTCCCTCCCCCCACCCCACCCTAAAATGTATGCATAGCCTACTTTCCAGTAACAAATACTATACGGAAACAATTGGAAAAATTTATAACTTAAAGACCTTTCCCCAGGGGCTGTGGGGGTCGAGTTAACTGCAAAGGATAGTTATTGGGCCTTTCAATTATGCTGAAGAAAATGGCTCTCTCAAATATTGAATCACCGGTTTTGGAAAAAAGGGGCGTGGGAGGGGCCTAGTTGCTCTCCAATCTTCTTGGTAAGTTAAAAATGGCACTAGAACTATTAATTTCCGTTCAAACGAGCTCTCTCCCGACGTTCTAGGACCACTGGGTCGATACGATCACCCCTGGGGCAAAACAAAAAAACAAACCAACACGCATCTGTGATAAAAAAAAATACAAAATTCCACATTTTTTCAGATAAGAGCTTGAAACGGAAAGGCGTCATAACATCGAACCGTCAGGACATCCAACGTCATAACATCGACAAAAAAAAATCCGTCAGAACCACCAACCGGCACAACATCCAAAATTTTAAAACTTTAGTTTTTCGGGGTTTAGAGTGGAAAAGGTACCTAGGTTAGGTTACGTATTTAATATATGCTATGCTTTACCCCCACCCCCCTGATGTGAAAATATATAGCCGAAATTTGTTTCTAAACTATTATGTACTTATTACTATTATATAAACTTACAATTTTTTTGGATGTTATGACGGTTGGTGGTTCTGATGGATTTTCCTTTTGGATGTTATGACGTTTGGTGCTTGTGACGGTTGTTCGAAATGGTAGCACCCTGGTTGAAACCTCTACAGTAGGATCCTCCAATACGCTGAATCTGATGGTGTGATTTTCAATAAGATTCTTTGACTATTAAGGGGTGTTTTCTCTCTTTATCGAAAATCAGGCAATTTTTCTCAGGCTTGTAGCCTTTGGTAGGTAACACAAAACTTAATAAAACTTTATATTTGTAATCAGCATATTAAGCCGATTCTTTTGATATACCTATTGGTATCAAAATTCTGTTTTCTAGGGTTTCGGTTACTATTGAGCCGCGTCGCTCCTTAATTATAGTTCATTATCACGAACTGTTTGATAAGATGTTTTTATTAGTTTTAGCCTGGAAATTAGCCTGGAAAATAATCCTCTCCAGGGGCAACAGTTAAATGAATTGTAAAGAATATTTCACAATTTCGAAAAAGAATATTCTGTCCATTTTGATGGCAGAGTGTGGCCCATTTGATCATGGGGCGTGATCGGGCCCAGTTGTTCCAATAGCCCTTTATCCGGCTCTGTTTACTTGTTCATGTGAAGGCCGTTTGTCAAACGAAAAAATCATAAAGAAGAGATTATAGGCCGCTTGCTTTCGTTGTTGCATTTTAATGGGGGTATCTACGATAGACGAGGGTCTATAGACTCTTGCTGTGAAATTGCGAACTTTTCCATATTCTTACTTTTCTTGTATTTCCATAAAAATTATCTTAATGTTTATATGTCCATATGCCTCCAAGAGGTTGTATTTCCTCCAACATACGTTCATTAGTACGCGTATGCATTGATTTATTCGGTTAACTACTACTACTACTACTAACAACTCACCGCAGCACCAAGCCGCCTGAGGCCAACACAGCTACGCACGCTCCTCCTCCACCCCAATCTATTCAAAGCCTCCCTTTTTACACCCGCCCACGAAGTTCCCATTTCCTTTAAATCTTTCTTTATGACGTCCTCCCACCCCAGACGGGGACGACCTGCTTTCCGTTTAGCCGTAGATGGTTGGCCGAAAAGGACAATCTTCGGCAATCTGTCATCCTTCATCCGCACAACGTGCCCTAGCCACCTCAACCTTTCTTTCATTATAGCCCTAGAAAGCGGTATTAAACCACATTTTTCGTATAGCCTATTGTTTGAAATACGGTCAGTCAGCCTGGTACCCAGAACAATCCTTAAGCAATTTCTCTGGAAAACATCTAGCAGATCTTCATCCACTTTTCGGAGCGTCCATGCTTCAGAGCCATATTTGACCACTGTCATCACTGTAGCTTCTAATATTCTAATCTTGGTTTGCAGACTTATCTTCCTATTCTTCCAGACTTTTTTTAACTGTGAAAAAACACCCTGAGCCTTGGCTATTCTATATTTAACATCTTCACTGCTCCCACCATCTTTACTAATAATACTACCAAGGTAAGTGAAGCTGTCCACCTGATCAATCTTTTCATTACCCAACGTCACCTTTTCATCTTCACTTATTCCTAGACTTAGTGACTTAGTCTTCCTAACATTAATTTTCAAACCAATTCTAGCACCCTGAACTCGCAAAACCTCTAAAACTTCATTCATTTTGCTTAGACTTTCATCTAGGATGCTTAAATCATCAGCATAATCCAAGTCCAGGAGACTTTTTCCTCCCCATTTGATTCCGTGGTCTCCCATTGCCTTTCCTGTGCTCCTTAAAACAAAGTCCATCAAAATAATCCATACAAAGGGAGATAGAACACACCCTGCTTAACTCCTGATTTAATACAAAACCAGCTGCTAACCTCATTGCCTACCTTAACCGCAGCAGTGTTATTCTCGTACATAGCACTAATCACTTTAATGTATTTGTCTGGTATACCATACAAGGATAAAACCTTTACTAAAGCTCTTCTATCAACAGAATCGAACGCTTGCTCATAATCTATAAAACTGAGGACCAAAGGTGTTTGAAAGCTCAGGCACTTCTCAATTATTAGCCTAAGAGTGAAAATTTGGTAGACACATCCTCTACCTTTTCTAAAACCGCACTGCTCTTCTCTTAAAACTTTGTCTACAGCATCTCTCAGTCTAAAAAGTATCATATTACTAAGTAATTTACTACCTACAGAGCCCAGACTAATGCCTCGATAATTACCACACTCACTTTTATCACCTTTCTTATAAAGTGGCTTAATTAAGGTTTTCCTAAAATCGTTAGGTACTTCCCCTTTTTCGAAAATCATATTTATAATCTTCAGTAACTTATTTCTAACCTCAGAGCCACCATATTTAAGAAACTCATTTACCACCCTATCAGCACCTGGAGCCTTATTATTCTTTAATCCTTTTAGTACTGTTGCTAATTCCTCCTCACAAAACTAGTCTTCAGTCACATCCAAGGTATTAAAAACTTTTTCATTTTCCTCTATATTTTTTCCTGCAACTCTATCTCGGTTTAGCAAATTCTCAAAATGTTCGGCCCATCTCTCTTTAGTTTTTCCCTTATCGCTAATTGTGACCCCATTCCTATCTTTAACTGGGCCAAGTCTGGATTGACTACTACCTCTCAATTTGTTAACGTGCCAGTACAATATTTTACTATTATGCCGTCTAGCTGCATCTTCCAGATCCTCGGCAATTTTATCCATGGCCTCCACTTCACACCTCCTTAGTTCGTATTTTAATGCTTTCTCCACTTTCTTTACATTTCTTTTGTTTTCATACGATCTATCACTCAGATAATTCTTGTACAAGTCCTTTCTCCTTTCTATTAAGCATAAAGCTTTTTCACTAATATTCTTAGCTGCAGTTCTAGCTTTCTTGCCTAATACGCCTTCAGCAACTTCACAAATTATTCTTCTAAAATCATTCCAACCATCTTCCACATTATCAAATTTTAAACTCTCAAGTTTAGTATTCAACTGTTCCTGGAAAGTTTCTCTTAAATTCTCATCCTGGAGTCTACCAACATCATAACTTCCCGGGAGGTGGTTACCCTTCCGATATTTCAGCTTTAGATTAACCCTTGACACTACTAGATGGTGATCTTTACTTGAACTTGTCCTATGTTGTATAGGTATCTAATAAATTAGTTTCTCTTAATTCTCTTTGCATGCTACTTCGTTTTCGTAGTAAATTTATTATGGAAAGGCGGATTAGTCTTCTTCGTTACTTAGCAGGATTATACTGAGGGGCGCCAAAACACATAACCGCAAACACAGGCACAAGTCAACACACAAACACACATAGAATTACCAATTATATACTGTTTGTATGATGCAAGCTCTATAAGAATGATCTTTGCAAGAATCTCTTTGGAATTGGAGGGTGGTAAATCACAAAAAAGTGAAAAACCAGGCTGGTTAAATTAAAAATATTAGATACAATTAGAAAATTCGTCAGCACTCTATTTCTAAGTGTTAGGAGTTATTTTCGAAAAGTGAAAAAATTGGTGTAGAAACTTCAAAGTTTTCACCAACCGTCTCCCCCCCCCTCATGTCCTTCCTAAAAAAAAACAAAAGCAATCAGAAACGGTAAATTCTGTAGTTCTTATTTATCGACTTGCAAAATATGAAATGTGTTCTTATTTAGTTTGATTAAATGTTTAAGTACTGACATATACAAGGAGCGGAAGAGGGGGTCCATGGTAACCTTGTTCCCTAGTAATCTAAAGATTTTTAAATTTTTCGAACAATTTCTTCCATTTTAATTTGATTCCTATGTGTCAAAGACTAATTATGTTTCTGTCAACAGTCTCATAAAAGTGTTTGCTATCGAAGATATAAGCAGTGGCGTAACCAAGATTCGTAAGATCTGTTTCGAAAATTGAGCGGGAACAATAAAGACAATTACCCTTAAATAATTGTGACAAAAAGTCATACTTTAGCGTAAAGAGTGAGGGTTGGGGAAGGCGCAGTTCCAACCGAGTCACGGGAACATCTCTTTTCTGACAACGGCTGATCAGATTTTTTTTATTCATGAATGAGAATACCAATAATAATAATAATAAAAAAAAAAAAAAATCGTCTTTCACAAATAAAAAACTTATTAGGGAGCACATTTGATATTTACAAACACCAATTTTAATAATAGGCCTAGTATAAAATAATTCTTCTTTTAGAAACGCAAAATAAAATTTCTTCTTTCCTACTTGATTTTACCCCATCCCAAACTTAGGAAACCTACACATTTCTGCCAGCCAATAAATGGGTTAATATCAAAATGGAATTCAGTCCCTAGAACAGAATAAACATAATTGAACATTCACAATCTTACGCTAATCACAACAGACTCGGTAACTAAACCTACTTCAGCATAAATCCTTTATTATTAATTCCTATTATCCTTCATTATAAATCATAAATTCTTTCATTAGCTTCGAATCATCTGTAAGGTCATTCCATTTCAGATCCAATTTGACGGATAGAAATTGTAAATCTAGTCATTACACTTTTCGATTTTCTAATTTTTTGGGGATTCCTTGTATCTAACCCATGTGATCATGTCTTCAGATAAAGTAAAAAACATTCCAGTGGAGTACCAGTTTTAAACCTAACCATGAATGAACTCTTGTAAGATTTAGAAATTCCATAAAAAGACAGAATTGCCCTTCCTCAACTCCTAGCTCTTTACGTTAAAGATTGACTTTTTGTCCCAATTCTTTAATAATTTGCCGTTTTAAAGCACTAATAAACTTTGATGTAACGAGCGAGGGACTGAGGAGGGGGGGGGGGAGGGAGCACCCTTCATGTGGGGAAAAATTTCTGTTCGTTTTTAACTTTAAATATTGCTCCTTACTTTCAGTTGATAAAAACTTTTTTTTATATTTACTTCTGATAAATACGTACTAAATATAATTAATAATTACTAAATATAAATATAATTACATCCACGTGTAATAAAAGTAAAAGAATGACCACACATTCACGCAATAGATAATACAAGGATGAGTGAAAAATAAAACATTCTTAAAACAAGAGGCGGAAACCTATTT
The DNA here is from genome assembly GCA_027921565.1 of Artemia sinica. Taxonomy (NCBI): domain Eukaryota; kingdom Metazoa; phylum Arthropoda; class Branchiopoda; order Anostraca; family Artemiidae; genus Artemia; species Artemia sinica. The sequence continues at coordinate 65,728,647 of CM051264.1, read as the reverse complement.
TAGTTTACGTAGGATTCCAACATTTCTTGTTGATTTAGAACCAACTAATCCAATATGGTCATTAAATGATATATCCAATTGGATCTCTTTTTACACAGTGGTGACAAATTGGTGATCTTCTATAAACTGAAATTCCGTCTTTGTATGGTTCAATAGCCTTAATAGTTGCATTATTGTCATTTATATAACCCGAAAACAAAAGTGGACAGATCCCTGTAGAACACCGCAATTAATTTTTCCTTCCTTAGATTTTACATTTCCAAGTTTTACACAATCATACGATTCTCTTCAGTGGACAACCTTGCACTCCTGCACTTCACAATTTTACTAAAAATACAGCATGACCCAAAGCTTTCAAAAACTTTCAAATATCAAAAGCTTTCAAAATGTTTTTAAATTCACTTAGAGCAGGGCATACCACCCTCAAAATACAGCTTACGGGGCAAATTTCCAACGCAAAAAAAAAGACAGAAAACGTTTTACAAAATCTTTAAATGTTAAATTTTAATATATTCGGATCTGAGTAAACCCGCAATGATGAGCCATAGCTAGCTTCGAACGCTATTGTGAAACCAGAACCAATTGTTGTTATGTTTAGCCTGGTTTTGCAATAGTATAAAACTAGGTCCATTAAACGCAGAACAGGGAAAGAAACTAAGGGCCCTTAGATTCATAAGTGGTATCAGCAGGAATTGGCAGTGTAAAGAATAATAAACTTGATCAAAGTAGCGAAAGTATATAAACTAGAATTATTCCGTCATTGACACACTTAGTGCTGATCAAGGGATGTTTATCATAAGTTTATTTCTATTTTGTAGAACTAATGAAAATAAATATTGAACTTTAAATAACCGATCACGATACACATTCACATAATAGCCCAAAATGTATGCTAATGTTGTTGAAGATTAAATATTGTTTGGTGGGTCATTTAGGCGAGGGAGATTTTAACACTCAAGACCCGTCTTTGGTAATCCCTGTGGCTCAAGTAATTGGAAACATTGCTAAGGAGGACATAATAACAAAGAGCTTGAACGATCAACAGGATTGAAATTAGGAAAGGGCCTACCTTCGTCGGAATTATCGGGGCAGTCTGAGGTACCGTCTTGAACAAGTTCTATATCTATGCATAAGTCACCGGTCTTGCACCTGAACTCTTTCAGTAGATCACACTCCAGTAGATCTAAAAGTGAAATAAAAAGTAAAAAGTAAAATTAAAACTCAGGGATTTTTGTTCGTTTTAAACTTGATTTGCATACTCAGTTTAAGTTTTACTCGTTTTAAGATTTATTTATTCATTTATATGGTACCTGTTGCATGTTTAAGTAAAACAAAGTCAAATAAAATAAAGTAAAATAACTAAAAAAATGGAATAAAATAAGTAAAATAAAAGTAAAATAATATAAAAATGCATCAAACAGTTTGTGGTGTCGAACTCTGAGTGACTCATACTGACACTTGCTCAAACTCTAAAAAAGGAGCTTTGATAATAATTTATAAAATATCACCGTCAGGTAGGTATAATAAGAAAATTAGATTGTGTGGTGATTCTAAATATACAAAATTTATTAAAACTATTCACCAGAAGTTATGAGGCGGGTAAAATTTGTCTCGACTTCAAAAAGTCGCAAGACACTCCCAAAAAGGACAAATGAGCTAGACGTAAATTGCACGTTTAAATTCAGCATATCAGAAAAACCTATTGCAAAGGATTCAAGCTCCTATATCAACACAAACGCAACATTTCGCATTTTTTCCGAGGTAAAATATAGTTTTTCTATTGCATTCGTATGCTTAACGGCGTAAAAGGGTCTTGATTTTGATTGGCATCGAAAAAGTTTTGCTTTAAGAACTGCATGAAAAAAAAACATGGAAATTGTGACCTTGCAATCTATTTTTTACATTTCTAACCCCACTCCTAATAAATGTCTGGAGGTGTCTACTTTTCAGTGACAATTATCAGTCACGAAGCGTTGTCACGCGAACCTTAACTTTGAATGTAAAAAAAATAGGGATGAAGGAAGGAGTGTTAGCCCCCTTTTATTTGTTTTTAATTAATTTATACTTAATTTTAATTAATTTAATTATTAATAAAATTGATTTTTATTTTACATTTAAGAGATCCTTGGGTCAAAACCGCTCGTAGTAACAAACCGTAAGAAAGAGCAACCCTTTACAATAGAAACCGAAACTCTAAAACGAAATTTTGATAAAAATATATACAGCGAGAAAATCTATTTTTTCTGCTGATTCCAATTATGTAAAACGTTTTAATTTTGAAGTAAATGAAAAGCAATCAGCACATAAAAATCTTCATAATTTTAGAAATAGAAATTGAAATCACCAAAGAAGGGGTTTTGTTTTGTGCAAAGAATGTGCAAAGAAATTCAATATACATGAGAGTCTTAAATCAACTTTCAAAAAATATATGAAATTTATTTTTTTACCTTTCCTGAGAAGGATCGCACCTGTGACCATCAATACCCCGTAGTCCCAGATTATTAAAAGAGGTTTCATTCGAATAAGCTTTTCAAAATCTTTTTAAATAACAGAACTGATCACAAAACAACTTTTACATTCTATCATTTGTGGCCATAAAACAGTAATTTTGCCCCGAACAAGACCAAAATGTTATTGACATAAATTCTGAGAATTAGACCTATTGATAGGCTAGGCCTATTAATATAGCCCCCCCCCCCAGTCCCAGAGGCTGTACTGGCATGCAGTATATATTCTTTGTCTTTGCTTGAGTATGTGCTCAAGTAAAACTTCGTGTGCTTGAGTTTTATAGAAATTTTAAATGCGTACAAAGGTTATCAATATTATGGCCGATACAAGGTTATCGAGAGCTTTATAAATTAATTGTTTTTTTTCTGCAGGATATTTGCAGAAATTTTTCTCCTAAGAGAACATCCACTCTTTCACGGAGGGGAGAGGCTTTGTGTTTTAATTAAAATACCATTTATTAGGATTTTACAGATACTGGAAAGTTAGACGAGTCAGTTAATTTGAGCTAGTTTTGTAAATATATCTTGCGAAATTTCCGAAGCTTTAAATTTTGTTCGTTTAAAGTTTACACTTCGCTCTTTATTTCCGTAAGAAAATTTGGTACTTATCTGTTAGTTAGTACAAACTCGAGAATTTGGATCTACAGGTACAGGTTGAAACAACTGAGACGCTTTGGAGAAGGATAGGACATATACATGGGCGTAGGCAGCATTAGACAGCATATTATCTAGGGGGGGGGGGGGCAGTCGATAGTGTGATGGAATTTTATCAACTGCTTTTTCCAAGCCATCTGCTTTTTCAGCCATATCTAATGTAAATTTGAAGGTCCAGGGGGGCAGCTGCCCCCCCTGCCTCCCCCTCCCTACGCCCATGGACATATATAAATTGGGCTGTATATATGCAGATTAGGGGGGGGGGGGTTAAGTGTAGCGGGGCTGCGAGCAAAAGTTAACCTAACCTAACGTAACCTAACCTAACGTAGCCTAACCTAACCAAAATACCAACAAAATATTCATTAAAATATAGCTACAATGTAGGCTAATTTTCTACTGAGCCGAAGCTAATTGTCTGCGTATACAAACAGCAATAATCCGGTTATTGTCTGATTTTATTAGATCCAAGTTCTCGAGTGTGTACTGGCTAACAAATAAGTACCGAAAATTTCTTTTTAAGTTAAATATAGAAACAAAAGTGAAATGTAAATTGAAAAAATTGAAAAAAAATGAAAAAGTAAAAAACAGTAAATTGACAAAAATGAAAAAAACTTAAATTGTAAATCGAAATGTAAATGTAAATGGAAAAGTAATGCGAGGGGAAAAAGTGAAATATTAATTATAGCAATAAAAGTGAAAAGCTCTCTTTGCCTTTGATCGTATATTTGTTTTTGTTTTTTTTCCTTCCAGATATGAACTTCTCGAGCAAATTTGTTCTAACGTATTGGGAGAAGGCTCATTTGAACGGAAATTGAATGTTCTAGTGGTCTTTTTAAGTAACAAAAAGATTGTGCCGCAGTAAAGTGGCATTTTCTGCCTTTTTTTCGCGAATAATCTCTGTTCATTTTAACATAGCTGTTTACTTTAATTTAAAAAATCTTTTTTTTTTTTATTTAATTCTCATTGAAGTCCATATAGCACTGATCAGAGCAAAATTAACTTTCATTTTCTTAGCGAAAACAACCTGAAAAGTAAAATCACGAGTCATTAGATTTACTTGAAAAGTTGTTTTTTGTAAAAAAAAGAAAGAAAAAAAAAAATAGAGTATAAGATCCTTGCCTTTGAAAATTAAAATTGCTTATTGAGAAATCCCTTCTGAACAAAAATAACCCCTCCTTTTCCCCGAACAAAAACCCTGTATGCGGCCCTGCTTATAAGACAACCTGCCTAGTATTTAACAAAATAAATAGGCTATATTTGCTTACCTCCCAAGGCAAACTGCCTAGTGTTTACTAAAAGAAGAATACAGAAAGTTCTAGTTAAGTATCCAAAAGCCACTTTGGCGACTTTTAATCCCATTTTGTATTCCTTACTTATGGCACAGATTCACTGACTTTTCTATCACAATTCAAAATTTCATTCCTGGCAAATTTAACTGAGGCATCTTTCCATTTCCTCACAACCCAAGAAGACGTAACACTGACAATTCGGTAAAATGAAGCAACCTAAGCTGTAACTATCGTCGCCTGCCGGGTAGACTTTTGGGTAGGGTATGTGACGTGATGCGAAAGTTATAACTTGTTTAATTGGCAGGTGTAACCTTAGGTAGTTCCACAGGTATGTCCATCACATTCTTTCGTCAGGTAGGTATAGCATTAGCACTGAGATTTTTAAAGATTCTAGGATGCTTCCTAGTGAAAGTGAATTGGCTAGTTTTCTGTTTACATCCTGAACTATCCCTGGATGTTTAGTTGCCTGTACCACTCTCTTAAATAAAATACTGTAAGTCTGATTTCGAGTAAAAATAATCACATGTATGCACAATTATTGCTCGTTTAACTAATAAAAAAGGCATATATTAAAAAGAAGAGGTTTCATTGGGAGTATTCAATGCTTCCTCACACACAGCATTATATGTTCGTCATTCATTCCCAGGTGGTAGCAGAACATTTAAGCTACGTTGTCGTTTAAGACGAGGAATACTGTCAAGCATTGTGACGGCGTTGTTCTTCTGATTTCGTTTGTCTGCTACCAACGATTTTTTGGTGCCTCATTTTCGTTTTTGATTGGATATGATTGTCTTTGTCACAAGTCTTCAAACCACCGATTTTTTGTTTTTCATTTTTGATAGGTTTTGATCTTCGTTGTTGCATGTCTTCTAACCGTATATTTCTTTGTTCTTCATTTTCGTTCATCATTACTTAAGACATTTTCTCAATGCCCTTTAAACAAATGCAGCATAGCAATGTTGTTCCTTTGGTTCATGGGGTCATCAGATAGCTCGTTGGAGGTCGGTGTTTACTCGCCCCGCCCCCCGCCGATTACACCCCACAAAAATACCCCCCCGGAAAATACCCCCTGAAAATACACCCCTGGAAAATAATCCCCCAGTGGAAATTACCCCCCCCCCCCAAAAAAAAAAAAAAAAAATACCCCTCGTGGAAAATAAGGCTTTCTAAATTGGAGAATTTTGTTTGAGTTTAATTTTTTTAATTTCCGTTGGGGGAAGGAATTTTGGTACTTGTGTATTATGAGACACTCACTCAAGATTACGCTGTGTAGAATTCGAGAACACACCGGTTTTTTCGTTAGTTTCTTCGTTACTTTAGAAATAAATTTGGCTATATATTTGCACATTATGGAGGGAGGGGTAAAGTATAGCGGGTCTGCATGCAAAATGTGTTTGGTACAGTTATTCTGCATATTAGATAGATAGACAGATAAGTGTATTTTAAAGCCAAACATACGGCCATGAACACAGTAAAATAACATAAATGAAAGGCACAAATAACATAAACTTTGATCAGCGATCGTCATAAAATACTACATTTAAATGAAACACTACATTAACCTAATAATAGTACTTAATACTTGGAAAAACGGTCGTTGAAAAAAAAAAAACATTTAACCCTTGGAAAAAACACTTAAATGAAACATGACGTTTACTTTATACTGGGATTTTTTTTTTTAGTTAACAAAATTTCCAGATACCTCGCTATTCTTGTGTAATTTTTAGTGGCCATATACCTAGAAAGAATTGTTTTCTGACTTCAAACTATCCAAATACTTTACTAACCGAGTATAACCGAGTCAATAAATAACCGAGTCAAACTCAAAACGAGCAGAAATTAACATCAGTAGGGCTCAAAACCCCCATGCCTTCCCAAGGCCAGAACAAAATTTGTACTTTCCTGAAAAAATATAAATGTTTTTACTTTTATAACTATAATAAATCAAATAATATTAACATATTGATTACTAAATATCAGTATATGTATATTAAACTGACAATACACATTCAATTATATTTTTTTCAGTAAAGTGCAAATTTTGAGTTTGATGAAGTTTTCAGTTTGACTCAGTTATTTATTGTAATTTTTGTTCGTTTTGGGTTTCATTTATTTATTGATGCTGATTTGTGGTAGTTTCACGCTTGGTAGATCATTTGATTTTATTTTTGCTCACTTTCTGTTTAATGGAGTTTTTTACTTTTCTTTGAAAAACTTATTTTGCGGGAAAAGTTTTTTTAATTAATTTTTGTCCGTCCTATAATGACATAGTCTTTTCAGGAAAAAAGAAAATAATAGTTTAAATCTTTTTTTTAAGACTTTATAGTTTGACCTGTTATTTGTATGCTGGAGAAAAATTTTCAGCAATTTTTAACAACATACACCCTTTTAAAAATCTGGACACAAATATTTGTGTTTAATTTAGTTTCATACCTCCTCTAGTTGACATGAAATGGAAAACTTGATAACATTCGCAAAAAAATCTGTTTACATTCTTTGATAGCTTGGATTAACTTACGCTATTTTTATTTGGTTAAATCTTAAGAGCAGAAGTAGCCCCGAAAGTTTGAACATAATACCCTCAGTCATTCTTGGGATACTGCTGAGATGCCTTATTGGAAATGAGCATTAACACAGTGCATTTTGATTTAATCTTAAGGCAACATTTATTTTTCAAACATAATGGGCAAATGGGAGGGTGGGTGAGGTAGGAGGATTAGTTGCCCATTACTTTCGACTATTAAAAAGGGCATCAGCCCTTTCTATTTTCAATTGAATGAACCCTTTTCGAAGTTACCACGACAACTCCTTCGGTACGAAGTGCCCTGGTCTAAACAACAACAACAACAAAAAATAATGCATTATACCCACATCGATCTTTACTATAATTAAATAAAAAAACAAGTTTTTTTAACTGAAAGTAAGGAGCGACATTAAAACTTAAAACGAACAGAAATTATTCCGTATATGAAAGGGACTGTCCCCTCCTCAGCGCCTCGATCTTTACGCTAAAGTTTTTTATTGTTTTAAAAAATAAAGTTGTGAGACAGAGTCAAACTTTAGCGTAAAGAGCGAGGCGTTGAGGAGGGGACAGTCCCTTTCATATACGGAATAATTTCTGTTCGTTTTAAGTTTTAATGTCGCTCCTTACTTTCAGTTAAAAAAAACTTGTTTTTTTATTTAATTTTTGAACTTTTTTGAATAAATGCAGGTTTGGATCTTGGCTCACCGTACATGAATAACTAAAACAAAATTTTCATATTAATTTACTTTTATTTAGTTAAATGGCTTTCTCGAAACTTGTTTTATTTTATTTACGAACGTTTTTATTAGTAATAAATATACGTAACTTAAGAATTAACTTACGTAACGAACTTTTATATTCATATATTTTTAATTTGTTTATTAGGGGGTTCACCCCCTAGTCAATACCTTGCTCTTTAAGCGAAAGTTCGAATTTTGTTCCAATTCTTTAAAAATGACCGCTTAATCACAAAGGCCGTTAATTAGAATAAATAGCTCTTATGAAAGTACTAAAAAATTGGCTTAAAGAGCGAGGTATTGACTACGGGGTGAACCCAATCATATATGTAATATTTTCTGTTCGTTTAAAGTTTCGATGTTGCTGCTATTGCAGTTGAAATACTTGTTTTTTTTATATTAAATTTCTGATCTTTTTTTAAATAATGCTGGGAAGTCCGGCGTCCCCTTCATAGCAATGTCCCTTCCCCCATGAAAACTTCCTTCATGGAAATATCCTCCCACATAACCCCCGACCCACCAACCCCCCCCCTCCCACTACCAGGAAAAATCTCCCCAGAAAACGTCTGTATACTTCCAAATAACCAATACTATATGTTAACATTGGGTAAAGTTCATAACTTTCAGCTCTCCCCCCGGGAGCTTCGGGGGATTAAGTCATCCTAAAAGACATACTTATTATATTTTCGAACATGCTGAACAAAATGGCTATCTCAAAATTTTGATCAGGTGACTTTGGGAAAAAATGAGCGTGGGAGGGGGCCTAGTTGCCCTCCATTTTTTTTTGTCACTTAAAAAGGGCACTAGAACTTTTAATTTCCATTCCAATGAGCCCTCCCACGATATTCTAGGACAACTGGGTCGATACGATTACCCCTGGAAAAAAAAAAAAAAATAAAAAAATAAACACACACCCGTGATCTTTCTTCTGGCAAAAAAATGCAAAATTCCACATTTTTGTAGATGGGAGCTTGAAACCTCTACAGTAGGGTTCTCTGATACGCTGAATATGATGGTGTGATTTTCATTAAGGTTCTATAATTTTTAGGGGGTCTTTCCTCCTTTTTTCGAAAATCAGCCAAATTTTCTCAGGCGCCTAACTTTTGATGGGTAGAATTAAACTTGATAAAACTTATATATTTGAAATCAGCATTAAAATATGATTCTTTTGATGTATCTATTTGTATCAAAATACCGTTTTCTAGAGTTTCGGTTACCATTGAGCCGGGTCGCTCCTTACTTACAGTTCGTTACCACGAACTGTTTGATTAATAAAAAAAACTTTTTCCACAAAATAAGTTTTTCAAAGGAAATTAAAGAACTCCATTAAACCAAAAATGAGCAAAAATAAAATCAAATAATCTACCAAGCGTGAAACTACCACAAATCAACGTTGATAAATAAATGAAACCCAAAACGAACAGAAATTACAATAAATAACCGAGTCAAACTCAAAACGAACAGAAATTAGCATGAGTATGACTCAAAACCCCTATGCCTTCCCAAGGCCAGAACATGATTTACACTTTACTAAAAAAAATATAAATGTTTTTACTTTTATAACTTTAATAAATCAAATAATATTAACATTTTGATTAACAAATATCAGTATATGTATATTAAACTGACACTGCACATTGCATTTGTATTCTATTTGGGCTCTGAGTGGGTTATCATCCTAAAAGACCTAATTTCCAGAACTTTCGACTACTTTGAACAAAATGGATATCTAAAAATTTTGATTGGATGTGTTTGGGGAAATGGTGGGCGTGAGAGGGGGGTTAGTTGCCCTTCAACCACTTTCGACTATTAAAAGGGCACTAGCCCTTTCAATTTTCAATTGAATGAGCCCTTTTTGATGTTTTTACAACATCGCTTTCTATAAAAACCTTACATGCTCCCAGGGCATAACTTACAACCCTTGCCCTGAGGGTTGTGGGGGGATGGGTTTTCATCCTTAAAGACCTAATTTCCAAACCTTTCAACTACGTTGAATAAAATGGCTATCTAAAAATTTTGATTGGATTTGTTTGGGGAAAAGGTGGGCGTGAGAAGGGGGTTAGTTGCCCTCAAATCAATTTCGACTATTAAAAAGAGCACTAGCCCTTTGAATTTTCAATCCAATCAGCCCTTTTTCAAGTTTCTACGACAAAGATTTAAAAAAAAACCTTATATGCCCCCAGGGCATAACTTATAACCGTTGCCCTGAAGACTCTGGGGGGGGGGGGAGTGCCCTGCTCAAAGGTATAATTTCCTGGACTTTAAAAAGCGTGGAACAAAATGGTTATCCCAAATTTTGATTGTATATGTTTGGAGAAATGGTGGGCGTAGAAGGGGTGCTACTTGCCTTCCAATCACTTTCGACAATTAAAAAGGGTACTAGCCATTTCAATTTCCAATCGAATGGACATTTTTTGAAGTTTCTATGACAACGCAATCTATAAAAACCTTATATGCCCCCAGGGCATAACTCACAACGCTTGTCCTGAGGGCTGTGGGAGAGTGTCCTTCTCAAAAACATAATTTCTATCTGGAAATCATCAACGCTGAACAAAATGGCTATCTAAAAATTTTGATTGGACGTGTTTGGGGAAAAGGTGGGCGAGAAAGGGGGGGTAGTAGTAGAAGGCTATCTTATACTCCCACGAGAACCACGTGGTTTATGGTCCTAATATGGGCATAGCCTCCCTAGGGAGAAAGATTGCGTAATCTGTCAATGACCTCTTCATTCAAGGTCGATTTATTTGATGTTTCTATGTGTAATAACTCCGGGGCGAAGGTTGCACATGCGCATTGAATTCTAACGGGAACAATGTTATTGATCTAGGACTCGAGGGGGAAGTGAATTTCCGAGAAATTGATTGCGTAATCAAAGTGTGTCAATGACCCAAATTTACATAATCGCTAGGGGAAATTATTGATTTACGAAGGGGGAATTAAGAAACATTAAGGCTTCTTTAATCTTAGGTCTGAGGGATAAACGTTCTTTAGGTCAGAGAGAAAAATTAATATACTATTTTTAAATAGGGCTTCACGAAGGGGGAATTATGAAACATTAAGGCTTCTTTAATCTTAGGTCTGAGGGATAAACGTTCTTTAGGTCAGAGAGAAAAATTAATATTCTATTTTTAAATAGGGCTTCATTGATCTATAGTGTCATGAATTATAAATGACATCACTTGTTATCTTGGAATTATGTGGGAGTCTAAAGAGATAGAAATTCTATTTTTAAATACGTTTTCACGGAGATTTAAGTTGGAGAGATAAATTGATATTCTAACGAAACCATAATAGTTTAGCTAGGAAAATTTATGAGATGAAGAGATTAACGTAGGAAAGGGTTTCCTAGAAATTTGAAATGTGAAAGCACTGAGATGCCAAACAAAAGAAACACGATGAAATTACTTTTAGGGATTATTTGGGCGAAACGGTTTTAGACAGCTTATGGAATTATTTCGGCGAAACCGTTAGAGACGTTGATTTAAAAGATGATTTAAAAGATGATTTTTGAGTGTGGTCGTTATAATACACAAGTTCCATTGAACAGTGTTGTGAGGTCCCCTACCACAACCCCAAAGAGCCCCGATCGCCCTACCCCGATCCAAAGGGTTCCAATCCCCATACCCCAATCCAGAAGGACCCCCGGTCCCCAAAGGTTCCCAGGGCTCCCACCCGGCCCCCAGACCCTCAAAGGCCCACCCCGGGCCCCCCAAAGGCACATCGAGCTCTCAAAAGACCACCGGGGTCCCAAAGGCCTTCACCCGGTCACCAAATGTCCCCCAGGCTCTCAACCGGTCTCCAGGACCCCCAAAGGCCCTCCACCGGCCCCCAAAGGTCCCCCAGGCTCCCAAAGGGCCCCCCACCCTCCCCTCCCTCTCCCTCTCCTACCCGCTCCTCACCGTCACCTCCCCCTCCCCCAACCTCCCTCCCCCTCCCCCTCCCCCTCCCCTCCCCTCCTCCTCCCCTCCCCTCCCTCCCCCTCCCCTCCCTCCCTCCCCTACCCATTTTTTTAATATTTTTTGTGCATTGAGACACAGAAGGGACACCCTCCCCCAAGGGTCCCCAAACACCCTCCCCGGGCCCCCCAAAGAGTCCCCTCTCCATTTTTTTAATACTTTTTATGGCTTTATTATATCTTTTCTGAACAAGTTCCATTCATAATGTCATTCCTAAACCCATTTTCCAACCTCAAAGAGTCCCCTCCCCAATTTGTAAATACTTTCTTGAATTTTTTAACATGGTATTTTTTAACTTTTTACGTTCCGACCTTTCTCAAAGAGTCAAATTTAAAGTTCTATTCCAAATATTTTCCCGGAACAAGAAAAGTCCCAAGACATAAAAAATTTAAAGTTCACTTCTAAATTTTTCCGTAGAAGATAGGAAAAGTTATACTATGATTGTGATTATTTTCTATGAAGATAAAAAATTTCACTTTAATTCTAAATTTTCTTAAATTCAGTTCTGACCATTCTCAAAGAGATGAAAAAATTTAAAGTTCTGTTCCAAATATTTCCCCGGAAGAAGAAAAGTTCAACTTCGATTCTGAATTTTCTCAATGAAAATGAAATAAGTTATTGATCAATTCTATTTTCCCAAAATAATATAAAATTTTCCACTTCAATTCAGATTTTTCTCAAAGAGATGAAAAAATTTAAAATATTGTTCCAAATTTTTCTTAGAAGATAGAAAAGATCAAGTTCTAATCTGAATTTTACCTAAGAACACAATTCAATTCTAATTTCTCCAGAGAAAATAAAAAGCTTCCACTTCAGTTTTAAGTTCACCAAGACATAAAAAATTTAAAGTTCTATTCTAAATTTTTCTGTAGAAGATAGGAAAAGTTATACTATGATAGTGATTATTTTCCATGAAGATAAAAAGTTTCACTTTAATTCTAAATTTTCTTAAATTCAGTTCTGACTTTTCACATAGAGATGAAAAAAATTTAAAGTTCTGTTCCAAATTTTTCATAGAATATTGGAAAAGTTATACTTTGATCGTGAATATTCAAGTTCTCTTCTGAATTTTACCAAAGAACACAATTCAATTCTAATTTCTCCAGAGAAAATAAAAAGCTGCCACTTCAGTTTTAAGTTCGCCATGACATAAAAAATTTAAAGTTCAGTTCTAAATTTCTACATAGAAGATAGGAAAAGTTATACTATGATTGTGATTATTTTCTATGAAGATTAAAAGTTTCACTTCAATTTTAAATTTTCTCAAAGAAGTGAAGAAAAGTTCAACTTCGATTCTGAATTTTCTCAATGAAAATGAAATAAGTTATTGATCATTTCTATTTTCCCAAAATAATATAAAAATTTTCCACTTCAGTTCAGATTTTTCTCAAACAGATGAAAAAATTTAAAATACTGTTCCAAATTTTTCATAGAAGATAGAAAAGTTCTTGTTCTCTTCTGAATTTTATCAAAGAACATAATTCATTTCTAATTTCTCCAGAGAAAATAAAAAGTTTCCATATCACTTTTAAGTTTACCAAGACATAAAAATTTAAAGTTCAATTCTAAATTTTTCCATAGAAGATAGGAAAATTTATACTATGATTGTGATTATTTTCCATGAAGATAAAAAGTTTCACTTTAATTCTAAATTTTCTTAAATTCAATTCCGACCTTTCTCAAAGAGATGAAAAAAATTAAAGTTCTGTTCCAAATATTTTCCCGGAAGAAGAAAAGTTCAACTTCGATTCTGAATTTTCTCAATGAAAATGAAAAAGTTATTGATCAAATCTTTTTTCTCAAAAATAATATAAAAATTTCCACTTCAGTTCAAATTTTTTTCTCAAAGAGATGAAGAAATTTAAAGTTCTGTTCCAAATTTTTCATAGAAGATAGGAAAAGTTATACTTTGATCGTGAATATTCGAGTTCTATTCTGAATTTTACCAAAGAACACAATTCAATTCTAATTTCCACAATAAAAAATTTAAAGTTCAATTCTAAATTTTTCGGTGGAAGATAGAAAAAGTAATACCATACGTGTGAATATTTTCCCGGAAGATAAAAAGTTCTAGTTCAATTTAAAATTTTCTCAACGAAGTGAAGAAGAATTCAAGTTCTCTTCTGAATTTTACCAAAGAACACAATTCATTTCTAATTTCACCAGAGAAAATAAAAGTATTCCACTTCAGTTCCTTATTTAACAAAGACATAAAGAAATTTAAAGTTCAATTCTAAATTTTTCGGTGGAAGATAGAAAAAGTAATACCATACTTGTGAATATTTTCATGGAAGATAAAAAGTTCTAGTTCAATTTAAAATTTTCTCAACGAAGTGAAGGAAAGTTCAAGTTCTCTTCTGAATTTTCTCAATGAAAAAGAAATTAGTCATTGATCATTTCTATTTTTCCAAATAATATAAAAATTTTCCACTTTAGTTCAGATCTGGCTCGAAGAGATGAAAAATTTAAAATACTGTTCCAAATTTTTCACTGAAGATAAAAAAGTTCAAGTTCTCTTCGGAATTTTACCAAAGAACACAATTCAATTCTAATTTCTCCAGAGAAAATAAAAATCTTCCACTTCAGTTCTTTATTTCACAAAGACAAAGAAATTTAAAGTTCAATTCTAAATTTTTCGGTGGAAGATAGAAAAAGTAATACCATACTTGTGAATATTTTCCTGGAAGATAAAAAGTTCTAGTTCAATTTAAAATTTTCTCAACGAAGTGAAGAAAAGTTCAAGTTCTCTTCTGAACTTTACCAAAGAACACACTTCAATTCTAATTTCTCCAGAGAAAACAAAAATCTTCCACTTCAGTTCTTTATTTCACAAAGACATAAAGAAATTTAAAGTTCAATTCTAATTTTTCGATGGAAGATAGAAAAAGTAATACCATACTTGTGAATATTTTCACGGAAGATAAAAAGTTCTAGTTCAATTTAAAATTTTCTCAACGAAGTCAAGGAAAGTTCAAGTTCTCTTCTGAACTTTACCAAAGAACACACTTCAATTCTAATTTCTCCAGAGAAAACAAAAATCTTCCACTTCAGTTCTTTATTTCACAAAGACATAAAGAAATTTAAAGTTCAATTCTAAATTTTTCGGTGGAAGATAGAAAAAGTAATACCATACTTGTGATTATTTTCACGGAAGATAAAAAGTTCTAGTTCAATTTAAAATTTTCTCAACGAAGTGAAGAAGAATTCAAGTTCTCTTCTGAATTTTACCAAAGAACACAATTCATTTCTAATTTCACCAGAGAAAATAAAAATATTCCACTTCAGTTCTTTATTTCACAAAGACATAAAGAAATTTAAAGTTCAATTGTAAATTTTTCGGTGGAAGATAGAAAAAGTAATACCATACTTGTGAATATTTTCATGGAAGATAAAAAGTTCTAGTTCAATTTAAAATTTTCTCAACGAAGTGAAGGAAAGTTCAAGTTCTCTTCTGAATTTTCTCAATGAAAAAGAAATTAGTCATTGATCATTTCTATTTTTCCAAATAATATAAAAATTTTCCACTTTAGTTCAGATCTGGCTCGAAGAGATGAAAAATTTAAAATACTGTTCCAAATTTTTCACTGAAGATAAAAAAGTTCAAGTTCTCTTCGGAATTTTACCAAAGAACACAATTCAATTCTAATTTCTACAGAGAAAATAAAAATCTTCCACTTCAGTTCTTTATTTCACAAAGACAAAGAAATTTAAAGTTCAATTCTAAATTTTTCGGTGGAAGATAGAAAAAGTAAAACCATACTTGTGAATATTTTCCCGGAAGATAAAAAGTTCTAGTTCAATTTAAAATTTTCTCAACGAAGTGAAGAAAAGTTCAAGTTCTCTTCTGAACTTTACCAAAGAACACACTTCAATTCTAATTTCTCCAGAGAAAACAAAAATCTTCCACTTCAGTTCTTTATTTCACAAAGACATAAAGAAATTTAATGTTCAATTCTAATTTTTCGGTGGAAGATAGAAAAAGTAATACCATACTTGTGAATATTTTCACAGAAGATAAAAAGTTCTAGTTCAATTTAAAATTTTCTCAACGAAGTCAAGGAAAGTTCAAGTTCTCTTCTGAACTTTACCAAAGAACACACTTCAATTCTAATTTCTCCAGAGAAAACAAAAATCTTCCACTTCAGTTCTTTATTTCACAAAGACATAAAGAAATTTAAAGTTCAATCCTAAATTTTTCGGTGGGAGATAGAAAAATTAATACCATACTTGTGAGACTAAAAATGAAGATATTTATGCAGAGTTTCAACTAGCAATGGCTAAGTTTGCAAAAGACAAGCTATTTTCTTGCGAAAACACACAAACACAGAAAAAATGTTCAATGTTCCTTTAGTACCTACGCAATTAGACTAAAAATGAAGATATTTATGCAGAGTTTCAACTAGCTATGGCTAAGTTTGCTAAAGACAAGCTATTTTCGTGCGAAAACACACAAAATCAGAAAAAATGTTCAATGTTCCTTTAGTACCTATGCAATTAGGCTTAAATGAAGATATTTATGCAGAGTTTTAACTAGCTATGGCTAAGTTTGCTAAAGACAAGCTATTTTCTTGCAAAAACACACAAAATCAGAAGTAAAATGTTCAGTGTTCCTTTAGTACATACACAATTAGGCTAAAAATGAAGATATTTATGCACAGTTTCAACTAGCTATGGCTAAGTTTGCTAAAGACAAGCTATTTTCTTGCGAAAACACACAAAAAAGAAAAAATGTTCAATGTTCCTTTAGTACCTACGCAATTAGGCTGAAATGAAGATATTTATGCAGAGTTTCAACTATCTATGGCTAAGTTTGCTAAAGACAAGCTATTTTCTTGCGAAAACACAAACAAAATCAGAAAAAATGTTCAATGTTCCTTTAGTACCTACGCAATTAGGCTTAAATGAAGATATTTATGCAGAGTTTCAACTAACTATGGCTAAGTTTGCTAAAGACAAGCTATTTTCTTGCGGAAACACACAAAATCAGAAAAAATGTTCAGTATTCCTTTAGTACCTACACAATTAGGCTAAAAATGAAGATATTTATGCACAGTTTTAACTAGCTATGGCTAAGTTTGCTAAAGACAAGCTATTTTCTTGCAAAAACACACAAAATCAGAAAAAATGTTCAATGTTCCTTTAGTACCTACGCAATTAGGCTGAAATGAAGATATTTATGCAGAGTTTCAACTATCTATGGCTAAGTTTGCTAAAGACAAGCTATTTTCTTGCGAAAACACACAAAATCAGAAAAAATGTTCAGTGTTCCTTTAGTACCTACACAATTAGGCTAAAAATGAAGATATTTATGCACAGTTTTAACTAGCTATGGCTAAGTTTGCTAAAGACAAGCTATTTTCTTGCGAAAACACAAACAAAATCAGAAAAAATGTTCAATGTACCTTTAGTACCTACGCAGTAAGGCTAAAAATGAAGATATTTATGCAGAGTTTCAACTAGCTATGACTAAGTTTGCTAAAGACAAGCTATTTTCTTGCGAAAACACACAAAATCAGAAAAAATGTTCAATGTTCCTTTAGTACCTACGCAATTAGGATAAAAATGAAGATATTTATGCACTGTTTCAACTAACTATGGCTAAGTTTGCTAAAGACAAGCTATTTTCTTACGAAAACACACTAAATCAGAAAAAATATTGTTAGGTTAGGTTAAGTTAGATTAGGTTAGGTTAGCCTACGTACGCGCGCATATAGGTTAGGTTAGGTTGGATTAAGTTAGGTTAGGTTAAGTTAGGTTAGGTTAGGTTAGATTAAGTTAGGTTAGGTTAAGTTAGGTTAGGCTAGGTTAGCCTACGTACGTGCGCGTACGTAGGCTAACCTAGCCTAACCTAACTTAACCTAACCTAACTTAATCTAACCTAACCTAACCTAACTTAACCTAACCTAACTTAATCCAACCTAACCTAACCTATATGCGCGCGTACGTAGGCTAACCTAACCTAATCTAACTTAACCTAATCTAACTTAACCTAACCTAACAATATTTTTTCTGATTTTGTGTGTTTTCGTAAGAAAATAGCTTGTCTTTAGCAAACTTAGCCATAGCTAGTTGAAACACTGCATAAATATCTTCATTTTATCCTAATTGCGTAGGTACTAAAGGAACATTGAACATTTTTTCTGATTTTGTGTGTTTTCGCAAGAAAATAGCTTGTCTTTAGCAAACTTAGTCATAGCTAGTTGAAACTCTGCATAAATATCTTCATTTTTAGCCTAATTGCGTAGGTACTAAAGGTACATTGAACATTTTTTCTGATTTTGTTTGTGTTTTCGCAAGAAAATAGCTTGTCTTTAGCAAACTTAGCCATAGTTAGTTGAAACTCTGCATAAATATCTTCATTTAAGCCTAATTGCGTAGGTACTAAAGGAACATTGAACATTTTTTCTGATTTTGTGTGTTTTCGCAAGAAAATAGCTTGTCTTTAGCAAACTTAGCCATAGATAGTTGAAACTCTGCATAAATATCTTCATTTCAGCCTAATTGCGTAGGTACTAAAGGAATATTGAACATTTTTTCTGATTTTGTGTGTTTTTGCAAGAAAATAGCTTGTCTTTAGCAAACTTAGCCATAGCTAGTTAAAACTGTGCATAAATATCTTCATTTTTAGCCTAATTGTGTAGGTACTAAAGGAACACTGAACATTTTTTCTGATTTTGTGTGTTTTCGCAAGAAAATAGCTTGTCTTTAGCAAACTTAGCCATAGTTAGTTGAAACTCTGCATAAATATCTTCATTTAAGCCTAACTGCGTAGGTACTAAAGGAACATTGAACATTTTTTCTGATTTTGTTTGTGTTTTCGCAAGAAAATAGCTTGTCTTTAGCAAACTTAGCCATAGATAGTTGAAACTCTGCATAAATATCTTCATTTCAGCCTAATTGCGTAGGTACTAAAGGAACATTGAACATTTTTTCTGATTTTGTGTGTTTTCGCAAGAAAATAGCTTGTCTTTAGCAAACTTAGCCATAGCTAGTTGAAACTGTGCATAAATATCTTCATTTTTGGCCTAATTGTGTATGTACTAAAGGAACACTGAACATTTTACTTCTGATTTTGTGTGTTTTTGCAAGAAAATAGCTTGTCTTTAGCAAACTTAGCCATAGCCAGTTAAAACTCTGCATAAATATCTTCATTTAAGCCTAATTGCATAGGTACTAAAGGAACATTGAACATTTTTTCTGATTTTGTGTGTTTTCGCACGAAAATAGCTTGTCTTTAGCAAACTTAGCCATAGCTAGTTGAAACTCTGCATAAATATCTTCATTTTTAGTCTAATTGCGTAGGTACTAAAGGAACATTGAACATTTTTTCTGAGTTTGTGTGTTTTCGCAAGAAAATAGCTTGTCTTTTGCAAACTTAGCCATAGCTAGTTGAAACTCTGCATAAATATCTTCATTTTTAGTCTCACAAGTATGGTATTAATTTTTCTATCTCCCACCGAAAAATTTAGAATTAAACTTTAAATTTCTTTATGTCTTTGTGAAATAAAGAACTGAAGTGGAAGATTTTTGTTTTCTCTGGAGAAATTAGAATTGAAGTGTGTTCTTTGGTAAAGTTCAGAAGAGAACTTGAACTTTCCTTGACTTCGTTGAGAAAATTTTAAATTGAACTAGAACTTTTTATCTTCCGTGAAAATATTCACAAGTATGGTATTACTTTTTCTATCTTCCACCGAAAAATTAGAATTGAACATTAAATTTCTTTATGTCTTTGTGAAATAAAGAACTGAAGTGGAAGATTTTTGTTTTCTCTGGAGAAATTAGAATTGAAGTGTGTTCTTTGGTAAAGTTCAGAAGAGAACTTGAACTTTTCTTCACTTCGTTGAGAAAATTTTAAATTGAACTAGAACTTTTTATCTTCCGGGAAAATATTCACAAGTATGGTTTTACTTTTTCTATCTTCCACCGAAAAATTTAGAATTGAACTTTAAATTTCTTTGTCTTTGTGAAATAAAGAACTGAAGTGGAAGATTTTTATTTTCTCTGTAGAAATTAGAATTGAATTGTGTTCTTTGGTAAAATTCCGAAGAGAACTTGAACTTTTTTATCTTCAGTGAAAAATTTGGAACAGTATTTTAAATTTTTCATCTCTTCGAGCCAGATCTGAACTAAAGTGGAAAATTTTTATATTATTTGGAAAAATAGAAATGATCAATGACTAATTTCTTTTTCATTGAGAAAATTCAGAAGAGAGCTTGAACTTTCCTTCACTTCGTTGAGAAAATTTTAAATTGAACTAGAACTTTTTATCTTCCATGAAAATATTCACAAGTATGGTATTACTTTTTCTATCTTCCACCGAAAAATTTAGAATTGAACTTTAAATTTCTTTATGTCTTTGTGAAATAAAGAACTGAAGTGGAATATTTTTATTTTCTCTGGTGAAATTAGAAATGAATTGTGTTCTTTGGTAAAATTCAGAGGAGAACTTGAATTCTTCTTCACTTCGTTGAGAAAATTTTAAATTGAACTAGAACTTTTTATCTTCCGTGAAAATAATCACAAGTATGGTATTACTTTTTCTATCTTCCACCGAAAAATTTAGAATTGAACTTTAAATTTCTTTATGTCTTTGTGAAATAAAGAACTGAAATGGAAGAATTTTGTTTTCTCTGGAGAAATTAGAATTGAAGTGTGTTCTTTGGTAAAGTTCAGAAGAGAACTTGAACTTTCCTTGACTTCGTTGAGAAAATTTTAAATTGAACTAGAACTTTTTATCTTCCGTGAAAATATTCACAAGTATGGTATTACTTTTTCTATCTTCCACCGAAAAATTAGAATTGAACTTTAAATTTCTTTATGTCTTTGTGAAATAAAGAACTGAAGTGGAAGATTTTTGTTTTCTCTGGAGAAATTAGAATTGAAGTGTGTTCTTTGGTAAAGTTCAGAAGAGAACTTGAACTTTCCTTGACTTCGTTGAGAAAATTTTAAATTGAACTAGAACTTTTTATCTTCCGTGAAAATATTCACAAGTATGGTATTACTTTTTCTATCTTCCACCGAAAAATTAGAATTGAACTTTAAATTTCTTTATGTCTTTGTGAAATAAAGAACTGAAGTGGAAGATTTTTGTTTTCTCTGGAGAAATTAGAATTGAAGTGTGTTCTTTGGTAAAGTTCAGAAGAGAACTTGAACTTTTCTTCACTTCGTTGAGAAAATTTTAAATTGAACTAGAACTTTTTATCTTCCAGGAAAATATTCACAAGTATGGTATTACTTTTTCTATCTTCCACCGAAAAATTTAGAATTGAACTTTAAATTTCTTTGTCTTTGTGAAATAAAGAACTGAAGTGGAAGATTTTTATTTTCTCTGGAGAAATTAGAATTGAATTGTGTTCTTTGGTAAAATTCCGAAGAGAACTTGAACTTTTTTATCTTCAGTGAAAAATTTGGAACAGTATTTTAAATTTTTCATCTCTTCGAGCCAGATCTGAACTAAAGTGGAAAATTTTTATATTATTTGGAAAAATAGAAATGATCAATGACTAATTTCTTTTTCATTGAGAAAATTCAGAAGAGAACTTGAACTTTCCTTCACTTCGTTGAGAAAATTTTAAATTGAACTAGAACTTTTTATCTTCCATGAAAATATTCACAAGTATGGTATTACTTTTTCTATCTTCCACCGAAAAATTTAGAATTGAACTTTAAATTTCTTTATGTCTTTGTGAAATAAGGAACTGAAGTGGAATATTTTTATTTTCTCTGGTGAAATTAGAAATGAATTGTGTTCTTTGGTAAAATTCAGAAGAGAACTTGAATTCTTCTTCACTTCGTTGAGAAAATTTTAAATTGAACTAGAACTTTTTATCTTCCGGGAAAATATTCACACGTATGGTATTACTTTTTCTATCTTCCACCGAAAAATTTAGAATTGAACTTTAAATTTTTTATTGTGGAAATTAGAATTGAATTGTGTTCTTTGGTAAAATTCAGAATAGAACTCGAATATTCACGATCAAAGTATAACTTTTCCTATCTTCTATGAAAAATTTGGAACAGAACTTTAAATTTCTTCATCTCTTTGAGAAAAAAATTTGAACTGAAGTGGAAATTTTTATATTATTTTTGAGAAAAAAGATTTGATCAATAACTTTTTCATTTTCATTGAGAAAATTCAGAATCGAAGTTGAACTTTTCTTCTTCCGGGAAAATATTTGGAACAGAACTTTAATTTTTTTCATCTCTTTGAGAAAGGTCGGAATTGAATTTAAGAGAATTTAGAATTAAAGTGAAACTTTTTATCTTCATGGAAAATAATCACAATCATAGTATAAATTTTCCTATCTTCTATGGAAAAATTTAGAATTGAACTTTAAATTTTTATGTCTTGGTAAACTTAAAAGTGATATGGAAACTTTTTATTTTCTCTGAAGAAATTAGAAATGAATTATGTTCTTTGATAAAATTCAGAAGAGAACAAGAACTTTTCTATCTTCTATGAAAAATTTGGAACAGTATTTTAAATTTTTTCATCTGTTTGAGAAAAATCTGAACTGAAGGGGAAAATTTTTATATTATTTTGGGAAAATAGAAATGATCAATAACTTATTTCATTTTCATTGAGAAAATTCAGAATCGAAGTTGAACTTTTCTTCACTTCTTTGAGAAAATTTAAAATTGAAGTGAAACTTTTAATCTTCATAGAAAATAATCACAATCATAGTATAACTTTTCCTATCTTCTATGTAGAAATTTAGAACTGAACTTTAAATTTTTTATGTCATGGCGAACTTAAAACTGAAGTGGCAGCTTTTTATTTTCTCTGGAGAAATTAGAATTGAATTGTGTTCTTTGGTAAAATTCAGAAGAGAACTTGAATATTCACGATCAAAGTATAACTTTTCCAATATTCTATGAAAAATTTGGAACAGAACTTTAAATTTTTTTCATCTCTATGTGAAAAGTCGGAACTGAATTTAAGAAAATTTAGAATTAAAGTGAAACTTTTTATCTTCATGGAAAATAATCACTATCATAGTATAACTTTTCCTATCTTCTACAGAAAAATTTAGAATAGAACTTTAAATTTTTTATGTCTTGGTGAACTTAAAACTGAAGTGGAAGCTTTTTATTTTCTCTGGAGAAATTAGAATTGAATTGTGTTTGTTGGTAAAATTCAGAAGAGAACTTGAACTTTTCTATCTTCTATGAAAAATTTGGAATAGTATTTTAAATTTTTCATCTCTTTGAGAAAAATCTGAACTGAAGTGGAAAATTTTTATATTATTTTGGAGAAATAGAATTGATCAATAACATATTTCATTTTCAATGAGAAAATTCAGAATCGAAGTTGAACTTTTCTTCTTCCGAGAAAATATATTGAACAGAACTTTAAATTTTTTCATCTCTTTGAGAAAGGTCGGAACTGAATTTAAGAAAATTTAGAATTAAAGTGAAACTTTTTATCTTCATAGAAAATAATCAAAATCAAAGTATAACTATTCCTATCTTCTAAGGAAAAATTTAGAACTGAACTTTAAATTTTTTATGTCTTGGTAAACTTAAAACTGAAGTGGAAGCTTTTTATTTTCTCTGGAGAAATTAGAATTGAATTGTGTTCTTAGGTAAAATTCAGATTAGAACTTGATCTTTTCTATCTTCTAAGAAAAATTTGGAACAATATTTTAAATTTTTTCATCTCTTTGAGAAAAATCTGAATTGAAGTGGAAAATTTTATATTATTTTGGGAAAATAGAATTGATCAATAACTTATTTCATTTTCATTGAGAAAATTCAGAATCGAAGTTGAACTTTTCTTCTTCCGGGGAAATATTTGGAACAGAACTTTAAGTTTTTTCATCTCTTTGAGAATGGTCAGAACTGAATTTAAGAAAATTTAGAATTAAAGTGAAATTTTTTATCTTCATAGAAAATAATCACAATCATAGTATAACTTTTCCTATCTTCTACGGAAAAATTTAGAAGTGAACTTTAAATTTTTTATGTCTTGGGACTTTTCTTGTTCCGGGAAAATATTTGGAATAGAACTTTAAATTTGACTCTGTGAGAAAGGTCGGAACGTAAAAAGTTAAAAAATACCATGTTAAAAAATTCAAGAAAGTATTTACAAATTGGGGAGGGGACTCTTTGAGGTTGGAAAATGGGTTTAGGAATGACATTATGAATGGAACTTGTTCAGAAAAGATATAATAAAGCCATAAAAAAGTATTAAAAAAATGGAGAGGGGACTCTTTGGGGGGCCCGGGGAGGGTGTTTGGGGGACCCTTGGGGGAGGGTGTCCCTTCTGTGTCTCAATGCACAAAAAATATTAAAAAAAT
Organism: Artemia sinica; assembly: GCA_027921565.1. NCBI lineage: Eukaryota > Metazoa > Arthropoda > Branchiopoda > Anostraca > Artemiidae > Artemia > Artemia sinica. The sequence goes on along the minus strand of CM051264.1, from coordinate 65,704,681 downwards.
GGGTAGGGGGAGGGGAGGGGAGGGGAGGGGAGGATGGGAGGGAGGGGGAGGGAGGAGGAGGGGAGGGGAGGAGGGGAGGGGGGAGGGAGGTTGGGGGGGAGGGGGAGGTGACGGTGAGGAGTGGGTAGGAGAGGGAGAGGGAGGGGAGGGTGGGGGGCCCTTTGGGAGCCTGGGGGACCTTTGGGGGCCGGTGGAGGGCCTTTGGGGGTCCTGGAGACCGGTTGAGAGCCTGGGGGACATTTGGTGACCGGGTGAAGGCCTTTGGGACCCCGGTGGTCTTTTGAGAGCTCGATGTGCCTTTGGGGGGCCCGGGGTGGGCCTTTGAGGGTCTGGGGGCCGGGTGGGAGCCCTGGGAACCTTTGGGGACCGGGGGTCCTTCTGGATTGGGGTATGGGGATTGGAACCCTTTGGATTGGGGTAGGGCGATCGGGGCTCTTTGGGGTTGTGGTAGGGGACCTCACAACACTGTTCAATGGAACTTGTGTATTATAACGACCACACTCAAAAATCATCTTTTAAATCATCTTTTAAATCAACTTCTCTAACGGTTTCGCCGAAATAATTCCATAAGCTGTCTAAAACCGTTTCGCCCAAATAATCCCTAAAAGTAATTTCATCGTGTTCCTTTTGTTTGGCATCTCAGTGCTTTCACATTTCAAATTTCTAGGAAACCCTTTCCCACGTTAATCTCTTCATCTCATAAATTTTCCTAGCTAAACTATTATGGTTTCGTTAGAATATCAATTTATCTCTCCAACTTAAAGCTCCGTGAAGCCGTATTTAAAAATAGAATTTCTATCTCTTTAGACTCCCACATAATTCCAAGATAACAAGTGATGTCATTTATAATTCATGACACTATAGATCAATGAAGCCCTATTTAAAAATAGAATATTAATTTTTCTCTCTGACCTAAAGAACGTTTATCCCTCAGACCTAAGATTAAAGAAGCCTTAATGTTTCATAATTCCCCCTTCGTGAAGCCCTATTTAAAAATAGTATATTAATTTTTCTCTCTGACCTAATGAACGTTTATCCCACAGACCTAAGATTAAAGAAGCCTTAATGTTTCTTAATTCCCCCTTCGTAAATCAATAATTTCCCCTAGCGATTATGTAAATTTGGGTCATTGACACACTTTGATTACGCAATCAAGTTCTCGGAAATTCACTTCCCCCTCGAGTCCTAGATCAATAACATTGTTCCCGTTAGAATTCAATGCGCATGTGCAACCTTCGCCCCGGAGTTATTACACATAGAAACATCAAATAAATCGACCTTGAAGGAAGAGGTCATTGACCGATTACGCAATCTTTCTCCCGAGGGAGGCTATGCCCATATTAGGACCATAAACCACGTGGTTCTCGTGGGAGTATAAGATAGCCTTCTACTGGTAGTTGCCCTCAAATCACTTTCGACTATTAAAAAGGACACTGGACATTTGAATTTCCATTCGAATGAGCCCTTTTTAAAGTTTCTACGACAAAGATTTCAATAAAAACTTATATGCCCCCAGGGCATAACTTATAACCCTTACCCTGAAGAATGTGGGGGGGTGTCCTGCTCAAAGGTATAATTTCCTGAACTTTAAACTGCGCGGAACAAAATGGCTTTCGAATCACTTTCGAATATTAAAAAGGGCACTAGCCATTTCAATTTCTTATTGAATGAGCCCTTTTTGAAGTTTCGACGACAACGTGTTCTATAAAAACCTTATATTCCCCCAGGGCATAATATATTCCCCCAGGGACAATCCCCTCATAGCGCTGAAGGCTATGAGGGGGTTGTCATCCTCAAAAACCTAATTTAACGGATTTAAAACTACGTTGACTAAAATGGCTATCTCAAAATTTTGATTGGATGTGTTTGGGGAAAAGACGGGCGTGAGAGGGGGGTTAGTTGCCCTCCAATCACTTTCGACTATTAAAAAGGGCACCAGCCCTTTGAATTTCCAATCGAATGAGCCTTTTTTGAAGTTTCTATGACAACGCTTTCTATAAAAGCTTATATTCCCCCAGGGCACAACTTACAACCCTTGCCCTGAAGGCTGTGGGGGAGTGTCGTCCTCAAAAACATAATTTCTATCTGGAAATCAACTGTGGTGAACAAAATAAATGTCTCAAAATTTCGATTGGATGTGTTTCGGGAAATGGTGGGCGTGGAAGGGGTGTTAGTTGCCTTCCAATCACTTTCGACTATTAAAAAGGGCAAAAGCCACTCCAATTTCCAATTGAATGAACCCTTTTCGAAGCTTCTACGACAACTTCTTCGATACGAAGTTCCCTGGTCTAAAGAAAAAAAAATAGTAAATAATACATTGTGCCAACTTCGTTCTAATATGCCCTCAGGGCATAACTTTAAACCCTTGCCCCGAGGGTTGTAGGGGATTGTCCTCCTCAAATACAAATTTTTTATCTGGAAATCAACTACGCCGAACAAAATGGCTATCATTTTTTTGAACGAAATTTTGATTGGATGTGTTTGGGGGAATGATGGGCGTGGGGGGGATAGTTGCCCTCCAATCACATTCGACTATTCAAAAGGGCAAAAGCCACTCCAATTTCCAATCGAATGAGCCCTTTTCGAAGTTTCTACGACAACTCCTTCGATACGAAGTGCCCGGGTATGGAAAAAAAATAATACATTGTGACAACATCGTTCTTTACTTAGGCAGCGCGGTTGCTTTGCCTATGAAAATGTCAAGCCTTCCAATCGCTTTGGACTATTAAAAAGGAAACTAGGCCTTTGAACTTCCAATCGAATGAGCCCTTTTTCAAGTTTCTACGACAAAGATTTCAATAAAAACTTATATGCCCCCAGGGCATAACTTATAACCCTTGCCCTGAAAACTGTGGGGGGGGAATTTCCTGCTCAAAGGTATAATTTCCTGAACTTTAAACTGCGTGGAACAAAATGGTTATCTCAAAATTTTTATTGTATTTGTTTGGGAAAATGGTGGGCGTGGAAGGGGAGTTAGTTGCCTTCCAATTACTTTCGACTATTAAAAAGGGCACTAGCCATTTCAATTTCTAATTGAATGAGCCCTTTTTGATGTTTCGACGACAACGCGTTCTATTAAAACCTTATATGCCCCCAGGGCATAACTTACAACAGTTGCCCTGAGGGCTGTGAGAGGGTTGTCATCCTCAAAAACCTAATTTAGAGAACTTAAAACTACGTTGAATAAATGGCTATCTCAATATTTTGATTTGATATGTTTGGGGGAAAGGTGGGCGTGAGAGGGGGTTAGTTGCCCTCCAATCACTTTCGGCTATAAAAAATGGCACTAGCCCTTTGATTTCTAATCGAATGAGCCTTTTTTGAAGTTTCTACGACAACGCCTTCTATAAAAACCTTATATGCCCCCAGGGCATAACTTACAACCCTTGCCCTGAAGGCTGTGGGGGAGTGTCTTCCTCAAAAACATAATTTCTATCTGGAAATCAACTACGCTGAACAAAATGGCTATCTCAAAATTTTGATTGGATGTGTTTCGGGAAATGGTGGGCGTGGAAGGGGTGTTAGTTGCCTTCCAATCACTTTCGACTATTAAAAAGGGCAAAAGCCACTCCAATTTCCAATTGAATGAGCCCTTTTCGAAGTTTCTACGACAACTTCTTCGATACGAAGTGCCCTGCACTAAAGGAAAAAAAAATAATACATTGTGCCAATGTTGTTCTTATATGCCCTCAGGGCATAACTTAAAACCCTTGCCCCGAGGGTTGTTGGGGAGTGTCTTCCTCAAAACATATTTTCTATCTGGAAATCAACTACGCTGAACAAAATGGCTATCTCAAAATTTTGATTGTATGTGTTTCGGGAAATGGTGGGCGTGGAAGGGGTATTAGTTGCATTTCAATCACTTTCGACTAGTAAAAAGGGCACAAGCCACTCCAATTTCCAATTGAATGAGCCCTTGTTGAAGTTTCTACGACAACTTCTTCGATACAAAGTGCCCTGCTCTAAAGGAAAAAAAAAATAATACATTGTGCCAACATCGTTCTTATACACCCTCAGGGCATAACTTAAAACCCTTGCCCCGAGGATTGTGGGGGAGTGTCCTCCTCAAATACATATTTTCTATCTGGAAATCAACTACGCTATAAAAATGGCTATCAATTTTTCGAACGAAATTTTGATTGGATGTGTTTGGGGGAATGAAGGGCGTGGGGGGGGACTAGTTGCCCTCCAATCACTTTCGATTATTAAAAAGGGCACTAGCCACTCTAATTTCCAATCGAATGAGCCCTTTTCGAAGTTTCTACGACAACTCCTTCGATACGAAGTGCCCGGGTATGGAAAAAAAATAATACATTGTGACAACATCGTTCTTTACTTAGGCAGCGCGGTTGCTTTGCGTATGAAAATGTCAAGCCTTCCAATCGCTTTGGACTATTAAAAAGGAAACTAGGCCTTTGAACTTCCAATCGAATGAGCCCTTTTTCAAGTTTCTACGACAAAGATTTCAATAAAATCTTATATGCCCCAGGGCATAACTTATAACCCTTGCCCTGAAGACTGTGGGGGGGGGGGGAAATTTCCTGCTCAAAGTTAAATTTTTAATTGAATGAGCCCTTTTGAAGTTTCGACGACAACGCGTTCTATTAAAACCTTATATGCCCCCAGGGCATAACTTACAACAGTTGCCCTGAGGGCTGTGAGAGGGTTGTCATCCTCAAAAACCTAATTTAGAGAACTTAAAACTACGTTGAATAAATGGCTGTCTCAAAATTTTGATTTGATATGTTTGGGGAAAAGGTGGGCGTGAGAGGGGGTTAGTTGCCCTCCAATCACTTTCGACTATTAAAAAGGGCACTAGCCCTTTGATTTCCAATCGAATGAGCCTTTTTTGAAGTTTCAACGACAACGCGTTCTATAAAAACCTTATATGCCCCCAGGGCATAACTTAAAACCCTTGCCCTGAAGACTTTGGGGGAGTGTCTTCCTCAAAAACATAATTTCTATCTGGAAATCAACTACGCTGAACAAAATGGCTATCTCAAAATTTTGATTGGATGTGTTTCGGGAAATGGTGGGCGTGGAAGGGGTGTTAGTTGCCTTCAAATCACTTTCGACTATTAAAAAGGGCACAAGCCACTCCAATTTCCAATTGAATGAGCCCTTTTCGAAGTTTCTAGGACAACTTCTTCGATACGAAGTGCCCTGCTCTAAAGGAAAAAAAATAAATAATACATTGTGCCAATATCGTTCTTATATGCCCTCAGGCTATAACTTAAAACCCTTGCCCCGAGGGTTGTGGGGGAGTGTCTTCCTCAAACATATTTTCTATCTGGAAATCAACTACGCTGAACAAAATGGCTATCTCAAAACTTTGATTGTATGTGTTTCGAGAAATGGTGGGCGTGGAAGGGGTATTAGTTGCCTTTCAATCACTTTCGACTAGTAAAAAGGGCACAAGCCACTCCAATTTCCAATTGAATGAGCCCTTTTAGAAGTTTCTACGACAACTTCTTCGATACGAAGTGCCCTGCTCTAAAGGAAAAAAAATAGTACATTGTGCCAACATCGTTTTTATACGCCCTCAGGGCATAAATGAAAACCCTTGCCCCGAGGATTGTGGGGGAGTGTCCTCCTCAAATACATATTTTCTATCTGGAAATCAACTACGCCGAAAAAAATGGCTATCAATTTTTCGAACGAAATTTTGATTGGATGTGTTTGGGGGAATGATGGGCGTGGGGGGGACTAGTTGCCCTCCAATCACTTTCAATTATTAAAAAGAGCACTAGCCACTCCAATTTCCAATCGAATGAGCCCTTTTCGAAGTTTCTGCGACAACTCCTTCGGTACGAAGTGCCCGGGTATGGAGAAAAAAAAATAATACATTGTGCCAACATCGTTCTTTACTTAGGCAGCGCGATTGCTCTGCCTATGAAAATATCAATCCTTCCAATCACTTTGGACCATTAAGAAGGGCACTAGGCCAGTAGAAAGGCCTTATTGACTCCCACGAGTCACCCCTGCTGCCACCTACAACTTTTTTACATAATTTTATCGATCCACGAACGGGTCAATGACCCCTTTTTCCAAGGTCGATTAATTGTTTCCAAGGAGAATTGTTTCCGGAAGTTTATTAATATCTTTGGAGTTCGACCAGAATTGTTTCCGGGGCAAAGTTTAGATCACACGTGACAGATGATGTCATTGTTGATTGATTTGACACGAAAGGGGAATTAATTTGTTGTTTCTAAGGGGTATTATTGATTCAAGAAAGGGGAATAAATTTTTTGTTTCTAAGGGGAATTATTGATTCGCGAAAGGGGAATGAATTCGTTGTTTCTAAGGGGAATTATTGATTCAAGAAAGGGGAATTAATTTGCTGTTTCTAAGGGGAAGGTGGGGAAGAGATATATTGATTGCGTAATTGAAGGGAGAGAATTCCCGAGAAATTGATTACATAATTGGTAGAACCCTATCAGGAGCTCGTGACGGGAATCCATTTATGTGCATAGAATGACGTAATCAACTAGGACAAATGGATTTCTGAGAAATTGATTACATAATCGGTAGAACCCTATCAGAAGGTCATGATGGGAGTCCATATATGGGCATAGAATGACGTAATCGACTAGGACAGTTGGATTTCTGAGAAATTGATTACATAATCGGTAGAACCCTATCAGAAGGTCATGACGGAGGTCCATATATGGGCATAGAATGACGTAATCGACTAGGACAGTTGGATTTCTGAGAAATTGATTACATAATCGGTAGAACCCTATCAGAAGGTCATGACGGGGGTCCATATATGGGAATAGAATGACGTAATCGACTAAGACAATTGGATTTCTGAGAAATTGATTACAGGTCCTGACGGGAACAAGTTCCTTTCTTAATGTCCATCCTAAACCCATTTTTCAACTTGAAGTACTTATCTTTTTCACCCACAACTATACTTTACAGCTTTTTGGATACCTCAACACCAAGAAATACTTTTCAAAGACCATTTCAGAGCAAGTTACTTTCTTAATGTCCCTCCTAAACCCATTTTCCAACTTGAAGTACTTATCTTTTTCACCTACAACTATACTTTACAGCTTTTTGGTTACCTCAACACCACGAAATACTTTTCAAAGACCATTTCAGAGCAAGTTACTTTCTTAATCTCCCTCCTAAACCCTTTTTTCAACTTGAAGTACTTATCTTTTTCATCCACAACTATACTTTACAGCTTTTTGGATACCTCAACACCAAAAAATACTTTTCAAAGACCATTTCAGAGCAAGTTACTTTCTTAATGTCCCTCCTAAACCCATTTTCCAACATGAAGTACTTATCTTTTTCACCCACAACTATACTTTACAGCTTTCTAGATACCTCAGCACCAAGAAATACTTTTCAAAGACCATTTCAGAGCAAGTTACATTCTTAATGTCCCTTCTAAACCCATTTTCCAACTTGAAGTACTTATCTTTTTCACCCACAACTATACTTTACAGCTTTTTGGATACCTCAACACCAAGAAATACTTTTCAAAGACCATTCCAGAGCAAGTTACATTAATGTCCATCCTAAACCCATTTTCCAACTTGAAGTACTTATCTTTTTCATCCACAACTATACTTTACAGCTTTTTGGTTACCTCAACACCAAGAAATACTTTTCAAAGACCATTTCAGAGCAAGTTACTTTTTTAATGTCCCTTCTAAACCCATTTTCCAACTTGAAGTACTTATCTTTTTCATCCACAACTATACTTTACAGCTTTTCGGATACCTCAACACCAAGAAATACTTTTCAAAGACCATTTCAGAGCAAGTTACTTTCTTAATGTTCCTTCTAAACCCATTTTCCAATTTGAAGTACTTATCTTTTTCACCCACAACTATACTTTACAGCTTTTTGGATGCCTCAACACCAAGAAATACTTTTCAAAGACCATTTCAGAGCAACTTTTTTTCTTAATGTCCCTCCTAAACCCATTTTCCAACTTGAAGTACTTATCTTTTTCACCCACAACTATACTTTACAGCTTTCTAGATACCTCAACACCAAGAAATACTTTTCAAAGACCATTTCAGAGCAAGTTACTTTCTTAATGTCCCTTCTAAACCCATTTTTCAACTTGAAGTACTTATCTTTTTCACCCACAACTATACTTTACAGCTTTTTGGATACCTCAACACCAAGAAATACTTTTCAAAGACCATTCCAGAGCAAGTTACTTTCTTAATGTCCATCCTAAACCCATTTTCCAACTTGAAGTACTTATCTTTTTCATCCACAACTATACTTTACAGCTTTTTGGTTACCTCAACACCAAGAAATACTTTTCAAAGACCATTTCAGAGCAAGTTACTTTCTTAATGTCCCTTCTAAACCCATTTTCCAACTTGAAGTACTTATCTTTTTCACCCACAACTATACTTTACAGCTTTTCGGATACCTCAACACCAAGAAATACTTTTCAAAGACCATTTCAGAGCAAGTTACTTTCTTAATGTCCCTTCTAAACCCATTTTCCAATTTGAAGCACTTATCTTTTTCACCCACAACTATACTTTACAGCTTTTTGGATACCTCAACACCAAGAAATACTTTTCAAAGACCATTTCAGAGCAACTTTTTTTCTTAATGTCCCTCCTAAACCCATTTTCCAACTTGAAGTACTTATCTTTTTCATCCACAACTATACTTTACAGCTCTTTGGATACCTCAACACCAAGAAATACTTTTCAAAGACCATTTCAGAGCAAGTTACTTTCTTAATGTCCCTTCTAAACCTATTTTACAAGTTGAAGTACTTATCTTTTTCACCCACAACTATACTTTACAGCTTTTTGGATACCTCAACACCAAGAAATACCTTTCAAAGACCATTTCAGAGCAAGTTACTTTCTTAATGTCCCTCCTAAACCCATTTTCCAACTTGAAGTACTTATCTTTTTCACCCACAACTATACTTTACAGCTTTTTGGATACCTCAACACCAAAAAATACTTTTCAAAGATCATTTCAGAGCAAGTTACTTTCTTAATGTCCCTCCTAAACCTATTTTACAAGTTGAAGTACTTATCTTTTTCACCCACAACTATACTTTACAGCTTTTTGGATACCTCAACACCAAGAAATACTTTTCAAAGACCATTTCAGAGCAAGTTACTTTCTTAATGTCCCTCCTAAACCCATTTTCCAACTTGAAGTACTTATCTTTTTCACCCACAACTATACTTTACAGCTTTTTGGTTACCTCAACACCAAGAAATACTTTTCAAAGACCATTTCAGAGCAAGTTACTTTCTTAATGTCCCTCCTAAACCCATTTTCCAACTTGAAGTACTTATCTTTTTCATCAACAACTATACTTTACAGCTTTTTGGATACCTCAACACCAAGAAATACTTTTCAAAGACCATTTCAGAGCAAGTTACTTTCTTAATGTCCCTCCTAAACCCATTTTCCAACATGAAGTACTTATCTTTTTCACCCACAACTATACTTTACAGCTTTTTGGATGCCTCAACACCAAGAAATACTTTTCAAAGACCATTTCAGAGCAAGTTACTTTCTTAATGTCCCTCCTAAACCCATCTTTCAACTTGAAATACTTATCTTTTTCACCCACAACTATACTTTACAGCTTTTTGGATACCTCAACACCAAGAAATACTTTTCAAAGACCATTTCAGAGCAAGTTACTTTCTTAATGTCCCTCCTAAACCCATTTTTCAACTTGAAGTACTTATCTTTTTCACCCACAACTATACTTTACAGCTTTTTGGTTACCTCAACACCAAGAAATACTTTTCAAAGACCATTTCAGAGCATGTTACTTTCTTAATGTCCCTCCTAAACCCATTTTCCAACTTGAAGTACTTATCTTTTTCACCCACAACTATACTTTACAGCTTTTTGGATACCTCAACACCAAGAAATACTTTTCAAAGACCATTTCAGAGCAAGTTACCTTCTTAATGTCCCTCCTAAACAAATTTTCCAACTTGAAGTACTTATCTTTTCACCCACAACTATACTTTACAGCTTTTTGGATACCTCAACACCAAGAAATACTTTTCAAAGACCATTTCAGAGCAAGTTACTTTCTTAATTTCCCTTCTAAACCCATTTTTCAACTTGAAGTACTTATCTTTTTCACCCACAACTATACTTTACAGCTTTTTGGATACCTCAACACCAAGAAATACTTTTCAAAGACCATTTCAGAGCAAGTTACTTTCTTAATTTCCCTTCTAAACCCATTTTTCAACTTGAAGTACTTATCTTTTTCACCCACAACTATACTTTACAGCTTTTTGGATACCTCAACACCAAGAAATTCTTTTCAAAGACCATTCCAGAGCAAGTTACTTTCTTAATATCCCTCCTAAACCCTTTTTTCAACTTGAAGTACTTATCTTTTTCACCCACAACTATACTTTACAGCTTTTTGGATACCTCAACACCAAGAAAAACTTTTCAAAGACCATTTCAGAGCAAGTTACTTTCTTAATTTCCCTCCTAAACCCATTTTCCAACTTGAAGTACTTATCTTTTTCACCCACAACTATACTTTACAGCTTTTTGGATGCCTCAACACCAAGAAATACTATTCAAAGACCATTTCAGAGCAAGTTACTTTCAAAATGTCCCTCCTAAACCTATTTTACAAGTTGAAGTACTTACCTTTTTCACCCACAACTATACTTTACAGCTTTTTGGATACCTCAACACCAAGAAATACTTTTCAAAGACCATTTCAGAGCAAGTTACTTTCTTAATTTCCCTTCTAAACCCATTTTTCAACTTGAAGTACTTATCTTTTTCACCCACAACTATACTTTACAGCTTTTTGGATACCTCAACACCAAGAAATACTTTTCAAAGACCATTTCAGAGCAAGTTACTTTCTTAATTTCCCTTCTAAACCCATTTTTCAACTTGAAGTACTTATCTTTTTCACCCACAACTATACTTTACAGCTTTTTGGATACCTCAACACCAAGAAATTCTTTTCAAAGACCATTCCAGAGCAAGTTACTTTCTTAATATCCCTCCTAAACCCTTTTTTCAACTTGAAGTACTTATCTTTTTCACCCACAACTATACTTTACAGCTTTTTGGATACCTCAACACCAAGAAAAACTTTTCAAAGACCATTTCAGAGCAAGTTACTTTCTTAATTTCCCTCCTAAACCCATTTTCCAACTTGAAGTACTTATCTTTTTCACCCACAACTATACTTTACAGCTTTTTGGTTACCTCAACACCAAGAAATACTTTTCAAAGACCATTTCTTAGCAAGTTACTTTCTTAATGTCCCTCCTAAACCCATTTTCCAACTTGAAGTACTTATCTTTTTCATCCACAACTATACTTTACAGCTTTTTGGATACCTCAACACCAAGAAATACTTTTCAAAGACCATTTCAGAGCAAGTTACTTTCTTAATGTCCCTCCTAAACCCATTTTCCAACATGAAGTACTTATCTTTTTCACCCACAACTATACTTTACAGCTTTTTGGATGCCTCAACACCAAGAAATACTTTTCAAAGACCATTTCAGAGCAAGTTACTTTCTTAATGTCCCTCCTAAACCCATTTTTCAATTTGAAATACTTATCTTTTTCACCCACAACTATACTTTACAGCTTTGTGGATACCTCAACACCAAGAAATACTTTTCAAAGACCATTTCAGAGCAAGTTACTTTCTTAATGTCCCTCCTAAACCCATTTTTCAACTTGAAGTACTTATCTTTTTCACCCACAACTATACTTTACAGCTTTTTGGTTACCTCAACACCAAGAAATACTTTTCAAAGACCATTTCAGAGCATGTTACTTTCTTAATGTCCCTCCTAAACCCATTTTCCAACTTGAAGTACTTATCTTTTTCACCCACAACTATACTTTACAGCTTTTTGGATACCTCAACACCAAGAAATACTTTTCAAAGACCATTTCAGAGCAAGTTACTTTCTTAATGTCCCTCCTAAACACATTTTCCAACTTGAAGTACTTATCTTTTTCACCCACAACTATACTTTACAGCTTTTTGGATACCTCAACACCAAGAAATACTTTTCAAAGACCATTTCAGAGCAAGTTACTTTCTTAATGTCCCTTCTAAACCCATTTTTCAACTTGAAGTACTTATCTTTTTCACCCACAACTATACTTTACAGGTTTTTGGATACCTCAACACCAAAAAATACTTTTCAAAGACCATTCCAGAGCAAGTTACTTTCTTAATGTCCCTCCTAAACCCATTTTCCAACTTGAAGTACTTATCTTTTTCACCCACAACTATACTTTACAGCTTTTTGGTTACCTAAACACCAAGAAATACTTTTCAAAGACCATTTCAGAGCAAGTTACTTTCTTAATATCCCTCCTAAACCCTTTTATTCAACTTGAAGTACTTATCTTTTTCACCCACAACTATACTTTACAGCTTTTTGGATACCTCAACACCAAGAAATACTTTTCAAAGACCATTTCAGAGCAAGTTACTTTCTTAATGTCCCTCCTAAACCCATTTTCCAACTTGAAGTACTTATCTTTTTCACCCACAACTATACTTTACAGCTTTTTGGATACCTCAACACCAAGAAATACTATTCAAAGACCATTTCAGAGCAAGTTACTTTCTTAATGTCCCTTCTAAACCTATTTTCCAACTTGAAGAACTTATCTTTTTCACCACAACTATACTTTACAGCTTTTTGGATACCTCAACACCAAGAAATACTTTTCAAAGACCATTTCAGAGCAAGTTACTTTCTTAATGTCCCTCCTAAACCCATTTTCCAACTTAAAGTACTTATCTTTTTCACCCACAACTATACTTTACAGCTTTTTGGATACTTCAACACCAAGAAATACTTTTCAAAGACCATTTCAGAGCAAGTTCCTTTCTTAGTGTCCCTCCTAAACCCATTTTCCAACTTGAAGGACTTATCTTTTTCACCCACAACTACACTTTACAGCTTTTTGGATACCTCAACACCAAGAAATACTTTTCAAAAGACATTTCAGAGCAAGTTACTTTCTTAATGTCCCTCCTAAACCCATTTTCCAACTTGAAGCACTTATCTTTTTCACCCACAACTATACTTTACAGCTTTTTGGATACCTCAACACCAAGAAATACTTTTCAAAGACCATTTCAGAGCAAGTTACTTTCTTAATGTCCCTCCTAAACCCATTTTCCAACTTGAAGTACTTATCTTTTTCACCCACAACTATACTTTACAGCTTTTGAATACCTCAACACCAAGAAATAGTTTTCAAAGACCATTTCAGAGCAAGTTACTTTCTTAATGTCTCTCCTAAACCCATTTTCCAACTTGAAATACTTATCTTTTTCATCCACAACTATACTTTACAGCTTTTTGGTTACCTCAACACCAAGAAATACTTTTCAAAGACCATTTCAGAGCAAGTTACTTTCTTAATGTCCCTTCTAAACCCATTTTCCAACTTGAAGTACTTATCTTTTTCATCCACAACTATACTTTACAGCTTTTGAATACCTCAACACCAAGAAATAATTTTCAAAGACCATTTCAGAGACAGTTACTTTCTTAATGTCCCTCCTAAACCCATTTTCCAACTTGAAGTACTTATCTTTTTCACCCACAACTATACTTTACAGCTTTTTGGTTACCTCAACACCAAGAAATACTTTTCAAAGACCATTTCAGAGCAAGTTACTTTCTTAATGTCCCTTCTAAACCTATTTTCCAACTTGAAGAACTTATCTTTTTCACCACAACTATACTTTACAGCTTTTTGGATACCTCAACACCAAGAAATACTTTTCAAAGACCATTTCAGAGCAAGTTACTTTCTTAATGTCCCTCCTAAACCCATTTTCCAACTTGAAGTACTTATCTTTTTCACCCACAACTATACTTTACAGCTTTTCGGATACCTCAACATCAAGAAATACTTTTCAAAGACCATTTCAGAGAAGGTTACTTTCTTAATGTCCCTTCTAAACCTATTTTACAAGTTGAAGTACTTATCTTTTTCACCCACAACTATACTTTACAGCTCTTTGGATACCTCAACACCAAGAAATACCTTTCAAAGACCATTTCAGAGCAAGTTACTTTCTTAATGTCCCTCCTAAACCCATTTTCCAACTTGAAGTACTTATCTTTTTCACCCACAACTATACTTTACAGCTTTTTGGATACCTCAACACCAAGAAATACTTTTCAAAGATCATTTCAGAGCAAGTTACTTTCTTAATGTCCCTCCTAAACCTATTTTACAAGTTGAAGTACTTATCTTCTTCACCCACAACTATACTTTACAGCTTTTTGGTTACCTCAACACCAAGAAATACTTTTCAAAGACCATTTCAGAGCAAGTTACTTTCTTAATGTCCCTCATAAACCCATTTTCCAACTTGAAGTACTTATCTTTTTCATCCACAACTATACTTTACAGCTTTTTGGATACCTCAACACCAAGAAATACTTTTCAAAGACTATTTCAGAGCAAGTTACTTTCTTAATGTCCCTTCTAAACCCATTTTCCAACTTGAAGTACTTATCTTTTTCACCCACAACTATACTTTACAGCTTTTTGGTTACCTCAACACCAAGAAATACTTTTCAAAGACCATTTCAGAGCAAGTTTCTTTCTTAATGTCCCTCCTAAACCCATTTTACAAGTTGAAGTACTTATCTTTTTCACCCACAACTATACTTTACAGCTTTTTGGATATCTCAACACCAAGAAATACTTTTCAAAGACCATTTCAGAGCAAGTTATTTTCTTAATTTCCCTCCTAAGCCCATTTTCCAACTTGAAGTACTTATATTTTTCACCCACAACTATACTTTACAGCTTTTTGGTTACCTCTAAACCAAGAAATACTTTTCCCGGAAGAAGAAAAGGCCCAAGACATAAAAAATTTAAAGTTCACTTCTGAATTTTTCCGTAGAAGATAGGAAAAGTTATACCATGATTGTGATTATTTTCTATGAAGATAAAAAGTTTCACTTTAATTCTAAATTTTCTTAAATTCTGTTCCAACCTTTCTCAAAGAGATGTAAAAATTTAAAGTTCTGTTCCAAATATTTCCCATGGAAGAAGAAAAGTTCAACTTCGATTCTGAATTTTCTCAATGAAAATGAAATAAGTTATTGATCAATTCTATTTTTATAAAATAATATAAAATTTTCCACTTCAATTCAGATTTTTCTCAAAGAGATGAAAAAAATTAAAATATTGTTCCAAATTTTTCTTAGAAGATAGAAAAGTTCAAGTTCTAATCTGAATTTTACCAAAGAACATAATTCAATTCTAATTTCTCCAGAGAAAATAAAAAGCTTCCACTTCAGTTTTAAGTTCACCAAGACATAAAAAATTTAAATTTCAGTTCTAAATTTTTACATAGAAGATAGAAAAAGTTATACCATAATTGTGATTATTTTCCATGAAGATAAAAAGTTTCACTTTAATTCTAAATTTTCTTAAATTCAGTTCAGACTTTTCACATAGAGATGAAAAAATTTAAACTTCTGTTCCAAATTTTTCTTAGAAGATAGAAAAGTGCAAGTTCTCTTCTGAATTTTACCAAAGAACACAATTCAATTCTAATTTCACCAGAGAAAATAAAAAGATTCCACTTCAGCTTTAAGTACACCAAGACATAAAAAATTTAAAGTTCAGTTCTAAATTTTTCCGTAGAAGATAGAAAAAGTTATACCATAATTGTGATTATTTTCTATGAAGATAAAAAATTCACTTTAATTCTAAATTTTCTTAAATTCAATTCCGGCTTTTCTCAAAGAGATGAAAAAATTTAAAGTTCTGTTCCAAATATTTTCCCGGAAGAAGAAAAGTTCAACTTCGATTCTGAATTTTCTTAATGAAAATGAAATAAGTTATTGATCAATTCTATTTTTATAAAATAATATAAAATTTTCCACTTCAATTCAGATTTTTCTCAAAGAGATGACAAAATTTAAAATATTGTTCCAAATTTTTCATAAAAGATAGAAAAAGTTATACTTTGATTGTGATTTTTCTTCATGAAAATATGGAGCTCCACTTTAATTCTAAGTTTTCTAGAAGAAGTGCAAAATGTACAAGTTCTCTTCTGAGTTTTCTTAGAGAGGAGAAAAAAAGTTAGCTCAATTCTGAAATTTACCAATGAAAATGAAAAAGCTTCCATTTCAGTTCATAATTTCTCAAAGACATAAAAATTTAAAGTTCAATTCTAAATTTTTCCATAGAAGATAGGAATGGCTATACTATGATTGTGATTATTTACCATGAAGATAAAAAGTTTCACTCTATTTCTAATTTTTCTTAAATTCAGTTCATTCATCTAAGCACCAAAAACAAGTATTTCTTGGTGTTGAGGTATCCAAAAAACTGTAAAGTATAGTTGTGGGTGAAAAAGATAAGTACTTCAAATTGGAAAATGGGTTTAGAAGGGACATTAAGAAAGTAACTTGCTCTGAAATGGTCTTTGAAAAGTATTTCTTGGTGTTGAGGTATCCGAAAAGCTGTAAAGTATAGTTGTGGATGAAAAAGATAAGTACTTCAAGTTGGAAAATGGGTTTAGAAGGGACATTAAGAAAGTAACTTGCTCTGAAATGGTCTTTGAAAAGTATTTCTTGGTGTTGAGGTATCCAGAAAGCTGTAAAGTATAGTTGTGGGTGAAAAAGATAAGTACTTCATGTTGGAAAATGGGTTTAGGAGGGACATTAAGAAAGTAACTTGCTCTGAAATGGTCTTTGAAAAGTATTTCTTGGTGTTGAGGTATCCAAAAAAGCTGTAAAGTATAGTTGTGAATGAAAAACACAGGTACTTCAAGTTGAAAAAAGGGTTTAGGAGGGACATTAAGAAAGTAACTTGCTCTGAAATGGTCTTTGAAAAGTATTTCTTGGTGTTGAGGTAACCAAAAAGCTGTAAAGTATAGTTGTGGGTGAAAAAGATAAGTACTTCAAGTTGGAAAATCAGTTTAGGAGGGACATTAAGAAAGTAACTTGCTCTGAAATGGTCTTTGAAAAGTATTTCTTGGTGTTGAGGTATCCAAAAAGCTGTAAAATATAGTTGTGGGTGAAAAAGATAAGTACTTCAACTTGTAAAATAGGTTTAGGAGGGACATTAAGAAAGTAACTTGCTCTGAAATGATCTTTGAAAAGTATTTCTTGGTGTTGAGGTATCCAAAAACTGTAAAGTATAGTTGTGGGTGAAAAAGATAAGTACTTCAAGTTGGAAAATGGGTTTAGGAGGGACATTAAGAAAGTAACCTGCTCTGAAATGGTCTTTGAAAAGTATTTCTTGGTGTTGAGGTATCCAAAAAGCTGTAAAGTATAGTTGTGGGTGAAAAAGATAAGTACTTCAAGTTGGAAAATGGAATTAGGAGGGACATTAAGAAAGTAACTTGCTCTGAAATGTCTTTTGAAAAGTATTTCTTGGTGTTGAGGTATCCAAAAAGCTGTAAAGTATAGTTGTGGGTGAAAAAGATAAGTACTTCAAGTTGGAAAATGGGTTTAGGAGGGACATTAAGAAAGGAACTTGCTCTGAAATGGTCTTTGAAAAGTATTTCTTGGTGTTGAGGTATCCAAAAAGCTGTAAAGTATAGTTGTGGGTGAAAAAGATAAGTACTTCAAGTTGGAAAATGGGTTTAGGAGGGACATTAAGAAAGTAACTTGCTCTGAAATGGTCTTTGAAAAGTATTTCTTGGTGTTGAGGTATCCAAAAAGCTGTAAAGTATAGTTGTGGTGAAAAAGATAAGTTCTTCAAGTTGGAAAATAGGTTTAGAAGGGACATTAAGAAAGTAACTTGCTCTGAAATGGTCTTTGAATAGTATTTCTTGGTGTTGAGGCATTAAAAAAGCTGTAAAGTATAGTTGTGGGTGAAAAAGATAAGTACTTCAAGTTGGAAAATGGGTTTAGGAGGGACATTAAGAAAGTAACTTGCTCTTAAATGGTCTTTGAAAAGTATTTCTTGGTGTTGAGGTATCCAAAAAGCTGTAAAGTATAGTTGTGGGTGAAAAAGATAAGTACTTCAAGTTGAAAAAAGGGTTTAGGAGGGATATTAAGAAAGTAACTTTCTCTGAAATGGTCTTTGAAAAGTATTTCTTGGTGTTGAGGTAACCAAAAAGCTGTAAAGTATGGTTGCGGGTGAAAAAGATAAGTACTTCAAGTTGAAAAATGGGTTTAGGAGGGACATTAAGAAAGTAACTTGCTCTGGAATGGTCTTTGAAAAGTATTTATTGGTTTTGAGGTATCCAAAAAGCTGTAAAGTATAGTTGTGGGTGAAAAAGATAAGTACTTCAAGATGAAAAATGGGTTTAGAAGGGACATTAAGAAAACAACTTTCTCTGAAATGGTCTTTGAAAAGTATTTCTTGGTGTTGAGGTATCCAAAAAGCTGTAAAGTATAGTTGTGGGTAAAAAATATAAGTACTTCAAGTTGGAAAATGGGTTTAGGAGGGACATTAAGAAAGTAACTTGCTCTGAAATGGTCTTTGAAAAGTATTTCTTGCTGTTGAGGTAACCAAAAAGCTGTAAAGTATAGTTGTGGGTGAAAAAGATAAGTACTTCAAGTTGAAAAATGGGTTTAGGAGGGACATTAAGAAAGTAACTTGCTCTGAAATGGTCTTTGAAAAGTATTTCTTGGTGTTGAGGTATCCAAAAAGCTGTAAAGTATAGTTGTGGGTGAAAAAGATAAGTACTTCAAGTTGAAAAACTGGTTTAGGAGGGACATTAAGAAAGTAACTTGCTCTGAAATGGTCTTTCAAAAGTATTTCTTGGTGTTGAGGCATCCAAAAAGCTGTAAAGTACAGTTGTGGGTAAAAAGATAAGTACTTCATGTTGGAAAATGGGTTTAGGAGGGACATTAAGAAAGTAACTTGCTCTGAAATGGTCTTTGAAAAGTATTTCTTGGTGTTGAGGTATCCAAAAAGCTGTAAAGTATAGTTGTGGATGAAAAAGATAAGTGCTTCAAGTTGGAAAATGGGTTTAGGAGGGACATTAAGAAAGTAACTTGCTCTGAAATGTCTTTTGAAAAGTATTTCTTGGTGTTGAGGTATCCAAAAAGCTGTAAAGTATAGTTTTGGATGAAAAAGATAAGTACTTCAAGTTGGAAAATGGGTTTAGGAGGGACATTAAGAAAGTAACTTGCTCTGAAATGGTCTTTGAAAAGTATTTCTTGGTGTTGAGGTAACCAAAAAGCTGTAAAGTATAGTTGTGGGTGAAAAAGATAAGTACTTCAAGTTGGAAAATGGGTTTAGGAGGGACATTAAGAAAGTAACTTGCTCTGAAATGGTCTTTGAAAAGTATTTCTTGGTGTTGAGGTATCCAAAAAGCTGTAAAGTATAGCTGTGGGTGAAAAAGATAAGTACTTCAATTGGAAAATGGGTTTAGAAGGGACATTAAGAAAGTAACTTGCTCTGAAATGGTCTTTGAAAAGTATTTCTTGGTGTTGAGGTATCCGAAAAGCTGTAAAGTATAGTTGTGGATGAAAAAGATAAGTACTTCAAGTTGGAAAATGGGTTTAGGAGGGACATTAAGAAAGTAACTTGCTCTGAAATGGTCTTTGAAAAGTATTTCTTGGTGTTGAGGTAACCAAAAAGCTGTAAAGTATAGTTGTGGGTGAAAAAGATAAGTACTTCAAGTTGGAAAATGGGTTTAGGAGGGACATTAAGAAAGTAACTTGCTCTGAAATGGTCTTTGAAAAGTATTTCTTGGTGTTGAGGTATCCAAAAAGCTGTAAAGTATAGTTGTGGGTGAAAAAGATAAGTACTTCAAGTTGAAAAAGGGGTTTAGGAGGGACATTAAGAAAGTAACTTGCTCTGAAATGGACTTTGAACAGTATTTCTTGGTGTGGAGGTAACCAAAAAGCTGTAAAGTATAGTTGTGGGTGAAAAAGATAAGTACTTCAAGTTGAAAAATGGGTTTAGAAGGGACATTAAGAAAGTGACTTGCTCTGAAATGGTCTTTGAAAAGTATTTCTTGGTGTTGAGGTATCCAGAAAGCTGTAAAGTATAGTTGTGGGTGAAAAAGATAAGTACTTCATGTTGGAAAATGGGTTTAGGAGGGACATTAAGAAAGTAACTTGCTCTGAAATGGTCTTTGAAAAGTATTTCTTGGTGTTGAGGTATCCAAAAAAGCTGTAAAGTATAGTTGTGAATGAAAAACATAAGTACTTCAAGTTGAAAAAAGGGTTTAGGACGGACATTAAGAAAGTAACTTGCTCTGAAATGGTCTTTGAAAAGTATTTCTTGGTGTTGAGGTAACCAAAAAGCTGTAAAGTATAGTTGTGGGTGAAAAAGATAAGTACTTCAAGTTGGAAAATCAGTTTAGGAGGGACATTAAGAAAGTAACTTGCTCTGAAATGGTCTTTGAAAAGTATTTCTTGGTGTTGAGGTATCCAAAAAGCTGTAAAGTATAGTTGTGGGTGAAAAAGATAAGTACTTCAACTTGTAAAATAGGTTTAGGAGGGACATTAAGAAAGTAACTTGCTCTGAAATGATCTTTGAAAAGTATTTCTTGGTGTTGAGGTATCCAAAAACTGTAAAGTATAGTTGTGGGTGAAAAAGATAAGTACTTCAAGTTGGAAAATGGGTTTAGGAGGGACATTAAGAAAGTAACTTGCTCTGAAATGGTCTTTTAAAAGTATTTCTTGGTGTTGAGGTATCCAAAAAGCTGTAAAGTATAGTTGTGGGTGAAAAAGATAAGTACTTCAAGTTGGAAAATCGAATTAGGAGGGACATTAAGAAAGTAACTTGCTCTGAAATGTCTTTTGAAAAGTATTTCTTGGTGTTGAGGTATCCAAAAAGCTGTAAAGTATAGTTGTGGGTGAAAAAGATAAGTACTTCAAGTTGGAAAATGGGTTTAGGAGGGACATTAAGAAAGGAACTTGCTCTGAAATGGTCTTTGAAAAGTATTTCTTGGTGTTGAGGTATCCAAAAAGCTGTAAAGTAGAGTTGTGGGTGAAAAAGATAAGTACTTCAAGTTGGAAAATGGGTTTAGGAGGGACATTAAGAAAGTAACTTGCTCTGAAATGGTCTTTGAAAAGTATTTCTTGGTGTTGAGGTATCCAAAAAGCTGTAAAGTATAGTTGTGGTGAAAAAGATAAGTTCTTCAAGTTGGAAAATAGGTTTAGAAGGGACATTAAGAAAGTAACTTTCTCTGAAATGGTCTTTGAAAAGTATTTCTTGGTGTTGAGGTATCCAAAAAGCTGTAAAGTATAGTTGTGGGTGAAAAAGATAAGTACTTCAAGTTGGAAAATGTGTTTAGGAGGGACATTAAGAAAGTAACTTGCTCTGAAATGGTCTTTGAAAAGTATTTCTTGGTGTTGAGGTATCCAAAAAGCTGTAAAGTATAGTTGTGGGTGAAAAAGATAAGTACTTCAAGTTGGAAAATGGGTTTAGGAGGGACATTAAGAAAGTAACTTGCTCTGAAATGGTCTTTGAAAAGTATTTCTTGGTGTTGAGGTATCCAAAAAGCTGTAAAGTATAGTTGTGGGTGAAAAAGATAAGTACTTCAAGTTGAAAAATGGGTTTAGGAGGGACATTAAGAAAGTAACTTGCTCTGAAATGGTCTTTCAAAAGTATTTCTTGGTGTTGAGGCATCCAAAAAGCTGTAAAGTATAGTTGTGGGTAAAAAAGATAAGTACTTCATGTTGGAAAATGGGTTTAGGAGGGACATTAAGAAAGTAACTTGCTCTGAAATGGTCTTTGAAAAGTATTTCTTGGTGTTGAGGTATCCAAAAAGCTGTAAAGTATAGTTGTGGATGAAAAAGATAAGTGCTTCAAGTTGGAAAATGGGTTTAGGAGGGACATTAAGAAAGTGACTTGCTCTGAAATGTCTTTTGAAAAGTATTTCTTGGTGTTGAGGTATCCAAAAAGCTGTAAAGTATAGTTGTGGGTGAAAAAGATAAGTACTTCAAGTTGGAAAATGGGTTTAGGAGGGACATTAAGAAAGTAACTTGCTCTGAAATGGTCTTTGAAAAGTATTTCTTGGTGTTGAGGTATCCAAAAAGCTGTAAAGTATAGTTGTGGGTGAAAAAGATAAGTACTTCAAGTTGGAAAATGGGTTTAGGAGGGACATTAAGAAAGTAACTTGCTCTGAAATGGTCTTAGAAAGGTATTTCTTGGTGTTGAGGTATCCAAAAAGCTGTAAAGTATAGTTGTGGGTGAAAAAGATAAGTACTTCAACTTGTTAAATAGGTTTAGAAGGGACATTAAGAAAGTAACTTGCTCTGAAATGGTCTTTGAAAAGTATTTCTTGGTGTTGAGGTATCCAAAAAACTGTAAAGTATAGTTGTGGGTGAAAAAGATAAGTACTTCAAATTGGAAAATGGGTTTAGAAGGGACATTAAGAAAGTAACTTGCTCTGAAATGGTCTTTGAAAAGTATTTCTTGGTGTTGAGGTATCCGAAAAGCTGTAAAGTATAGTTGTGGATGAAAAAGATAAGTACTTCAAGTTGGAAAATGGGTTTAGAAGGGACATTAAGAAAGTAACTTGCTCTGAAATGGTCTTTGAAAAGTATTTCTTGGTGTTGAGGTAACCAAAAAGCTGTAAAGTATAGTTGTGGGTGAAAAAGATAAGTACTTCAAGTTGGAAAATGGGTTTAGGAGGGACATTAAGAAAGTAACTTGCTCTGAAATGGTCTTTGAAAAGTATTTCTTGGTGTTGAGGTATCCAGAAAGCTGTAAAGTATAGTTGTGGGTGAAAAAGATAAGTACTTCATGTTGGAAAATGGGTTTAGGAGGGACATTAAGAAAGTAACTTGCTCTGAAATGGTCTTTGAAAAGTATTTCTTGGTGTTGAGGTAACCAAAAAGCTGTAAAGTATAGTTGTGGGTGAAAAAGATAAGTACTTCAACTTGTAAAATAGGTTTAGGAGGGACATTAAGAAAGTAACTTGCTCTGAAATGGTCTTTGAAAAGTATTTCTTGGTGTGGAGGTAACCAAAAAGCTGTAAAGTATAGTTGTGGATGAAAAAGATAAGTACTTCAAGTTGGAAAATGGGTTTAGGATGGACATTAAGAAAGTAACTTGCTCTGGAATGGTCTTTGAAAAGTATTTCTTGGTGTTGAGGTATCCAAAAAGCTGTAAAGTATAGTTGTGGGTGAAAAAGATCAGTACTTCAAGTTAAAAAATGGGTTTAGAAGGGACATTAAGAAAGTAACTTGCTCTGAAATGGCCTTAGAAAGGTATTTCTTGGTGTTGAGGTCTCCAAAAAGCTGTAAAGTAAAGTTGTGGGTGAAAAAGATAAGTACTTCAACTTGTAAAATAGGTTTAGAAGGGACATTAAGAAAGTAACTTGCTCTGAAATGGTCTTTGAAAAGAATTTCTTGGTGTTGAGGTATCCAAAAAACTGTAAAGTATAGTTGTGGGTGAAAAAAAAAGTACTTCAAATTGGAAAATGGGTTTAGAAGGGACATTAAGAAAGTAACTTGCTCTGAAATGGTCTTTGAAAAGTATTTCTTGGTGTTGAGGTATCCGAAAAGCTGTAAAGTATAGTTGTGGATGAAAAAGATAAGTACTTCAAGTTGGAAAATGGGTTTAGAAGGGACATTAAGAAAGTAACTTGCTCTGAAATGGTCTTTGAAAAGTATTTCTTGGTGTTTAGGTAACTAAAAAGCTGTAAAGTTTAGTTGTGGGTGAAAAAGATAAGTACTTCAAGTTGGAAAATGGGTTTAGGAGGGACATTAAGAAAGTAACTTGCTCTGAAATGGTCTTTGAAAAGTATTTCTTGGTGTTGAGGTATCCAAAAAGCTGTAAAGTATAGTTGTGGGTGAAAAAGATAAGTACTTCAAGTTAAAAAAGGGGTTTAGGAGGGACATTAAGAAAGTAACTTGCTCTGAAATGGACTTTGAACAGTATTTCTTGGTGTGGAGGTAACCAAAAAGCTGTAAAGTATAGTTGTGGGTGAAAAAGATAAGTACTTCAAGTTGAAAAATGGGTTTAGAAGGGACATTAAGAAAGTAACTTGCTCTGAAATGGTCTTTGAAAAGTATTTCTTGGTGTTGAGGTATCCAGAAAGCTGTAAAGTATAGTTGTGGGTGAAAAAGATAAGTACTTCAAGTTGGAAAATGGGTTTAGGAGGGACATTAAGAAAGTAACTTGCTCTGAAATGGTCTTTGAAAAGTATTTCTTGGTGTTGAGGTATCCAAAAAAGCTGTAAAGTATAGTTGTGAATGAAAAACATAAGTACTTCAAGTTGAAAAAAGGGTTTAGGAGGGACATTAAGAAAGTAACTAGCTCTGAAATGGTCTTTGAAAAGTATTTCTTGGTGTTGAGGTATCCAAAAAGCTGTAAAGTATAGTTGTGGGTGAAAAAGACAAGTACTTCAAGTTGGAAAATCAGTTTAGAAGGGACATTAAGAAAGTAACTTGCTCTGAAATGGTCTTTGAAAAGTATTTCTTGGTGTTGAGGTATCCAAAAAGCTGTAAAGTATAGTTGTGGGTTAAAAAGATAAGTACTTCAACTTGTAAAATAGGTTTAGGAGGGACATTAAGAAAGTAACTTGCTCTGAAATGATCTTTGAAAAGTATTTCTTGGTGTTGAGGTATCCATAAAACTGTAAAGTATAGTTGTGGGTGAAAAAGATAAGTACTTCAAGTTGGAAAATGGGTTTAGGAGGGACATTAAGAAAGTAACTTGCTCTGAAATGGTCTTTGAAAAGTATTTCTTGGTGTTGAGGTATCCAAAAAGCTGTAAAGTATAGTTGTGGTTGAAAAAGATAAGTACTTCAAGTTGGAAAATGGAATTAGGAGGGACATTAAGAAAGTAACTTGCTCTGAAATGTCTTTTGAAAAGTATTTCTTGGTGTTGAGGTATCCAAAAAGCTGTAAAGTATAGTTGTGGGTGAAAAAGATAAGTACTTCAAGTTGGAAAATGGGTTTAGAAGGGACATTAAGAAAGGAACTTGCTCTGAAATGGTCTTTGAAAAGTATTTCTTGGTGTTGAGGTATCCTAAAAGCTGTAAAGTATAGTTGTGGGTGAAAAAGATAGGTACTTCAAGTTGGAAAATGGGTTTAGGAGGGACATTAAGAAAGTAACTTGCTCTGAAATGGTCTTTGAAAAGTATTTCTTGGTGTTGAGGTATCCAAAAAGCTGTAAAGTATAGTTGTGGTGAAAAAGATAAGTTCTTCAAGTTGGAAAATAGGTTTAGAAGGGACATTAAAAAAGTAACTTGCTCTGAAATGGTCTTTGAATAGTATTTCTTGGTGTTGAGGCATCCAAAAAGCTGTAAAGTATAGTTGTGGGTGATAAAGATAAGTACTTCAAGTTTGAAAATGGGTTTAGGAGGGACATTAAGAAAGTAACTTGCTCTTAAATGGTCTTTGAAAAGTATTTCTTGGTGTTGAGGTATCCAAAAAGCTGTAAAGTATAGTTGTGGGTGAAAAAGATAAGTACTTCAAGTTGAAAAGAGGGTTTAGGAGGGATATTAAGAAAGTAACTTTCTCTGAAATGGTCTTTGAAAAGTATTTCTTGGTGTTGAGGTAACCAAAAAGCTGTAAAGTATAGTTGTGGGTGAAAAAGATAAGTACTTCAAGTTGGAAAATGGGTTTAGGAGGGACATTAAGAAAGTAACTTGCTCTGGAATGGTCTTTGAAAAGTATTTATTGGTTTTGAGGTATCCAAAAAGCTGTAAAGTATAGTTGTGGGTGAAAAAGATAAGTACTTCAACTTTGAAAATGGGTTTAGGAGGGACATTAAGAAAGTAACTTGCTCTTAAATGGTCTTTGAAAAGTATTTCTTGGTGTTGAGGTATCCAAAAAGCTGTAAAGTATAGTTGTGGGTGAAAAAGATAAGTACTTCAAGTTGGAAAATGTGTTTAGGAGGGACATTAAGAAAGTAACTTGCTCTGAAATGGTCTTTGAAAAGTATTTCTTGCTGTTGAGGTAACCAAAAAGCTGTAAAGTATAGTTGTGGGTGAAAAAGATAAGTACTTCAAGTTGGAAAATGGGTTTAGGAGGGACATTAAGAAAGTAACTTGCTCTGAAATGGTCTTTGAAAAGTATTTCTTGCTGTTGAGTTAACCAAAAAGCTGTAAAGTATAGTTGTGGGTGAAAAAGATAAGTACTTCAAGTTGGAAAATGGGTTTAGGAGGGAGATTAAGAAAGTAACTTGCTCTGAAATGGTCTTTGAAAAGTATTTCTTGGTGTTGAGGTATCCAAAAAGCTGTAAAGTATAGTTGTGGGTGAAAAAGATAAGTACTTCAAGTTGAAAAAGGGTTTAGGAGGGACATTAAGAAAGTAACTTGCTCTGAAATGGACTTTGAACAGTATTTCTTGGTGTGGAGGTAACCAAAAAGCTGTAAAGTATAGTTGTGGGTGAAAAAGATAAGTACTTCAAGTTGAAAAATGGGTTTAGAAGGGACATTAAGAAAGTAACTTGCTCTGAAATGGTCTTTGAAAAGTATTTCTTGGTGTTGAGGTATCCAGAAAGCTGTAAAGTATAGTTGTGGGTGAAAAAGATAAGTACTTCATGTTGGAAAATGGGTTTAGGAGGGACATTAAGAAAGTAACTTGCTCTGAAATGGTCTTTGAAAAGTATTTCTTGGTGTTGAGGTATCCAAAAAAGCTGTAAAGTATAGTTGTGAATGAAAAACATAAGTACTTCAAGTTGAAAAAAGGGTTTAGGAGGGACATTAAGAAAGTAACTTGCTCTGAAATGGTCTTTGAAAAGTATTTCTTGGTGTTGAGGTAACCAAAAAGCTGTAAAGTATAGTTGTGGGTGAAAAAGATAAGTACTTCAAGTTGGAAAATCAGTTTAGGAGGGACATTAAGAAAGTAACTTGCTCTGAAATGGTCTTTGAAAAGTATTTCTTGGTGTTGAGGTATCCAAAAAGCTGTAAAGTATAGTTGTGGGTGAAAAAGATAAGTACTTCAACTTGTAAAATAGGTTTAGGAGGGACATTAAGAAAGTAACTTGCTCTGAAATGATCTTTGAAAAGTATTTCTTGGTGTTGAGGTATCCAAAAAGCTGTAAAGTATAGTTGTGGGTGAAAAAGATAAGTACTTCAAATTGGAAAATGGGTTTAGGAGGGACATTAAGACAGTAACTTGCTCTGAAATGGTCTTTGAAAAGTATTTCTTGGTGTTGAGGTATCCAAAAACTGTAAAGTATAGTTGTGGGTGAAAAAGATAAGTACTTCAAGTTGGAAAATGGGTTTAGGAGGGACATTAAGAAAGTAACTTGCTCTGAAATGGTCTTTGAAAAGTATTTCTTGGTGTTGAAGTATCCAAAAAGCTGTAAAGTATAGTTGTGGGTGAAAAAGACAAGTACTTCAAGTTGGAAAATGGAATTAGGAGGGACATTAAGAAAGTAACTTGCTCTGAAATGTCTTTTGAAAAGTATTTCTTGGTGTTGAGGTATCCAAAAAGCTGTAAAGTATAGTTGTGGGTGAAAAAGATAAGTACTTCAAGTTGGAAAATGGGTTTAGGAGGGACATTAAGAAAGGAACTTGCTCTAAAATGGTCTTTGAAAAGTATTTCTTGGTGTTGAGGTACCCAAAAAGCTGTAAAGTATAGTTGTGGGTGAAAAAGATAGGTACTTCAAGTTGGAAAATGGGTTTAGGAGGGACATTAAGAAAGTAACTTGCTCTGAAATGGTCTTTGAAAAGTATTTCTTGGTGTTGAGGTATCCAAAAAGCTGTAAAGTATAGTTGTGTTGAAAAAGATAAGTTCTTCAAGTTGGAAAATAGGTTTAGAAGGGACATTAAGAAAGTAACTTGCTCTGAAATGGTCTTTGAATAGTATTTCTTGGTGTTGAGGCATCCAAAAAGCTGTAAAGTATAGTTGTGGGTGAAAAAGATAAGTACTTCAAGTTTGAAAATGGGTTTAGGAGGGACATTAAGAAAGTAACTTGCTCTTAAATGGTCTTTGAAAAGTATTTCTTGGTGTTGAGGTATCCAAAAAGCTGTAAAGTATAGTTGTGGGTGAAAAAGATAAGTACTTCAAGTTGAAAAAGGGTTTAGGAGGGATATTAAGAAAGTAACTTTCTCTGAAATGGTCTTTGAAAAGTATTTCTTGGTGTTGAGGTAACCAAAAAGCTGTAAAGTATAGTTGTGGGTGAAAAAGATAAGTACTTCAAGTTGGAAAATGGGTTTAGGAGGGACATTAAGAAAGTAACTTGCTCTGAAATGGTCTTTGAAAAGTATTTATTGGTTTTGAGGTATCCAAAAAGCTGTAAAGTATAGTTGTGGGTGAAAAAGATAAGTACTTCAAGTTGAAAAATGGGTTTAGAAGGGACATTAAGAAAGTAACTTTCTCTGAAATGGTCTTTGAAAAGTATTTCTTGGTGTTGAGGTATCCAAAAAGCTGTAAAGTATAGTTGTGGGTGAAAAAGATAAGTACTTCAAGTTGGAAAATGTGTTTAGGAGGGACATTAAGAAAGTAACTTGCTCTGAAATGGTCTTTGAAAAGTATTTCTTGGTGTTGAGGTATCCAAAAAGCTGTAAAGTATAGTTGTGGGTGAAAAATATAAGTACTTCAAGTTGGAAAATGGGTTTAGGAGGGACATTAAGAAAGTAACTTGCTCTGAAATGGTCTTTGAAAAGTATTTCTTGCTGCTGAGGTAACCAAAAAGCTGTAAAGTATTGTTGTGGGTGAAAAAGATAAGTACTTCAAGTTGAAAAATGGGTTTAGGAGGGACATTAAGAAAGCAACTTGCTCTGAAATGGTCTTTGAAAAGTATTTCTTGGTGTTGAGGTATCCAAAAAGCTGTAAAGTATAGTTGTGGGTGAAAAAGATAAGTACTTCAAGTTGAAAAATGGGTTTAGGAGGGACATTAAGAAAGTAACTTGCTCTGAAATGGTCTTTCAAAAGTATTTCTTGGTGTTGAGGCATCCAAAAAGCTGTAAAGTATAGTTGTGGGTAAAAAAAATAAGTACTTCATGTTGGAAAATGGGTTTAGGAGGGACATTAAGAAAGTAACTTGCTCTGAAATGGTCTTTGAAAAGTATTTCTTGGTGTTGAGGTATCCAAAAAGCTGTAAAGTATAGTTGTGGATGAAAAAGATAAGTTCTTCAAGTTGGAAAATGGGTTTAGGAGGGACATTAAGAAAGTAACTTGCTCTGAAATGTCTTTTGAAAAGTATTTCTTGGTGTTGAGGTAACCAAAAATCTGTAAAGTATAGTTGTAGGTGAAAAAGATAAGTACTTCAAGTTGGAAAATGGGTTTAGGAGGGACATTAAGAAAGTAACTTGCTCTGAAATGGTCTCTGAAAAGTATTTCTTGGTGTTGAGGTAACCAAAAAGCTGTAAAGTATAGTTGTGGGTGAAAAAGATAAGTACTTCAAGTTGTAAAATGGGTTTAGGAGGGACATTAAGAAAGTAACTTGCTTTGAAATGGTCATTGAAAAGTATTTCTTGGTGTTGAGGTATCCAAAAAGCTGTAAAGTATAGTTGTGGATGAAAAAGATAAGTGCTTCAAGTTGAAAAAAGGGTTTAGGAGGGACATTAAGAAAGTAACTTGCTCTGAAATGGTCTTTGAAAAGTATTTCTTGGTGTTGAGGTAACCAAAAAGCTGTAAAGTATAGTTGTAGGTGAAAAAGATAAGTACTTCAAGTTGGAAAATGGGTTTAGGAGGGACATTAAGAAAGTAACTTGCTCTGAAATGGTCTTTGAAAAGTATTTCTTGGTGTTGAGGTAACCAAAAAGCTGTAAAGTATAGTTGTAGGTGAAAAAGATAAGTACTTCAAGTTGGAAAATGGGTTTAGGAGGGACATTAAGAAAGTAACTTGCTCTGAAATGGTCTTTGAAAAGTATTTCTTGGTGTTGAGGTATCCAAAAAGCTGTAAAGTATAGTTGTGGATGAAAAAGGTAAGTACTTCAAGTTGAGAAAAGGGTTTAGGAGGGACATTAAGAAAGTAACTTGCTCTGAAATGGTCTTTGAAAAGTATTTCGTGGTGTTGAGGTAACCAAAAAGCTGTAAAGTATAGTTGTAGGTGAAAAAGATAAGTACTTCAAGTTGGAAAATGGGTTTAGGAGGGACACTAAGAAAGTAACTTGCTCTGAAATGGTCTTTGAAAAGTATTTCTTGGTGTTGAGGTATCCAAAAAGCTGTAAAGTATAGTTGTGGGTGAAAAAGATAAGTACTTCAAGTTGAAAAATGGGTTTAGGATGGACATTAAGAAAGGAACTTGTTCCCGTCAGGACCTCCTGATAGGGTTCTACCGATTATGTAATCAATTTCTCAGAAATCCAACTGTCCTAGTCGATTACGTCATTCTATGCCCATATATGGACTCCCGTCATGACCTTCTGATAGGGTTCTACCGATTATGTAATCAATTTCTCAGAAATCCATTTGTCCTAGTTGATTACGTCATTCTATGCACATAAATGGATTCCCGTCACGAGCTCCTGATAGGGTTCTACCGATTATGTAATCAATTTCTCGGGAATTCTCTCCCTTCGATTACGCAATCAATATATCTCTTCCCCACCTTCCCCTTAGAAACAACAAATTAATTCCCCTTTCTTGAATCAATAATTCCCCTTAGAAAAAACAAATTAATTCCCCTTTCGTGAATCAATAATTCCCCTTAGAAACAACAAATTAATTCCCCTTTCTTGAATCAATAATTCCCCTTAGAAACAACAAATTAATTCCCCTTTCGTGTCAAATCAATCAACCATGACATCATCTGTCACGTGTGATCTAAACTTTGCCCCGGAAACGATTCTGGCCGAACTCCAAAGATATTAATAAACTTCCGGAAAAAATTCTCCTTGGAAACAATTAATCGACCTTGGAAAAAGGGTGTCATTGACCCGTTCGTGGATCGATAAAATTATGTAAAAAAGTTGTAGGTGGCAGCAGGGGTGACTCGTAGGAGTCAATAAGGCCTTTCTACTTAGGCCTTTGAATTTTCAATCGAATGAACCCTTTTTCGAGTTTCTACGACAAAGATTTCAGTAAAAACTTATATGCCCCAGGGTATAACTTATAACCCTTGCCCTGAAGACTGTGGGGGGGGGATGTCCTGCTCAAAGGTATAATTTCCTAAACTTTCAACTGCGTGGAACAAAATGGCTATCTCAAAATTTTGATTGTATGTGTTTGGGAAAATGGAGGGCGTGGAAGGGGTGTTAGTTGAATTTGAATTTCTATTTGAATTTCTAATTGAATGAGCCTATTTTGAAGTTTCGACGACAACGCGGTCTATAAAAACCTTATATGCCCCCAGCGCATAACTTGTCCTGACCTGCCCACAACCCTTGCCCTGAGGGCTTTGAGGGGGTTGTCATCCTCAAAAACCTAATTTACAGAACTTAAAACTACGTTCAATAAAATGGTTATCTCAAAATTTTGATTGGATATGCTTGGGGAAAAGGTGGGCGTGAGAGGGGGGTTAGTTGCCCTCCAATCACTTTCGACTATTAAAAAGGGCACTAGCCCTTTGAATTTCCAATCGAATGAGCCTTTTTTGAAGTTTCTACGACAACGCCTTCTATAAAACCCTTATGTGCCCCAGGGCATAACTTATAATCCTTGCCCTGAAGGCTGATGGACGGAGGGGGGCTGTTTGCCCTCCAATCACTTTCAACAATTAAAAAGGGCACTGGCCCTTTGAATTTCCAATCGAATGATCCTTTTTTGAAGTTTCTACGACAAATCCTTTTATAAAAACCTTATATGCCCCCAGGGCATAACTTACAACCCTTGCCCTGAAGGCTGTGGGGGAGTTTCCTCCTCAAAACATAATTTCTATTTGGAAATCAACTACGCTGAACAAAATAGCTATCTCAAAATTTTGATTGGATGTGTTTGGGGAAAAGGTGGGCGTGAGAGGGGGTTTAGTTGCCCTCCAATCACTTTCGACTATTAAACAGGGCACTAGCCCTTTGAATTTTCAATCGAATGAGAGTAGTATGCGCCTTCTGGATTCTGTACCCTGTATACACCTTTTCAAATAGATTCAGAGCTCCCTCACATGGCATATGGAATTCTATCTAAGCTATAGCAAGGACTGGTTTGGTGGGTATAGTCTGGTTTGGTGGATATAGTCTGGTTTAGTTTTTCAAAGAGAGTGAGTATTTGACATTTTTGCAAAAAGGGATTCGCAAATTGGACACTATGAACGATATTAATTGATGTTTTGAATAATAGGAGTGTCAATGATTCTAATGAGT
Source organism: Artemia sinica (assembly GCA_027921565.1). Taxonomy (NCBI): domain Eukaryota; kingdom Metazoa; phylum Arthropoda; class Branchiopoda; order Anostraca; family Artemiidae; genus Artemia; species Artemia sinica. Next base: position 65,672,586 of record CM051264.1, on the reverse strand, counting down.
GATTGGATTGTATGAAGGGGGGAAAAAAAAAAGGATTAAACTGATTAGCAGTTAAGGTAACCCCGAAGGAGTTGCTAACTCAGGTAATTTGTTATAAATTTGAAACATCATCAGTCTATGAAAATGGCTAACGACGGTAGAATGACATTGTTACTTGACCTAGCTTTACCTTTCCGATGTGGTCTGTATAATACACAAGTGATGTTTGATAAGTATTGTCAATTTAAAATAGGATCTAACGTTCCCTTCGTTCCCCCATTTCTGAGGGCAGGGGATGGGAGGAGTCAATTTTGGAGGAAAAACCAAAAATACTCAGAATCGAAAATCAATGGGATCTGCCTCAAGGGGAAGGCTCAGAGTCCCTTCGTTCCCCCATTTCTGAGGGCAGGGGAGGGGGGGGGGGTCAGTTTTGGAGGGAAAACCAAAAATGCTCAGAATCGAAAATAAATGGGATCTGCCTCAAGGGCAAGGCTCAGAGGCCCTTCGTTCCCCAATTTCTGAGGGCAGGGGAGGGGGGGGTCAATTTTGGAGGGAAAACCAAAAATGCTCAGAATCGAAAATAAATGGGATCTGCCTCAAGGGCAAGGCTCAGAGGCCCCTCCTTCCTCCATTTCTAAGGGCAGGGGAGAGGGGGAGTCCATTTTGGAGGGAAAACCAAAAATACTCAGAATAGAAAATAAACGGGATCTGCCTCAAGGGGAGGCTCAGAGGCCCCTCCTTCCTCCATTTCTGAGGGCAGGGGGGAGGGGGAGTCAATTTTGGAGGGAAAACCAAAAATACTCAGAATCGAAAATAAACGGGATCTGCCTCAAGGGGAAGGCTCAGAGACCCTTCGTTCCCCCATTTCTGAGGGCAGGGGAGGGGGGAGGTCAATTTTGGAGGGAAAACCAAAAATACTCAGAATCGAATATAAACGAGATCTGCCTCAAGGGAAAGGCTCAGAGGCCCTTCGTTCCCACATTTCTGAGGGCAGGGGAGGGGGGGGGAGGGTCAATTTTGGAGGGAAAACCAAAAATACTCAGAATCAAAAATAAACGAGATCAGTCTCATGGGCAAGGCTCAGAGGTCCTTCGTTCCCCCATTTCTGAGGGGCAGGAGAGGGAGGGGGTCAATTTTGGAGGGAAACCCAAAAATACTCAGAATCGAAAATAAAAGGGAACCTGACTCAAGGGGAAGGCTCAGAGGCCCTTCGTTCCCCCATTTCTGAGGGCAGGGGAGGGGGGGGTTTAATTTTGGAGGGAAAACCAAAAATACTCAGAATCGAAAATAAACGGGATCTACCTCAAGGGGAAGGCCTGGGCTGATGTTTGCAAGTCGAAGAATTTGTCTTTGTTGGTTTGAATGTCTAAAGTGCCTGTCTTTCTCTGTTTACATGTCTGATTCTTTTTGTTTGCATGTCCGGGTTGGTGTTTGCAAGTCCAAGTTGGGTTTTCAGACCTACGTTTTTTTTAGATTTTCGTGCGTGTTTGGTTCCCGGGGTTTATTATTTGAGAAGTTAACTTTAGTATTTCGTGATTTGACGTACCTGAAATCATGAATTAGAATAGTTAATTAGCTGTTTGGGTTTTCAGACCTAGTTTTTTTAGATTTTCGTGGGTGTTAGGTTCCTGGGATTTATTATTTGAGAAGTTAACTTTAGTATTTCATAGTTTGACTTGCCTGAAATCATGAATTAGAATATTTAATCGGCTGTTTGGGAATTTTCAGACCTAGGTTTTTTAGATTTTCGTGTGTGTTTGACTCCTGGGGTTTATTATTTGAGAAGTTAACTTTAGTATTTTGTGGTTTTACGTGACTGAAATCATGAATTAGAATAGTTAATTAGCTGCTTGGGTTTTCAGACCTAGTTTTTTAGATTTTCGTGGGGCGTTAGGTTCCTGGGATTTATTATTTGAGAAGTTAACTTTAGTATTTCGTATTTGACGTGCCTGAAATCATGAATTAGAATATTTAATTGGCTGTTTCGGAATTTTCAGACCTAGGTTTTTTAGGTTTTCGTGTGTGTTTGACTCCTGCGGTTTATTATTTGAGAAGTTAACTTTAGTATTTTGTGGTTTTACGTGCCTGAAATCATAAATTAGAATATTTAATTAGCTGTTTAGGGTTTTCAGACCTAGGTTTTTTAGATTTTCGTGGATGTTTGACTCCTGGGGTTTATTATTTGAGAAATTAACTTTAGTATTTTGTGGTTTTACGTGCCTGAAATCATGAATTAGAATAGTTAATTACCTGTTTAGGGTTTTCAGACCTAGGTTTTTTAGATTTTCGTTGGTGTTTGTTTCCTGGAGTTTATTATTTGAGAAGTTAACTTTAGTATTTCATGGTTTGACGTACCTGAAATCATGAATTGGAATAGTTAATTAGCTGTTTGGGTTTTCAGACCTAGTTTTTTAGATTTTCGTGGGTGTTAGGTTACCTGGAGTTTATTATTTGAGAAGTTAACTTTAGTATTTTGTGGTTTTACGTGCCTGAAATCATGAATTAGAATAGTTAATTAACTGTTTGGGTTTTCAGACCTACGTTTCTTAGATTTTCGTGGGCGTATCTGATGAAATAATTTAGGTCGTATGATCAATTTAATTTATTTTTTATTGCACTTGTTTTTCAGTAAGGACATTCGATATCCTAAAAGTGTTGAATTCAAACTTTTACCTTGACCATCGATGTTGTTAGCAGAATTTCAAAAGGATCATTTATGAATGCTGGCGTATCTGATGAAATAATTTAGATCGCATGATCAATTTAATTTATTTTTTAATGCAGTGATTTCACCTCTTGGATATACAGTACAGATACTTCATTCAAGAAATTATGAAAAAATCGCAAGTAAGTAACAAACTCTTTATTGTTTTCACCTCTTGGATATACAATGCGGATATTTCATTCAATAAATTATGAAAAAATTGTAAGCAAGTAACAAACTCTTTCCTGAAGTCACATCTTGGATACACAATGCAGAAACTTCATTTAAGAAACTATGAAAAAATTATAATAAGTAAGTAACAAATTCTTTCTTGAAGTCACCTCTTGGATACACAATGCAGAAATTTCATTAAAGAAATTATGAAAAAATTGTAAGTAAGTAGCAAATTCTTTCTTGAATTCACCTTGCTTGATAAACAAAAAGACATTTCGTTCAAGAAATTATGACAAAATTCTAAGTAAGTAACAAACCCTTTCTTGAAGTTACCTCTTGGATACACAATGCAGAAATTTCATTTAAGAAATTATGAAAAAATTGTAAGCAAGTAACAAACTCTTTCCTGAAGTCACCTCTTGGATACACAATGCAGAAACTTCATTTAAGAAACTATCAAAAAAATTGTAAGTAAGTAAGTAACAAATTCTTTCTTGAATTCACCTGCTGGATAAACAAAAAGACATTTCGTTCAAGAAATTATGACAAAATTCTAAGTAAGTAACAAACTCTTTATTGTTTTCACGACTTAGATACACGATGTAGAAATTTAATTCAAGAAATTATGAAAAAATTCTCAGTAAGTAACAATTTCTTTCTTGAAGTCAACTCTTGGATACAAGATACGGAAATTTCATTCAAGAAATTATGAAAATATTTGTAAGTAAGTAACAAACTCTTTATTGATTTCACCTCTTGGATATACAGTAAAGATACTTCATTCAATAAATTATGAAAAAATCGCAAGTAAGTAACAAACTCTTTATTGTTTTCACCTCTTGGATATACAATGCGGATATTTCATTCAATAAATTATGAAAAAATTGTAAGCAAGTAACAAACTCTCTCCTGAAGTCACCTCTTGGATACACAATGCAGAAACTTCATTTAAGAAACTATGAAAAAATTGTAAGTAAGTAAGTAACAAATTCTTTCTTGAAGTCTCCTCTTGGATACACAATACAGAAATTTTATAAAAGAAATTATGAAAAAATTGTAAGTAAGTAGCAAATTCTTTCTTGAATTCACCTGCTGGATAAACAAAAAGACATTTCGTTCAAGAAATCATGACAAAATTCTAAGTAAGTAACAAACTCTTTATTGTTTTCACGACTTAGATACACGATGTAGAAATTTAATTCAAGAAATTATGAAAAAATTCTCAGTAAGTAACAATTTCTTTCTTGAAGTCAACTCTTGGATACAAGATACGGAAATTTCATTCAAGAAATTATGAAAATATTTGTAAGTAAGTAACAAACTCTTTATTGATTTCACCTCTTGGATATACAGTAAAGATACTTCATTCAACAAATTATGAAAAAATCGCAAGTAAGTAACAAACTCTTTATTGTTTTCACCTCTTGGATATACAATGCGGATATTTCATTCAATAAATTATGAAAAAATTGTAAGCAAGTAACAAACTCTCTCCTGAAGTCACCTCTTGGATACACAATGCAGAAACTTCATTTAAGAAACTATGAAAAAATTGTAAGTAAGTAAGTAACAAATTCTTTCTTGAAGTCTCCTCTTGGATACACAATACAGAAATTTTATAAAAGAAATTATGAAAAAATTGTAAGTAAGTAGCAAATTCTTTCTTGAATTCACCTGCTGGATAAACAAAAAGACATTTCGTTCAAGAAATCATGACAAAATTCTAAGTAAGTAACAAACTCTTTATTGTTTTCACGACTTAGATACACGATGTAGAAATTTAATTCAAGAAATTATGAAAAAATTCTCAGTAAGTAACAATTTCTTTCTTGAAGTCAACTCTTGGATACACAATACGGAAATTTCATTCAAGAAATTATGAAAATATTTGTAAGTAAGTAACAAACTCTTTATTGATTTCACCTCTTGGATATACAGTACAGATACTTCATTCAATAAATTACGAAAAAATCGCAAGTAAGTAACAAACTCTCTATTGTTTTCACCTCTTGGATATACAATACGGAAATTTCATTCAATAAATTATGAAAATTTGTAAGCAAGTAACAAACTCTTTGAAGTCACCTCTTGGATACACAATACAGAAATTTCATAAAAGAAATTATGAAAAAAATTGTAAGTAAGTAGCAAATTCTTTCTTGAATTCACCTGCTGGATAAACAAAAAGACATTTCGTTCAAGAAATTATGACAAAATTCTAAGTAAGTAACAAACTCTTAATTGTTTTCACGACTTAGATACACGATGTAGAAATTTAATTCAAGAAATTATGAAAAAATTCTCAGTAAGTAACAATTTCTTTCTTGAAGTCAACTCTTGGATACACAATACGTAAATTTCATTCAAGAAATTATGAAAATATTTGTAAGTAAGTAACAAACTCTTTATTGATTTCACCTCTTGGATATACAGTACAGATACTTCATTCAATAAATTATGAAAAAATCGCCAGTAAGTAACAAACTCTTTATTGTTTTCACCTCTTGGATATACAATACGGAAATTTCATTCAATAAATTATGAAAATTTGTAAGCAAGTAACAAACTCTTTCCTGAAGTCACCTCTTGAATACACAATGCAGAAACTTCATTTAAGAAAGTATGAAAAAATTGTAAGTAAGTAAGTAAGTAACAAATTCTTTCTTGAATTCGCCTCTTGGATAAACAAAAAAAAAGTCATTTCATTCAAGAAATTATGACAAAATTTTAAATAAGTAACAAACCCTTTCTTGAATTCGTCATTGGGTTGCACAATACAGAAATTTAATTCAGGAAACTATAAAAAACATTGCAAACAAACTCTTTCTCAAACTCGCTTCCTGGACAGACAATACAGCAATTTCACTCAAGAAATTATGAAAAAATTGTAAGTAAGTAGCAAACTGTTTCTTGAATTCTCCTCCTGGATGCACAATACAGATATTTCATTCAGGAAATTATAAAAAAATTGTAAGTAAGTAACAAACTCTTTCTTGAATACACCTCTTGGATACCCAATACTTAAATTTCATTCAAGAAATTATGAGAAAATTCCAGGTAAGTAACAATCTGTTTCTTGAAGTCCCCTCCTGGATACACAATACGGATATTTTATTCAAGAAATTATAAAAAAAGGAAAGTAAGTAACAAACTCTTTAGTGATTAAACACGTTTTGAAACTACATGCTATTTGCTTGCCTTTCCTTGGTACCTTTCCAAACGAGCGGGGATTCCCCACTGGTTCCTACACATTGCAAAAAAGTGAGCAGTACGAAAACTCCACGTTTTCAACCAGACTGGTTTTTTAGACAACACCCATTTTTTTTAGGGGTCAATCAGAGACAGCGGAGATTGCTCAATATACGATAACTTGATTGGTGATTGGTTACACACCGCAACGGCGCATACATAGTGAGAGAGACATGCAAAGTCGACATAGCTTTATTTCATTTTTAAGGTTAATTTAGACGAGGTTACGTGCGCGCACGTAACCTCGTCTAAATTAACCTTAAAAAATGAAATAAAGCTATGTCGACTTTGCATGTCTCTCTCACTATGTATGCGCCGTTGCGGTGTGTAACCAATCACCAATCAAGTTATCGTATATTGAGCAATCTCCGCTGTCTCTGATTGACCCCTAAAAAAAATGGGGTGTTGTCTAAAAAACCAGTCTGGTTGAAAACGTGGAGTTTTCGTACTGCTCACTTTTTTGCAATGTGTAGGAACCAGTGGGGAATCCCCGCTCGTTTGGAAAGGTACCAAGGAAAGGCAAGCAAATAGCATGTAGTTTCAAAACGTGTTTAATCACTAAAGAGTTTGTTACTTACTTTCCTTTTTTTATAATTTCTTGAATAAAATATCCGTATTGTGTATCCAAGAGGGGACTTCAAGAAAGAGATTGTTACTTACCTGGAATTTTCTCATAATTTCTTGAATGAAATTTCCGTATCGTATTGCGTATCCAAGAGGGGACTTCAAGAAAAAGATTGTTACTTACTTAGAATTTTCTCATAATTTCTTGAATGAAGTTTCCGTATTTGGTATCCAAGAGGTGTATTCAAGAAAGAGTTTGTTACTTACTTACAATTTTTTATAATTTATTGAATGAAATATCTTTATTGTGCATCCAGGAGGAGAATTCAAGAAACAGTTTGCTACTTACTTACAATTTTTTCATAATTTCTTGAGTGAAATTGCTGAATTGTCTGTCCAGGAAGCGAGTTCGAGAAAGAGTTTGTTTGCAATGTTTTTATAGTTTCCTGAATTAAATTTCTGTATTGTGCAACCCAATGACGAATTCAAGAAAGGGTTTGTTACTTATTTAGAATTTTGTCATAATTTCTTGAATGAAATGACTTTTTTTTTGTTTATCCAAGAGGCGAATTCAAGAAAGAATTTGTTACTTACTTACTTACTTACAATTTTTTCATACTTTCTTAAATGAAGTTTCTGCATTGTGTATTCAAGAGGTGACTTCAGGAAAGAGTTTGTTACTTGCTTACAAATTTTAATAATTTATTGAATGAAACTTCCGTATTGTATATCCAAGAGGTGAAAACAATAAAGAGTTTGTTACTTACTTGCAGTTTTTTCATAATTTATTGAATGAAGTATCTGTACTGTATATCCAAGAGGTGAAATCAATAAAGAGTTTGTTACTTACTTACAAATATTTTCATAATTTCTTGAATGAAATTTCCGTATTGTGTATCCAAGAGTTGACTTCAAGAAAGAAATTGTTACTTACTGAGAATTTTTTCATAATTTCTTGAATTAAATTTCTACATCGTGTATCTAAGTCGTGAAAACAATAAAGAGTTTGTTACTTACTTAGAATTTTGTCATAATTTCTTGAACGAAATGTCTTTTTGTTTATCCAGCAGTTGAATTCAAGAAAGAATTTGCTACTTACTTACAATTTTTTTCATAATTTCTTTTATGAAATTTCTGTATTGTGTATCCAAGAGGTGACTTCAAAGAGTTTGTTACTTGCTTACAAATTTTCATAATTTATTGAATGAAATTTCCGTATTGTATATCGAAGAGGAGAAAGCAATAAAGAGTTTGTTACTTACTTGCAGTTTTTTCATAATTTATTGAATGAAATATCTGTACTGTATATCCAATAGGTGAAATCAATAAAGAGTATGTTACTTACTTACAAATATTTTCATAATTTCTTGAATGAAATTTCCGTATTGTGTGTCCAAAAGTTGACTTCAAGAAAGAAATTGTTATTTACTGAGAATTTTTTCATAATTTCTTGAATTAAATTTCTACATCGTGTATCTAAGTCGTGAAAACAATAAAGAGTTTGTTACTTACTTATAATTTTGTCATAATTTCTTGAACGAAATGTCTTTCTGTTTATCCAGCAGGTGAATTCAAGAAAGAATTTGCTACTTACTTACAATTTTCTTCATAATTTCTTTTATGAAATTTCTGTATTGTGTATCCAAGAGGTGACTTCAAAGAGTTTGTTACTTGCTTACAAATTTTCATAATTTATTGAATGAAATTTCCGTATTGTATATCCAAGAGGAGAAAGCAATAAAGAGTTTGTTACTTACTTGCAATTTTTTCATAATTTATTGAATGAAGTATCTGTACAGTATATCCAAGAGGTGAAATCAATAAAGAGTTTGTTACTTACTTACAAATATTTTCATAATTTCTTGAATGAAATTTCCGTATTGTGTATCCAAGAGTTGACTTCAAGAAAGAAATTGTTACTTACTGAGAATTTTTTCATAATTTCTTAAATTAAATTTCTACATCGTGTATCTAAGTCGTGAAAACAATAAAGAGTTTGTTACTTACTTAGAATTTTGTCATAATTTCTTGAACGAAATGTCTTTTTGTTTATCCAGCAGTTGAATTCAAGAAAGAATTTGCTACTTACTTACAATTTTTTTCATAATTTCTTTTATGAAATTTCTGTATTGTGTATCCAAGAGGTGACTTCAAAGAGTTTGTTACTTGCTTACAAATTTTCATAATTTATTGAATGAAATTTCCGTATTGTATATCGAAGAGGTGAAAACAATAAAGAGTTTGTTACTTACTTGCAGTTTTTTCATAATTTATTGAATGAAATATCTGTACTGTATATCCAATAGGTGAAATCAATAAAGAGTATGTTACTTACTTACAAATATTTTCATAATTTCTTGAATGAAATTTCCGTATTGTGTGTCCAAAAGTTGACTTCAAGAAAGAAATTGTTATTTACTGAGAATTTTTTCATAATTTCTTGAATTAAATTTCTACATCGTGTATCTAAGTCGTGAAAACAATAAAGAGTTTGTTACTTACTTATAATTTTGTCATAATTTCTTGAACGAAATGTCTTTGTTTATCCAGCAGGTGAATTCAAGAAAGAATTTGCTACTTACTTACAATTTTTTTCATAATTTCTTTTATGAAATTTCTGTATTGTGTATCCAAGAGGTGACTTCAAAGAGTTTGTTACTTGCTTACAAATTTTCATAATTTATTGAATGAAATTTCCGTATTGTATATCCAAGAGGAGAAAGCAATAAAGAGTTTGTTACTTACTTGCAATTTTTTCATAATTTATTGAATGAAGTATCTGTACAGTATATCCAAGAGGTGAAATCAATAAAGAGTTTGTTACTTACTTACAAATATTTTCATAATTTCTTGAATGAAATTTCCGTATTGTGTATCCAAGAGTTGACTTCAAGAAAGAAATTGTTACTTACTGAGAATTTTTTCATAATTTCTTGAATTAAATTTCTACATCGTGTATCTAAGTCGTGAAAACAATAAAGAGTTTGTTACTTACTTAGAATTTTGTCACAATTTCTTGAACGAAATGTCTTTGTTTATCCAGCAGGTGAATTCAAGAAAGAATTTGCTACTTACTTACAATTTTTTTCATAATTTCTTTTATGAAATTTCTGTATTGTGTATCCAAGAGGTGACTTCAAAGAGTTTGTTACTTGCTTACAAATTTTCATAATTTATTGAATGAAATTTCCGTATTGTATATCCAAGAGGTGAAAACAATAAAGAGTTTGTTACTTACTTGCAATTTTTTCATAATTTATTGAATGAAGTATCTGTACTGTATATCCAAGAGGTGAAATCAATAAAGAGTTTGTTACTTACTTACAAATATTTTCATAATTTCTTGAATGAAATTTCCGTATTGTGTATCCAAGAGTTGACTTCAAGAAAGAAATTGTTACTTACTGAGAATTTTTTCATAATTTCTTAAATTAAATTTCTACATCGTGTATCTAAGTCGTGAAAACAATAAAGAGTTTGTTACTTACTTAGAATTTTGTCATAATTTCTTGAACGAAATGTCTTTTTGTTTATCCAGCAGGTGAATTCAAGAAAGAATTTGCTACTTACTTACAATTTTTTCATAGTTTCTTTAATGAAATTTCTGTATTGTGTATCCAAGAAGTGACTTCAAGAAAGAATTTGTTACTTACTTACTTACAATTTTTTTCATAGTTTCTTAAATGAAGTTTCTGCATTGTGTATCCAAGAGGTGACTTCAGGAAAGAGTTTGTTACTTGCTTACAATTTTTTCATAATTTCTTAAATGAAATTTCTGCATTGTGTATCCAAGAGGTAACTTCAAGAAAGAGTTTGTTACTTACTTAGAATTTTGTCATAATTTCTTGAACGAAGTGTCTTTTTGTTTATCCAGCAGGTGAATTCAAGAAAGAATTTGCTACTTACTTACAATTTTTTCATAATTTCTTTAATGAAATATCTGCATTGTGTATCCAAGAGGTGACTTCAAGAAAGAATTTGTTACTTACTTATTTACAATTTTTTCATAGTTTCTTAAATGAAGTTTCTGCATTGTGTATCCAAGATGTGACTTCAGGAAAGAGTTTGTTACTTGCTTACAATTTTTTCATAATTTATTGAATGAAATATCCGCATTGTATACCCAAGAGGTGAAAACAATAAAGAGTTTGTTACTTACTTGCGATTTTTTCATAATTTCTTGAATGAAGTATCTGTACTGTATATCCAAGAGGTGAAATCACTGCATTAAAAAATAAATTAAATTGATCATACGATCTAAATTTTTTATCAGATACGCCAGCATTCATAAATGATACTTTTGAAATTCTGCTAACAACATCGATGGTCAAGATAAAAGTTTGAATTAAACACTTTTAGGATATCGAATGTCCTTACTGAAAAACTAGTGCATTAAAAAATAAATTAAATTGATCATACGACCTAAATTATTTCATCAGATACAACCACGAAAATCTAAGAAACGTAGGTCTGAAAACCCAAACAGTTAATTATCTATTCTAATTCATGATTTCAGGCACGTCAAACCCCGAAATACTAAAGTTAACTTCTCAAATAATAAACCCCAGGAAACAAACACCCACGAAAATCTAAAAAACCTAGGTCTGAAAACCCTAAACAGCTAATTAACTATTCTAATTCATGATTTCAGGCACGTAAAACCACAAAATACTAAAGTTAACTTCTCAAATAATAAACTCCAGGTAACAAACACCCACGAAAACCTAAAAAACCTAGGTCTGAAAATCCCCAAACAGCCAATTAAATATTCTAATTCATGATTTCAGGCAAGTCAAACCATGAAATACTAAAGTTAACTTCTCAAATAATAAATCCCAGGAACCTAACACCCACGAAAATCTAAAAAACTAGGTCTGAAAACCCAAACAGCTAATTAACTATTCTAATTCATGATTTCAGGCACGTAAAACCACAAAATACTAAAGTTAACTTCTCAAATAATAAACTCCAGGTAACAAACACCCACGAAAACCTAAAAAACCTAGGTCTGAAAATCCCCAAACAGCCAATTAAATATTCTAATTCATGATTTCAGGCAAGTCAAACCATGAAATACTAAAGTTAACTTCTCAAATAATAAATCCCAGGAACCTAACACCCACGAAAATCTAAAAAACTAGGTCTGAAAACCCAAACAGCTAATTAACTATTCTAATTCATGATTTCAGGCACGTAAAACCACAAAATACTAAAGTTAACTTCTCAAATAATAAACTCCAGGAAAAAAACACCCACGAAAACCTAAAAAACCTAGGTCTGAAAATCCCCGAACAGTCAATTAAATATTCTAATTCATGATTTCAGGCAAGTCAAACCATGAAATACTAAAGTTAACTTCTCAAATAATGAATCCCAGGAACCTAACACTCATGAAAATCTAAAAAACTATGTCTGAAAACCCAAACAGCTAATTAACTATTCTAATTCATGATTTCTGGCACGTCAAATCACGAAATACTAAAGTTAACTTCTCAAATAATAAACCCCAGGAACCTAACACCCACGAAAATCTAAAAAACTAGGTCTGAAAACCCAAACAGCTAATTAACTATTCTAATTCATGATTTCAGGTACGTCAAACCATGAAATACTAAAGTTATCTTCTCAAATAATAAACTCCAGGAAACAAACACCAACGAAAATCTAAAAAACCTAGGTCTGAATACCCTAAACAGGTAATTAACTATTCTAATTCATGATTTCAGGCACGTAAAACCACAAAATACTAAAGTTAACTTCTCAAATAATAAACCCCAGGAGTCAAACACCCACGAAAATCTAAAAAACCTAGGTCTGAAAACCCTAAACAGCTAATTTAATATTCTAATTTATGATTTCAGGCACGTAAAACCACAAAATACTAAAGTTAACTTCTCAAATAATAAACCCCAGGAGTAAAACACCCACGAAAACCTAAAAAACCTAGGTCTGAAAATCCCGAAACAGCCTATTAAATATTCTAATTCATGATTTCAGGCACGTCAAATACGAAATACTAAAGTTAACTTCTCAAATAATAAATCCCAGGAACCTAACGCCCCACGAAAATCTAAAAAACTAGGTCTGAAAACCCAAACAGCTAATTAACTATTCTAATTCATGATTTCAGTCACGTAAAACCACAAAATACTAAAGTTAACTTCTCAAATAATAAACCCCAGGAGTCAAACACACACGAAAATCTAAAAAACCTAGGTCTGAAAATTCCCAAACAGCCAATTAAATATTCTAATTCATGATTTCAGGCAAGTCAAACTATGAAATGCTAAAGTTAACTTCTCAAATAATAAATCCCAGGAACCTAACACCCACGAAAATCTAAAAAACTGGGTCTGAAAACCCAAACAGCTAATTAACTATTCTAATTCATGATTTCAGGCACGTCAAATCACGAAATACTAAAGTTAACTTCTCAAATAATAAACCCCGGGAACCAAACATGCACGAAAATCTAAAAAACGTAGGTCTGAAAACCCAACTTGGACTTGCAAACACCAACCCGGACATGCAAACAAAAAGAATCAGACATGTAAACAGAGAAAGACAGGCACTTTGGACATTCAAACCAACAAAGACAAATTCTTCGACTTGCAAACATCAGCCCAGGCCTTCCCCTTGAGGTAGATCCCGTTTATTTTCGATTCTGAGTATTTTTGGTTTTCCCTCCAAAATTAAACCCCCCCTCCCCTCCCCTGCCCTCAGAAATGGGGGAACGAAGGGCCTCTGAGCCTTCCCCTTGAGTCAGGTTCCCGTTTATTTTCGATTCTGAGTATTTTTGGTTTTCCCTCCAAAATTGACCCCCTCCCTCTCCTGCCCCTCAGAAATGGAGGAACGAAGGACCTCTGAGCCTTGCCCATGAGACTGATCTCGTTTATTTTCGATTCTGAGTATTTTTGGTTTTCCCTCCAAAATTGACCCTCCCCCCCCTGCCCTCCGAAATGTGGGAACGAAGGGCCTCTGAGCCTTCCCCTTGAGGCAGATCTCGTTTATTTTTGATTCTGACTATTTTTGGTTTTCCCTCCAAAATTGACCTCCCCCCTCCCCTGCCCTCAGAAATGGGGGAACGAAGGGTCTCTGAGTCTTCCCCTTGAGGCAGATCCCGTTTATTTTCGATTCTGAGTATTTTTGGTTTTCCCTTCAAAATTGAATCCTCCTCCCCCTGCCCTCAGAAATGGAGGAAGGAGGGGCCTCTGAGCCTTCCCCTTGAGGCAGATCCCGTTTATTTTCTATTCTGAGTATTTTTGGTTTTCCCTCCAAAATTGACTCCCCCTCTCCCCTGCCCTTAGAAATGGAGGAAGGAGGGGCCTCTGAGCCTTGCCCTTGAGGCAGATCCCATTTATTTTCGATTCTGAGCATTTTTGGTTTTCCCTCCAAAATTGACCCCCCCCCCCTCCCCTGCCCTCAGAAATTGGGGAACGAAGGGCCTCTGAGCCTTGCCCTTGAGGCAGATCCCATTTATTTTTGATTCTGAGCATTTTTGGTTTTCCCTCCAAAATTGACCCTCCCCCCTCCCCTGCCCTCAGAAATGGGGGAACGAAGGGACTCTGAGCCTTCCCCTTGAGGCAGATCCCATTTATTTTCGATTCTGAGTATTTTTGGTTTTCCCTCCAAAATTGACCCCTCCCCTCCCTGCCCTCAGAAATGGGGGAACGAAGGGAACGTTAGATCCTATTTTAAATTGACAATACTTATCAAACATCACTTGTGTATTATACAGACCATATCGGAAAGGTAAAGCTAGGTCAAGTCACAATGTCATTCTACCGTCGTTAGCCATTTTCATAGACTGATGATGCTTCAAATTTATAACAAATTACCTGAGTTAACAACTCCTTCGGGGTTACCTTAACTGCTAATCAGTTTAATCCTTTTTTTCTCCCCCCTTCATACAATCCAATCACTAATTAGAATCATTGACACTCCTATTATTCAAAACATTAATTAATATCGTTCATAGTGTCCAATTTGCGAACCCTTTTTGCAAAAATGTCAAATACTCACTCTCTTTGAAAAACTAAACCAGACTATATCCACCAAACCAGACTATAGCCACCAAACCAGTCCTTGCCATAGCTTCCATAGAATTCCATATGCCATGTGAGGGAGCTCTGAATCTCTTTGAAAAGGTGTATACAGGGTACAGAATCCAGAAGGCGCATACTACTAATGAGCCCTTTTCGAAGTTTTTACGACAACTCATTCGATACGAAGTGCCCGGGTATGGAGAAAAAAAAAATACATTGTGCCAACATCGCTCTTAACTTAGGCAGCGCGATCGCTCTGCCTATGAAAATGTCAAGCCTTCCAATCCCTTTGGACTATTAAAAAGGGCACTAGGCCTTTAAAACTCCAATCGAATGAGCCCTTTTTGAAACGACAATGCTTTCTATAAACACCTTATATGCCCCAGAGCAAAAATTACAACCCTTACCCTAACTGCTGCTAGGTTGGTTGTCATCCTCTAAGACCTAATTTCTAGTACTTTCAACTACGTTAAACAAAATGGCTATCTCAGAATTTTGATTGGATGTGTTTTGGGAAATGGTGGGCGTGAGAGGGGCGTTAGTCGGTCTCCAATCGCTTTCAACTATTAAAAATGGCTCTAGCTCTGTCAATTTCCAATCAAATGAGCTCTTTTGAAGTTTCTACGACAACACTTACAATAAAAACCTTATATGCCCCCGGGGTATAACTAATAACCCTTGCCTTGAAAACTGTGGGGGGAGTGTCCTGCTCAAAGATATAATTTCCTGAACTTTAAACTGCGTGGAACATAATGGCTATCTCAAAATTTTGATTGGATGTGTTTGGGGAAATGGTGGGTGTGGAAGGGGTGTTAGTTGCCTTCTAATCACTTTCGACTATTAAAAAGGGCACTAGCCATTTCAATTTCCAATCGAATGAGCCCTTTTTGAAGTTTCTACGACAACTTCTTCGATACGAAGTGCCCTGCTCTAAAGGAAAAAAAAAATAATACATTGTGCCAACATCGTTCTAATACACCCTCAGGGCATAACTTAAATCCCCTGTCCCGAGGATTGTGGGGGAGCGTCCTCCTCAAATACATATTTTCTATCTGGAAATCAACTACGCCGAAAAAAATGGCTATCAATTTTTCGAACGAAATTTTGATTGGATGTGTTTGGGGGAATGATGGGCGTGGGGGGGGACTAGTTGCCCTCCAATCACTTTCGATTATTAAAAAGGGCACTAGCCACTCTAATTTCCAATCGAATGAGCCCTTTTCGAAGTTTCTACGACAACTCCTTCGATACGAAGTGCCCGGGTATGGAAAAAAAAATAATACATTGTGATAACATCGTTCTTTACTTAGGCAGCGCGGTTGCTTTGCGTATGAAAATGTCAAGCCTTCCAATCACTTTGGACTATTAAAAAGGGCCCTAGGCCTTTGAATTTCCAATCGAATGAGCCCTTTTTCAAGTTTCTACGACAAAGATTTCAATAAAAACTTATATGCCTCAGGGCATAACTTATAACCCTTGCCCTGAAGACTGTGGGGGGGGGGGGGGGAATTTCCTGCTCAAAGGTATAATTTCCTGAACTTTAAACTGCGTGGAACAAAACGGTTATCTCAAAATTTTGATTGTATTTGTTTGGGGAAATGGTGGGCATGGAAGGGGAGTTAGTTGCCTTCCCATTACTTTCGACTATTAAAAAGGGCACTAGCCATTTCAATTTCTAATTGAATGAGCCCTTTTTGAAGTTTCGACGACAACGCATTCTATTAAAACCGTATATGCCCCCAGGGCATAACTTACAACACTTGCCCTGAGGGCTGTGAGGGGGTTGTCATCCTCAAAAACCTAATTTACAGAACTTAAAACTACGTTGAATAAATGGCTATCTCAAAATTTTTATTTGATATGTTTGGGGAAAAGGTGGGCGTGAGAGGGGGTTAGTTGCCCTCCAATCACTTTCGACTATCAAAAAGGGTACTAGCCCTTTGATTTCCAATCGAATGAGCCTTTTTTGAAGTTTCTACGACAACGCGTTCTATAAAAACCTTATATGCCCCCAGGGCATAACTTACAACCCTTGCCCTGAAGGCTGTTGGGGAGTGTCACCCTCAAAAACATAATTTCTATGTGGAAATCAACTACGTTGAACAAAATGGCTATCTCAAAATTTTGATTGGATGTGTTTCGGGAAATGGTGGGCGTGGAAGCGGTATTAGTTGCCTTTCAATTACTTTCGACTAGTAAAAAGGGCACAAGCCACTCCAATTTCCAATTGAATGAGCCCTTTTCGAAGTTTCTACGACAACTTCTTCGATACGAAGTGCCCTGCTCTAAAGGAAAAAAAATAATACATTGTGCCAACATCGTTCTTATACGCCCTCAGGGCATAACTTAAAACCCTTGCCCCGAGGATTGTGGGGGAGTGCCCTCCTCAAATACATATTTTCTATCTGGAAATAAACTACGGCGAAAAAATGGCTATCAATTTTTCGAACGAAATTTTGATTGGATGTGTTTGGGGGAATGATGGGCGTGGGGGGGACTAGTTGCCCTCCAATCACTTTCGATTATTAAAAAGAGCACTAGCCACTCCAATTTCCAATCGAATGAGCCCTTTTTCGAGTTTCTACGACAAAGATTTCAATAAAAACTTATATGCCCCCAGGGCATAACTTATAACCCTTGCCCTGAAGACTGTGGGGGGGGGGATGTCCTGCTCAAAGGTATAATTTCCTAAACTTTAAACTTCGTGGAACAAAATGGCTATCTCAAAATTTTGATTGTATGTGTTTGGGAAAATGAAGGGCGTGGAAGGGGTGTTAGTTGAATTTGAATTTCTATTTGAATTTCTAATTGAATGAGCCTATTTTGAAGTTTTGACGACAACGCGCTCTATAAAAACCTTATATTCCCCCAGGGCATAACTTGCCCTGACCTGCCCACAACCCTTGCCCTGAGGGCTGTGAGGGGGTTGTCATCCTCAAAAACCTAATTTACAGAACTTAAAACTACGTTAAATAAAATGGTTATCTCAAAATTTTGATTGGATATGCTTGGGGAAAAAGTGGGCGTGAGAGGGGGGTTAGTTGCCCTCCAATCACTTTCGACTATTAAAAAGGGCACTAGCCCTTTGAATTTCCAATCGTATGAGCCTTTTTTGAAGTTTCTACGACAACGCCTTCTATAAAATCCTTATATGCCCCAGGGCATAACTTAAAATCCTTGCCCTGAAGGCTGATGGACGGGGGGGGGGGGGGCTAGTTGCCCTCCAATCACTTTCGACAATTAAAAAGGGCACTGGCCCTTTGAATTTCCAATCGATTGATCCTTTTTTTAAGTTTCTACGACAACGCCTTTTATAAAAACATTATATGCCCCCAGGGCATAACTTACAACCCTTGCCCTGAAGGCTGGGGGGGGGAGTTTCCTCCTCAAAAACATAATTTCTATTTGGAAATCAACTACGCTGAACAAAATGGCTATCTCAAAATTTTGATTGGATGTGTTTGGGAAAAAGGTGGGCGTGAGAGGGGGTTTAGTTGCCCTCCAATCACTTTTGACTATTAAAAAGGGCACTAGCCCTTTGAATTTTCAATCGAATGAGCCCTTTTCGAAGTTTCTACGAAACGAAGTTCCTTCGATACGAAGTGCCCGGGTATGGAGAAAAAAATAATACATTGTGCCAACATCACTCTTTACTTAGGCAGCGCGATCGCTCTGCCTATGAAAATGTCAAGCCTTCCAATCCCTTTGGACTATTAAAAAGGGCACTAGGCCTTTAAAATTCCAATCGAATGAGCCCTTTTTGAAACGACAATGCTTTCTATAAACACCTTATATGCCCCCAGAGCAAAAATTACAACCCTTACCCTAACTGCTGCTAGGGTGGTTGTCATCCTCTAAGACCTAATTTCTAGAAATTTTAACTACGTTAAACAAAATGGCTATCTCAGAATTTTGATTGGATGTGTTTTGGGAAATGGTGAGCGTGAGAGGGGCATTAGTCGCTCTCCAATCTCTTTCAACTATTAAAAATGGCTCTAGCCCTGTCAATTTCCAATCAAATGAGCTCTTTTGAAGTTTCTACGACAACACTTACTATAAAAACCTTATATGCCCCCAGGGCATAACTTACAACCCTTGCTTCCCAAAAACCTATTTCCAGAACTTTCTACTACGTTGAAAAAAATGGCTATCTCAAAATATTTAGTGGATGGGTGTTTGGAGGAATGGTGGGCGTGAGAGGGGGGTAAGTTACCCTCCAATCACTTTCGACTAATTAAAAGGGCACTAGCCCTCTCAATTTCAATTTCTAATTGAATGAGCCCTTTTTGAAGTTTCGACGACAACACGTTCTATAAAAATCTTTTATACCCCCAGGGCTTAACTTACAACCCTTGCCCTGAGGGCTGTGAGGGGGTGGTCATCCTCAAAGACCTAATTTACAGAACTTAAAACTACGTTGAACAAAATTTTGACTATCTCAAAATTTTGATTGGATGTGTTTGGAAGAATGGTGGGTGTGAGAGGGGGGTTAGTTACCTTCAATCACTTTCGACTATTTAAAAGGGCACTAGCCCTCTCAATTTCCAACTGAATGAGCCCCTTTTGAAGTTTTACGACAACTCTATCGATAAAAACCTTATATGCCCCCAGGGCATAACTAATAACCCTTGCCTTGAAAACTGTGGGGGGAGTGTCCTGCTCAAAGATATAATTTCCTGAACTTTAAACTGCGTGGAACATAATGGCTACCTCAAAATTTTGATAAAATGTGTTTGGGGAAATGGTGGGCGTGGAAGGGATGCTAGTTGCCTTCTAATCACTTTCGACTATTAAAAAGGGCACTAGCCATTTCAATTTCCAATCGAATGAGCCCTTTTTGAAGTTTCTCTACGACAACACCTTCTAGGAACGCCTTCTATGCCCGTCCCCAGGGCATAACTTACAATCCTTGCCCTGAGGACTGTGGGGGAGTGTCCTCTTCAAAAACATAATTTCTATCCGGAAATCAACTACGCTGAACAAAATGGCTGTGTCAAAATTGTGATTGGATGTATTTCGTGAAATGGTGGGCGTGGAAGGGGTGTTAGTTGCCTTCCAATCACTTTTGACTAATAAAAAAGGGCACAAGCCACTTCAATTTTAAATTGAATGAGCCCTTTTCGAAGTTTCTACGACAACTTCTTCGTTACGAAGTGCCCTGCTCTGACGGAAAAACAAATAATAAATAATCATTGTGCCAACATCTTTCTTATATGCCCCGGGGCATAACTTAAAACCCTTGCTCTGAGGGTTGTGGGGGACTGTCCTCCTCAAAAACATATTTTCTATCTGGAATTCAACTACGCTGAACAAAATGGCTATCTCAACATTTTGATTGGATGTGTTTGGGGGAATGATGGGCGTGGGGAGGGGGCTAGTTGCCCTCCAATCACTTTCTACTTCTAAAAAGGGCACTGGCCACTCCAATTTCCAATCGAATGAGCCTTTTTCGAAGTTTCTACGACAACTCCTTCAATACGAAGTGCCCTGGTATGGAAAAAAACAATACATTGTGCCAACATCGTTGATACTTGACCAAATACCTTCCTGGGACATGCTTTAAAA
This sequence comes from Artemia sinica, assembly GCA_027921565.1. Classification (NCBI taxonomy): domain Eukaryota; kingdom Metazoa; phylum Arthropoda; class Branchiopoda; order Anostraca; family Artemiidae; genus Artemia; species Artemia sinica. The sequence goes on along the minus strand of CM051264.1, from coordinate 65,652,306 downwards.
AATCAGTGCATCACATTTACAAAATCAGTGAAATAATATGAAAATTATCGTATAGAAGGGAGAAAACCATAATTGAAAAAAAAAAATACACAAGCAGGAATCGAACGCAAGACACTCTATTTCAAAAGTCGAACGCTGTACCAACAGAACCGTGCCTTTAACAAGGAGGTTTGTTATATTAGTGCTTTTACCTTAATTGCGTAGCTTAAGGGGGCTTAGAGAAGGAACATACGGGAGGTGTTCTTGCAAACCTCCAGTTACGGGTTTTGGACCATAATTATTGTAATGATGATTCCGTTTTATACTTCCAAGCTTTTCTACTTATGAAGGGACATCGAAAGTATTGTTTTTAGTGCTATATCACACTTACGGATGGTAGAATTGATAAACATCACGTAGATACGAGCAATAGCTTTCAAATGAGCCATTAAAGGTCACTCTAAAAAGTACTGGTAGTCCACTAGCCCCAGCTTTTCCACTTGAGACATTACACCAAAAGTGCCGTTTTTAGTGCCATTTGGACTTGCTGATGGTTGAATTTATAGGAAGGACGTAGATATGATCAACATCTTTTATATGAGCTACTAAAATTCTGTCTAGATACCTGCGATACCAATACGACCAATAACAATATGCCAATACCGATACATAATTTCTGAGACCACACTGGCTAATCATGATAAAACGAAAAAATAGTAAAAAAGGGAAAAACGAGGATTATACGGAGGATATATGACGGTCAAGCGGAGGTCTTGACCGAAATATTTGCATTTTAGTCCATATAAAGGGTGCTCCGCTCCTAAATTCTATGGTCTCCCAAAAATTCACAAAGATGGAGTTCCTCTGCGCCCGATTGTGGCCTCTTATAGTTCACCAGCTTCCAGACTGGTAAAATGGTTATCCACAATTTTTCGTCCTCTTATGTCGACGCAAGCTTCTTACATTAAAAATTCAGTACACCTTGTGGAAAAATTAAAAAACCTTGATATAAAAAAAGACACAATTTTGGCCGGTTTTGATGCCATTTCACTGTATACATCTTGTGATATAAAAAAATGTCAATTTGCTCTTCAAAAGAAACTAGAAGATAATATTTACCGGATGGATTACAAAGCATTAGACATTGAAACCGTTATGCGACTTGTTCGCCTTTGCAATAGATATTCCTTATATTTTCGGTATAACAATCAATTTTTCACCCAAATAAAGGGCCTCCCAATGGGTACGAGCCTTTCACCTTTTTTGGCCACTTTTTACATGGAATTTATTGAAACCTCCGCTTTGAATACTTTTCCTCTGAAACATCGGTTCCGGGGCCGGTTTGTCGATGATGTTATCTCTGTGTGGAATCACGGAGAGATATAACTTAACGCTTTTTTAACTGATCTTAATAGTTTCGATTCCAACCTTCAGTTCACCTTGGAACTGGAAGATAATCATAAACTGCCTTTTTTAGACGTCTTAATCTTCAACAAATCTCTCAGCCTTGAATATTCGATTTACAGAAAACCTACACATAAGGATAGGCATTTGCATTTCTCTTCCAACCACCCTCCTTTTGTAAAAAGAGGAGTAGTTATATCTTTAGTTGATCGTGTTATAAGAATTTGTTCAAAGGCTCATATAATCCCAGAATTAAATTATCTGAAGGACATTTTGTTTTGCAATGGATATCCCATCATGATATCCCAGATGATGAAGGATTCATCATCTCCACAACCTCCAACGGATATCATCCCTTTAGTGGTTGATAAGAAAGTCTTTACTGTTTTGCCCTATTTTCCCGAATTAGGTGACAAATTGCAAAGAATTCTTAAAAAACATAACTTAAATGTCACCTTCAAAAATTCTAATAAAATCCAGAATTATTTTAACAGCGGTAAAGATAAAACGAGACCAATTTTGGGCAGTGGTGTTTATAGGGTTCCATGTTCTTGCGGCTGTTTCTATGTTGGACGAACCCACCAGCAATTGGGTGAGAGATTGTTGGAACACAGGTCCTTAATCGACAAATCTATGGAGCTATGCCAAAGGCCTGAGACTTTTGATTCCGCCTTGGCTCAACATGTGTATGACAACCCGCACCATTTCGTTTTATTCGATAACACCTCCATTATTACCCCTGTATAGTGTTGGGCGATAACTTGATCAAACGATATATCGAAATATCGATATTTTTACTTTCGATATTCGATAATCGATATATCGATTTCGATATTTCTGATCAGTTTTATTCAGATTAACTCTTGGCTTTGCAAAGTTAAAAAAAAATTGGGTACTTATCTGTTAGCCACTACACACTCGAGAATCTGAATCTATAAAATCATACAACAACCGGTTTATTGCTGTTTGTATACGGAGACAATTAGCTTCGATTCAGTGGAAAACTACATTGTAGCTATGTTTTAATAAATATTTAGTTGGTATTTTGGTTTATTTAGGTTAGGTTACTTATTGCATGCAGCCCCGCTATACTTAACCCCCACCCCACCATCCCCCTAGTGTGCGAATATACAGCCCAAATTATATATATGATTGATGATTTTATATGATGATTTTTTTTACACATGAAAAAAGATGATTGATATCGAATCTACACGGGCCAAAATTAATCCTTCTCTCCTTTGGCGTTTTCTGTCCTCTAAAAGCGATGAGTCTTTATCCGCATCTGCTATCCCTGATTCTGAATGGTACGCATATTATAGATTCAATATATATTATTATATTATTATTATTATTATTATATCCTATCTATTTCCCAAGCATAGCGGTTGTTTCTACCCCATACCTGTAGAACCAAATTCTCGAATGTGTCCTGGCTGATAGAAAAGTACCAACAATTATAATAAAAGTGTATTTTGCACAATTTTTTTAAACTTTGAATAATAGAAAATCAAGCAATAAAAACAAACTTCGATTACAAGAGTGAATATCATAGAAATCTAGACTTGAAATTACTCGGGCTCAGGGTAAAGAAAGATGACCTACTGACTACTTCTGGCTATTCAAACTCAGCAACATGTCAATGTTTTTTCCCTGAGCATTTGTTCTACCTTTCAGTGATTAAATAAAAAAAAAAGGAAACAGGTTTTTTCAACTGAAAGTAAGGTTCACCATTAAAACTTAAAACGAACAGAAATTATTCCGTATATGAGAGGGATGCCCTTCATATATGTTTTTTCTAGTATTTTTAAAACAGGCTTCTTATTCTAATTAAATAGCCCTTGTGTTTCAGGAGTTGTTTTAAATAATTGGAACTCTTTAAAGGAGGCGGTAACTCCTCTCGCATACGGTAGGATTTCTTTTTGTTTCAAGTTTCAATATGTCTCCCTAGTTTCCGTTGAAAAAAAGAATTTATTTAATTTTTGGTTGTTTTCATTTAATACCGGGAAATCATCACTACAAATCCGTCCCTGCTGAAAATTCCCCCCAGATATTTTCTTGTGGACAATTTCGCCTAGAAATTTCTCTTACGCCTATTTTCATTTGAAAAAAAAGACTTGTCTTTCATTTAATTTTTGATCTTTTTCAAATCATGCCGGAAAACTCCTTCAACAGGAAATTTTTCATTGAAATCCCATCCTCCGAATGGAAAGTTTCTTCCACGGAAAATCCTCTGATGAAGAATTTCTCCCGCGAAAAATTTCCACATGGAGAATATCTCCTGCGAAAAATTCCGCCACGAAGAATTGCTCCCACTGAAAACTTTCCCATGGAAAATTTTCCCCGTGGGAACTCCCTCCCTCCCATAAAAAAATCTCCCAGGCAATTTTAACCTCTCTGAAAATTTACCCCGGATGATATCCCCAAAACATCTCTAGATGTTCAATTGAATCGGCAAAGAGAAAGTAAAATAAACTTGATATAAGAGTTCTGGCAAATTCTCCCGTGTAATATTTCTCCTTATAAGTTCATTTTCGGAAACTTCCCTGCCCATGGAAAATTCTCCCCGTGGAAAATCCCCTTGCGCAAAATTTCCCTCCCTAAAAACGTCTGTTTACTTCCAATAACAGAAACTATATGTAAACAACAGACAAAATTCATAACTTATAGCCCTTCCCCCGGGCATCATAGGGGGATCATGACAATTTCCTCGGAACATCTCTACATCAAAAATTGAATCGGCAGAGAAACATTATGACGAATTTCGTATAGGCGTTATGACAAGTTCTCCGGTGTAAAATTCCCCCTTGTTAGTTCAGCCCCGGAAACTTCGCTGCCCATTGGAAATTCTACCTGTGGAAAATCCCCCCACAGAAAATTCCCCCTCCCCTAAAAAGGCCTGTTTACTTACAAATAAAAAATACTATACGTAAACAATAGGCAAATTCATAACTTAAAGCCCTTTCCTCAGGTTGCGGGGAGGTATCTCCGGAGGAACATTTTTTCGATCTTTCAACTATGGTGAACAAAATGAATATCTCAAAATTGGGATCGGGTGTATTCAGGGAAAAAGGGCGTGGGAGGAGGGCTATTGGCTCTCCAATATCTCGGGTCACTTTAAAAGGGAACTAGAACTGTTATTTTCTTTCGAACGAGCACTTTCCCAACATTCTTGGGCCTTTGAATTGATGCAATCACGCTGGCGAAAGAAAGAGGAATAAATAAACATGCATTCGTGATTTTTATTCTGACAAAAAATACAAAATTCTACATTTACGCTGACGGGAGGTTAAAATCTTTACAAGTAGGGTTCTATGATATGCTGAATCTGATGGTACGCTTTTCTTTAAGATTCTTTGACTTTTTGGAGGGTTTCTCCCCTTTCCCAAAAATCACCCAAATTTTCTCAGGCTCGTATCTTTTGATGGGAACACTAAACTGAATGAATCCTATATATTTGGATTCAGCATAGAAAGCCAACTCTCTTTTATATGAGCAAGGCCTATCAGCTTAGAAGGCATTAATACAGCCAAGGCCTTTTGGAGGTTCTCAGCAACATTTGGAAGTCCTCCTGACTAAACGTATTTTGAGTTTGAGAAGAGGCTATACCAACTTATGGATACAGGTAAGTATGCTGTGTATCAGCATGTATGAGTCAATGGAGTAAATACATCATTGTTCTTCTTCTCGCCCATTTCCCAAACAATTTTCTATGTTGGATCTTTTCTGCAGGACGTTTACCAGTAGCAGAAAATTCCGAAAATAGTCAAATATGTTCAAATATCGTTTTCGATATCGATATTTTCGATTCGATATTCGATATCGATATTTGCTCCGATATATCGATATATCAATATCGATACTGAATATCGCCCAACACTACCCCTGTAAAAGGTCTCATCCAAGTTTTCAGGGAGGCAGTTGAGATAAAAAGTACATTCACCGAAAAGTTGCTCTCAATAGAGACACGGGAGAAACCTATTTAAGCCCCATTTATAATGAACTAATTAATTCTGATCGTTTTTACTTAAATGAAAATTATCACATTTTGCAACCTAATCTAATCTGTGATGATATTTTACCTGGAAAGCGTTTAGATTTTAAAAATGCTCTGCATAAATTAAAAAATTGAATTCCCATTCAGTACTGTATTTTTTCATTCAGTTACCCTTTCACCGTTACATGGAAAGGGTCTTCAAATTTTAGTTGTGCTTTGTTTTAAGGTTTAAATTTTTTTTTATAGTATCCTTGGATTTTTATTAGTAATTTTTATGGTATTATCTTGCAATGATGACGGTCAAGCGGAGGTCTTGACTGAAATATTTACATTTTATTCCATATTTTTCACGGCTTGTATAATCCTCGTTTTTCTCTTTTTTACTATTTTTTCGTTTTATAATACCGATACGCGTTATATCAATACATCCAATACCGATACACTGCTCGGCCCTTTTCCCAGGGGCTATGGAGGGTCATATCATCACCAAAACCAAATATATTTGGCCTTTGAACTATGTTGAACAAAATGACTATCTCAAAATGGATATCTCTTGTGATTGGATGACTTTGGGGGAGGGGGGCTAATTACCCTCCAATATTTTTGGTCACTTAAAAAGGGCACTAGAAAATTTAACTTCCATTCGAATGAGTTATTGCACATCTCTCTATGATGCTCTGGTCACCCCCTAGCCCTGCTAAAAAAAAAAAATGGGAGACAGATCAGTGCTACCCATGCAAAAAGTCATTTTCCTTGTTATTAAAAGAGGGGGACTGTAATTTCCCATAATTAGGTTTTTGATCGTGCTGATTCCAATTGTAGACTTTTCATTTTGATCAGACGCCATTTTCGAGGGGTTTCAGACTTTTTTTTCGAAATCATCATAAATTCTTTCCGCAATAAAGTTTTATTTTTTACGACGAACCGTAATAATAGTTACCATTCCTGAATCAGTGTCAGATGGCAATTTATTTTCACTAGGTAGTTTTTTTTTCTAAACATGTCTTTTAACTTTTGGTTACTATGGTCTGTGGTTCGGTCTGTACTAGGTTGCAGCTACCGCTGCAACCATGAGGTAGCCTACGTGCCAAGGATTTTTTTTTTTGGGGGGGGGGGGGGTTGGTAGCAAATAATACATAACCATATTCATTTCACAATGTGAGAAAGACGTGCCCAGAAATTCAAGAAAATCTGGAGTTTTTGTGGGACTGGAGCCCGAGTTCGCCCCTCCCCTACGTTCGTCCCTGCTATAGACGTTTTTAACCACAGTTTATATAATTATCCAGTATGATCATTCCTATCTCACCCATTATAAAAACCCGGACCGGGGTGCGAGTGCTCCAGAGAACGTAGAAACATAGGCGGCATCAGATCTTTTCACGGGTAGACAAGTCAGACGCGAAACAATAGGAAACAAGTGGAAACCCGCTATTACGAATAATGCACTTAGTAACCATTTCTCATTGATAGACGCAAACACACTGATCCATAACTGCACAAAGAAGTGGGAGGAGCTTTTTGTTCGCACCGAGAACGAAGACCAGAAATGATCTGCGATAAGCTTACTGGATAATTATATAAACTCTGTTTTTAACCCTCTAGAATACTAAAAGGTGAGGGTTGTAGATATAAAATCATATTATACAATGATCAAAGCCCCCCCCCCAAAAAAAAGTTAATGATCCTCCAATCTGTGATCGAACAAAAAATCTATTCGTTCTTTTTGGGTTTTTGTATTTTATTAGTCAATCAAAATACTAAAAAGTGGCAGTAATACTTCCATGGTTATAAGTCATTTATGTAAAATCATATCCGCATCTTACAAAAAAAAATGTTTTGTTTCATTCCTATAGACCAGGCACATACCCAAGATTTTTTTAAGGGGGAAGGGGTAGCAAATAATGAAAAAAAATAATGCGCTAGAAATTCCCCAAAATTTGGAATTTTGGTGAACTGGACCGCAATTTCGCTCACCCCCCCCCCTTGCATTAGTCTCTACTATAGGCTTCATTAGCCTTCTAAAATGCTAAAAAGTGAGAGTGGTAGATAAAATAAAATGATATTAAACAATGACCAGCCCCCCTCCCCAAAAAAAAAAAAACAATTAAACAAAAAATAAAAGTGAATCATCCTATCTGAAACCATATCTGCATCATAAAAAAACAAAAGTCAATTCATTCTTATCAGTTTATCGATTCTATTAGTCATTCAAATTACAAAAAAGTGACAGTGATAGTAAAAATAATACTTCCATGGTTATAAGTCGGTTATTAGGTAACGGACAATTATTTTTCGCCACAACGCAAAGACCTTGACTGGAGTACCGTTATTTATACCGACTGGACTCGTGCCCATATAAAATGAATTCTGATGACAAAATGCAAGGATGTTAATATGAGATATCCAGCATGTTATATTGACCTTGTTTATGTTGTGGGTATTCAAAAAAACGGCTTCCGTCAGCCTTGCTGAAGTGTATGAGAATTAATTTGTTTATTAAACAGATTAAGTTTCATTGCCAGCAAAATATTAGTCAAAATTGATCTTGCACCATGTCTTTTTTCTCGCTTCGCTAGAGTGGCAGCTCAAACCCTACTTAATTCTTTAAAGTACCAAGGACAGTGGAAATGATGTCATAATTTTTTAATTGGTTAAATGGAAACTCTTGCAATCATATAGATATATCTAAAAAATAGGAAATATTAGGAAAACTCTATTTTTACTCATTTTTACAGTGGCGGATCCAGAGGAGGAGCAAGGGGCGCGCGCCCTCTAACATAGTCTAAAGTAGTGTAATTTACTTAATTAACGCAAGTTTGCGTTAATTAAACTTGCTCCTAACGCAGGTTTATCGGATAAACCTATTTCCCCCCCCCCCCAAAAAAAAAAAAAAATCCTGGACCCGCCCTTGCAATTTACAATTATATATTATAGAAAATACATGCAGTTGTGTATTTTTTGGTAGTATCGGGTGTCAAATTGAAACAAAAAAACGTTGGGAGAAAATAAGCCCGAACTTATATGAAAAACAAATGGCAGCAAATAGTTTGAGAATATATAGCTTTTTAAGGTGTAGTTGATTTGGAGAATCAACAGGTTGTTAAGATAGGGACATATATTCAACAATAATTAATTACAATCAATTAACCATACAATGAATATACGGTACTCATCTTTACTAAGGCTCCTAGGCCTGTAAAGAAGGGGAAGACAGTCGAGTCATAATTCAGAAAAAAGAGAAAATCGATCCTTTATGTAAATTAATTAAAAAAAAACATTTTTTTTAACTGACAGTAAGGAGCAACATTAAAACTTAAAACGAACAGAAATTATGCCGTATATGAAAGTGGTTGTCCCCTCCTCAACGCCTCACTCTTTACGCTAAAGTTTTTTATAGTTTTAAAAAATAGAGTTTTGAGAGAGAGAGTCTAACTTTAGCGTAAAGAGCGAGGCGTTGAGGAGGGGACAGCCCCTTTCATATACGGAATAATTTCTGTTCGTTTTAACTTTTAATGTTGCTCCTTACTTTCAGTTAAAAAAAACTTGTTTTTTTATTTAATTTTGAACGTTTTTGAATTAATCGAGGTTTTGATTTTGGCTCACCGTACATGAATAATTGAAAAAAAATTCATATTAATTTTACTTGTATTTGGTTAAATGGCTTTCTCGAAAGTTGTTTAATTTTATTTACGAACATTTTTATTAGTAATAAATATACGTAACTTACGAATTAACTTAAGCAGCGAACTTCTATATCCATATATGTTAATACGTATATTAGGGGGTTCGCCCCCTAGTCAATACCTCGCTCTTTACGCTAAAGTTCGAATTTTGTTCCAATTCTTTAAAAATGACCCCTAGCAAGATTAGCAGATAAGGAGATGAAGTGTGATAGATTGCAAAATGTTGTGCTTATTGGCCTTCCATCTGGGGTCGAACGAACAGCGGCTCGTCCCCGAACTGACTCGAAAGAGTTCATTGAAAAAGATTTAAAAGAAACTAAAACTACATGGGAGGGGTAAAGAGTGAAACGTTTAATAGATTGAATAAAGGAGAAGCTTGCGCAGCTGTGTTGATCTCAAGTGGGTTATTCTTGTGATGGGTTGTTAGCGGTAGTAGTAGTAGCAATAATAATGTGTTTATTAAGCAGATTAGGTTAGATTAACCGTTAAATATTAGTCAAAATTCACACAGGTTTCGCCGCATGTGTCTTTTTCGCAGTTTGTGCAACGTGCATAGAAACTAAAACGCCAGTTTGTTAGGCTACCAAGTCTTTCGCCGGCTTAATTAACAAGTTATTAGTAAACAACTTTAACTCTCTTAAAAAAATTCAAGCAAGTTAAGTTTTCTGTAAAGCGCTATCTTTGAATCACAGTAGACAGAATATACCAGTAAGCTTATCACAGGTCATTTCTGGTCTTCGTTCTCGGTGCGAACAAAAAGCTCCTCCCACTTATTTCTGCATTAGCGGGAATGCGGGTTAGTCTGTTTCCGACTGTTTCAATGCACTTTGATGGAAACAATCGGAAACAGACTAACCTGCATTCCCGCTAATCTGACTTCGCCTATGTTTATATCTGCAAAAACTTTCTCCGGAGCACTCGCACCCCGGTCCGGGTTTTTATAATGGGTGAGATAGAGAATGATCATACTGGATAATTATATGAACTGTGCTTTGAATGCAGAAATGTGATTTTGTTTGCTGTAATTCTCCTCTATAGGATTCCAATGTTTCGCTGCACTTGTGTTTTTCTCTCATTTTGCTTGAACGACGGCTTAAATCCAAGGAAAAAGTAGTTTTTAGATATATTTTCGCCTGTAATTCCTTAAAAGCTGGTATTTTCATGTTAATTTTCACATTCTGGGGCTTGGCAAGGGGTTTAAATTCCTCGAAAAGCCGTGTTAATGGTTCAATTGTTAAAGTGTGATTTCAAACTAAACAGGGAAAAATACCCCGCTCGTTGGATGAATTTAGAAGCGAGAACGGACATATTAGAAAAGAAATCTAAAAATATTAGTGAGCTATTGCGGAAATAGCAAACAAATTTTGGGGGAAATTATAATAATCTTTAGTACGTGCCTATTTCAGAAACTGATTTTGCTTTTAATTTATTTCGCTGATTTAGCTTCTTTTTTTTGGATTTGCATCGTGTCTCGCTGAGAAATAATTTGATTCTAAACAGGTTAATTCCGCGTTCAATGTGCTTATTCAACTTGATTTTTATCAGTTTAAGTATCTAATAGGCAGTTACAGTTATTTGATTAATGCCTAAGACCATAACTGAAATTTATTGCAATTAATTATTTGCTTTTTCTGGTTCAGAGCTCTGCAATTGGTCCTTTTGCAGACTTATAAAAATGATTAACAAAAACAAAAAGAAACTTTCTGATGCAATTAAAGAGCGAAGCTAAAAATTAAGACGAATAAACATCATTGCTTCGCAGTTTATGCATCATGTATGCAAACTGAAAGACAAATTTATGGGGCTCTCAATAGGAAAAATTACTGGCAATAAAACCAGTAATTAACCTTACTACAAGGTTTTTACAATAAAACCTTTACTGGAAATGAAATTAACAAGTTTTTAATCTACAATTTTATTTCTCTAAATAAAACTCTAGCAAGTTTAGTTTTCAGTAGAGCGCTAGCTTCGAATGCAGAAATGTAATTTTTTCTGTTCAAGGCGGGGAACTGCAATTCTCCTGTATTAGGTTTTAGACCAGGGGAATTATTAGGTCTTAACCTTGTTATATCTTAGACCTTTGTTTAAAAAAAAAAATGGCCGAAGTGAATGAAAGTCATTGGCGATTAAAAAGATCAAAGAAAAGAGCATGATGTTAACTTTTAGTTGGAAAGACGAGGCTTAGAAATATATTTTGATTGATAATTGTTTGATTAATTGTTTGACAAAATACTTAATTGTTTGATTTTTAAAAATACACTGTAATGAGGAGAAATGCCCCCTCTGCTACGACGTCTGTCCTTCAGCGGCATTTTTTTCAGCTTGTAACTGGTTCTTCTTGTAAACAAATGAATTCCTAAATCCTGGCGTGTAGCAAGCGAAAAATAATATTGACAGGTTCATTACACTTGATGACCTTTTCGGTCTTGGTAAATTTACGGGGTTGTTTGTGCCCCGTTAATTTATTGATTCCCCGTTCAATTGAACGTCTATAAAGCAGAATTGAGAAATAGTTGGTAATCTCGATAAATCCGTGACTCTGGTTGGCATCAAAATTAGCATAACTTATTCGGTTTTTCTTCACAAGATTTACTCCACCATCTATAGCTCAATGGCATGTCTTCGTGTATCGCACTGATCATAGGTTCGTCCCATTGTCATTTCAATGTCTTAGGACATACACACGGCTTTACAGAACATACATACTAAATAGAATTGATGGTTTTTTTTTATAGAAGACTAACACAATCCGGGGTGTCGTTTGGGGATATCAAAGGGGGCAGTTAAAAGGCCCCCCCCCCCAATAAAAATGCTGGAGATTCGCTCCTGTACACAATACCCTCGTTATGTTTACAATTATCCCATTAATTCACCCCTCCTACCTACAAAAAAAAACATCATAGTCAAAGCATCTGAGAAGCTGATATTCCAGGAAATATGCAAGGTCTATTTTGTGGGAGGTCAAATATAATTTATATTGATTTTATGCTTACTCTAGTGATAAACACACTGTAAAGGAGATTTTATTGAATTTTCTAGGTAATTGAATGTATTTACATCTGATGCGTATAATCTGTGTACAAAATGAAGCTGAACACACTGCGCAGTCTGCTCACAGGCCTTTGGGGTACTTGTGTATTATACAGAACACACTCAAGAAGTTTGCTCTGTTAGGTCTTAGAAAAAACCGGTTTGTCTGTCTGCATTCGGTTATAATTAGCTTAGTATTTATGAAAATAAATCCGATTAAGGTATATTTTAATTAAATATTTAATATATAGAGGTGGGTATCTAATTAATGTGTTTCTGGGTGACATAATTCTCCATTCTAGTTCCCATAATTTTGTTAATAATTATTATTAATATCGTTAATATCGTTTAACGATATTATTATTAATATCGTCATTATGTTAATATCGTATTTTGGTACATTTCACCAGGATTAACCTAGCTTCACTTCTCGGGTGTGTTCTGTATAATACACAAGTACCGCTTTTGGTTTTAAAAACAATTATGTTTACAAATAGTGTCTTAAGATTTACAATAAACTACACAACACATTCTGCCTCGGGTAGGAACGCAAATTACTATATGGCAGGGGGAAATCACCCCCTTTAGATATTCTTTCACCCCTCTCTCGAATTAATTGTATTCTGAGATCATGTAACCCCAACAGTTTCGAGTATGATTTTTTGTTATAATTATGATTTTATCCTTTTAATGTTATATACCTTGTTATTCATACAGTATAAATTACCTACCACTTAGTTATGCTCAATTGGATTTTTGTTAGTTATCCCCCACTTAAGGCAGTTTATTGGAAAATGAGTCTACCCCTCCACGATGTTTTCATTCCGCCAATGGACTCGCGCCAAAAATTATGCCGAGCCAACCAGATAAAATCATATTACTGTCATGTCGCTGCAAAAACTATCCGGAACAAAATATTCGCAATTTTTGTGGGCTAAAACGTGTCGGCGCTTTTCATTTTCGGGACTGTTCTTCATATCTCATTGTTATAGAAGTTTTTTTTGAATTAGATAATTTTTTGCTGCTCGTTTGTGATTCACTCCATCTTTTCATGGTTTTGTTGACAAACTCAATCAAATAAATGAATAAATAATAAAATTTTCAGTAATATATTCTTTTAGAGTAGTTATGCTGCAATTGTTAATAACAATGTTAATTAGATTAACATTAATTTGTGCAAGAATTTTTTTTTCATTGTCGCTGAAATCCCGAGGCTAGAATTCTTTCATGAAAAACTAGTGAAAGGCACACACACCTTACATTAGCAAAGACCTTGCCGTATTCAATTTGACTAAATGAATTTCGGCAAGAATAATTATCAAGTTACGGCCAAGGTTTGAAAAAGAATGGAAGCTATTTACTCTCTACTTTTCTTTTGAATTATTTGCGTAACTGTCTTTCTTGTTTTGAAAAGTCTTTTTCAAAAAAAAATCTTTCTTTTGAAAAGTCCTTAAAGTGTTGAGAACGTTGGCTTTGGAAATTACCACTGTCATTCTTAAAATACCAAGGAGAGTGAAAATGGACTTTGGTTAATTATTTGAATTCGAAAAGTAGAAATTTACATAACCATATATATTATAAACAAATAGGAAATAACGGGGAATTCAATGGTACTTGTCAAGAATCCGGGTACACACGCCAGAAGTAAAGTTTCGTTAGTGCTAATGAAATAAACAGAATAGGATAAAAATATAATAGCTTATGAACAAATTTGGGCTATATGTTTGCACATTAGGGGGGGGGGGGGTTAAAGCATAATATATATTAAATACGTAACCTAATGTAACCTAACTACATTTTATTGCCCCTAACCCCCAAAAAACTAAAGTTTAAATCTTTGTCACGGAGTGAGCAACACCTCACAAGCCAGAGAAAACCTGTCATTTTATTGCCCCTAAACCCCAAAAAACTAAAGTTTAAATCTTTGTCACGGAGTGAGCAACACCTCACAAGCCAGAGAAAACCTGTTTATCAACAGCAGCTTTGAGATTTCGATGTGGTCTTTCTCGCGTTTTTACCTGGATCCTATACAGGTACCAATTCAATTGTAATAGAAAAAGTTCCTAATGCGATTGTGCAGTTTTTCGCAGAATGAGGTGACAAATTTAAAAAAAGAAGTGGGGATGGAAAATCAACAAAAAAAAAGCAAAAACAGGTAACGCCCAAAATCTGAAGAAGGTGTAAATTTCTTTTGAAGGTGTAGTTTGAATTTTTACGGACAAAAAGTGCTGTCAAACTTAACGAACCAGTGTTGCCTATTTATTTTCACGGTTCATCGTGACAACAATGACAAAAATGCGATAGTACCCTAAAAATTTCGTAATTTTGAAACAACCGAAAGAAAAATCTCTGAAAATTGCAGCTTTTAGGTATGATCAGACCTGAAATAGTTCTAAGGTGCAAAACATTTTCTTTACTTTGATGTTCTTGGTATTTCAAGTTTAATGTCATAGGAAACATTTGCCTGATTTTTAGCCTGCATTCTGAAAACTCTAATCCATATTCATTCTCAAACTTTTATAAGTATTTTTTTACGTGTTGCCTTAAAACTATATAAACGCCCAGCTCAACTTTTGATTATTTCCCTTTTTCAAATTCGGTATTATGTTATATTTTTCTGTTACTCAATAAACACATACTCTGTCAAAAAAGGCTGCTGACATTAACCGGTCAAACTAGAGGAAGCAACAACAAGTCGGAGAAAACTTGTGTGGTTTTTTCTCAAAGCTGTAACCAGTATTTTTGTTTGGGAGGGGGGGTGTTTTTTTCGGTGGAGGGTGGTACAAAAATTCATTTTTGTACTGGTGCATTAGATGGTCACTGCTATGCAAAGAAACCAGTCACGAAAAAAACCCGCCAGACGGGTCACCGCTATAGAGTAAAGCAATGCAAAGAGTAGTTTTCATTGCGTTTACGATATTTAAACTGTTGTTTTTTGGGTTTAGGGTGGGGGGAGGCACCTAGGTTACGTTATGTATTTAATATATGCTATCTTTTCCCCCCAGCCAGCCCCCCCCCCCCCCCCCTAATGTGCATATATATAGCCCAAATTTGTTTATAAACTATTATATATTCATTCTATTTTGTTTTATTTCATTAGCATTAACCAAACTTGACTTTTTAGAAGTGACCATCTAATGCACCAGTACCTTATTTTTTTTACTTTTAATGCGTGCGACAAAAATTTCAGGGGGGGATTCAAATCAGTACCCTCGGGAGTCAGCGCTTACCTCCTCGTAACATACCCCTGCAGGAATACACTCCCTACTGAAAATTTCCCCATTAATCCCCCCCATGCTGGTTTGTCTCCAATCACTATTGACTTATAAAAAAAGGACTTAGAACTCTCAAAAAATGTCCGTATGTTTCCCAATAACAAATACTATCTTGTAGCAATGAACAAATAGCCCGAACTTACGGCGCTTTCCCTAAGGGATGTGGGGGGTCTTTTCATCCTGAGAGGCATATTTATTGGACCTTTCAATTATGATGACCAAATGGCTCTCTTAGAATTTTATTCGGATGTCTTTAAGGGAAAGGGGGGATAGGGAGTGGGGTAGTTACCCTCCATTCTGTTTGGCCACTTAAAAAGGCATCTAAACTTTTAATTTTTGTTTGAAGAAGCCCTATCCCCATCTTCTAGGATCCTTCGTTTGATACGATCATTCCTGGGAAAAAAACAACAACAAAGAACACATATCCATGATCTTTAAATAACGACGAAGACAACATTGCTTCTCCTGTAAAAACTTGGGTCTGTATTAATTTTTCAATTTCTGTTTGAAGATCTCATTTTATTCTAAGTTTGATTTTACTTATCTACGTAGATTGCTGTGGACGGCTCTTGAATGTATTACTGAAATATTTTCGAGGTCTAAACAAATTTCACTGTCTTAGGTAAATTCCCTGCTGTTTTACTTACTGTTCTTTTTATCCATGATGTTTTACTTACTGTTCTTTTTGTCCATGATCATTCTTTGGCAAAAAAATACACAATTCTTAACATTTGGATATAAGAACTTTAAACTTCTACAATATGACTCTCTGATTGTTTTGTAGTTAGGGAGGGAAGGAGTGCTTCAAATGGTGCCTTTTAATGCCAAAACATTCCAACTCTCTTTGAGCTTTTAGAAAAATACAGAATTAATTCTAAGAGAGAGACAAGGGGAGGGTGGAGGTAGAATTTGATATATAATACAAGGGCCTTTTTCAGGACTTTTGTTTGGAGCCTATTCCTTTCAAAGGAGGGGGGGGGGCAAAAAACACTTAAAATCGCATCAAAAATGTGTTTTTATGCATTTTCCCAAGTCGGACAAACATTTACAACCCTCGTTGAGCCTTTGGGTAAATACAGAATAAGTTATAAGGAAGGGGCGGGTGGATTGGTAGGTGGAAATTGATAATTAATCCCTTCTAACTTCCGGGAATGTTTTTAGTCTACGCTATTATTACGAAAGGAAAAAGTAATATCGTACTCTAAAATGAGATTGATGTATTCTGTATAGGAAGGGGGACTGATCCTTCTTCATCTCCACCTCCACCTCATGGTCTTAGAAGCTTCAAAGGACGCTCATTCGATTAGAAATTGATAATCTTGAAAGTAATTGGAGACCAACCAGCCCTTGTCCTAAAACTGTTTTTGATATCTGGTCCTTTTGTTACCCCTTAGGACTCCGATCCACATTTTGAGGTACGGTACATATTTCGTACTTTTTCTTTGGCTACTCAGTTCCGCGTGTGGAGGAATTTTCAATGGGGAGAGAAATTACTGGAGGAGGGGATTTTCCAGGAAAATATTCTGCGGGGGAGAATTTCTCAGGGGAATTTTCAGTGGAGGATATTTTCTGGGGGCATATTTGGGACTTGGGGGTATTTTACTGGGCGGAGTATTTTTCAGGGGATAATTTACCATGGGGGGATTATTTTTCTATGGATATTTCCCACGGGAGTATTTTTTTTTTTTTTTTTTTTTTTTTTGGGGGGGGGGGGTAAAACCCAGAACCCCCTTACTTTATAACGATTTGCTTATTGTGTTTTGTAGTTAACTAATCACATCATTCTGCATACCTAGCAAATCAATTTTATTGCAGCTAAAAACTAGAGTCTCTTTAATATAGATCTAATTACAGTGAATTTATGATGAACCAGGGGGGGGGTATTCGTAAATACAAAAATATATATAGATTTATGCAGGTCTTATTAAAATTCTTGCTTTTGCGGCAAGTTAATCCTTATCAAGCGCATATAGATCCCTTAATAAAATTTAGACTGAATTGGAAATGAAGAACTATCTTTCTGCTGCGTACAGCCTGCCTATCTTACAACATTACTTTCTTTCAAATCTGAGACAGCAGTCTATTCTTTCAAAATTTCAACCTCAAGTTCAACAGTTTCTCTATGGTTTCAATTTATTTAAATGCCATCTATGAAATATCTGGCGGCAAATTTGAAGTTTCAGCAAGGAGTGAGCTTTCTGAAAATTATGATGGATGTATTGATTGAGGATTTACCTAACTCTGATGAAGATGATAATGTTTATGAAATTCTTGTCAGAAAGAATACAAAAGTTCAGAAGAAAAAGAGGTCTATTAATGATACGCTGTTAGAACAAAGTGTCAATGGCTTTAGAAACAACTTGAAAAAAGAGGCTGAAGAATTTGGTGAACTATGCTTTATTAAGAAAGAACACCAAGAAATAGTAAGAGAAACTGTTATTTTAGTATTAAATTTAGTGGTTTTGTTATATATGGGAAAAGACTCATTTTCTGAAGTAGCCTAGGCCTAGCCTAAACTGGCCCAGGTCTGATATCAAACTTAGCCTAGCCTATTACTTTATTGCATTCAAAAGGGTAGACGTTGAATTGTTTACATTAATTGGTTAGGTATAAGGTCAAATTCTACTTTTGGCTATCTTGGAAAGGGGCTAGATTAGGAAAATGAAACTTTCAAGGATAGGTATACAGGCTAAAGTAGGCATATGTCCTGGGCAGGGGTGTAGCTACAGTATTTTTATTGAGGGGGCAAGAGTGCTATTCAAGAGGTAATGAAGAAAAGATGGTAAATATATACCAAATCATATTATTGAGTTAGGAATAAATTGAATACACCATTTGATGTCTTTTTTTTTATGCTGATTACAAATATAATAATCTTCTATTGGAAAGGAATTTTAGCCCCCCCCCCCCCCTATATATGCCAATTCAGGGTATATATTTCTACATTAGGGGGGGGGGTGGGGTTAAACTTTAAAATTACCTCCCACTTACATCAGAAACAAAATTTGCCCCCCCCCCTAATGTAGAAATATATACTCTGAATTGGCATATATGGGTGGGGGGCTGAAATTCATTTCTGATAGAAATGATTATTATATTCATAATCAGCATAAAAAAGGCATCGAATGGTGTATTCAATTTATTCCTAACTCAATAATATGATTTGGTATATATTTACCAAAAAGACAACATTAATGTAAAACATTAGCAGCCAACATAAAAACATTGATTTTTTTGTTAACAAGCAGACAACAGTAGTATAGCATAAACAAGCTTTCAAGTGAGCATTTGGTAAATATATACCAAATCATATTGTTGAGTTAGGAATAAAGTGAATACACCATTTGATGCCTTTTTTTATGCTGATTACAAATATAATAATCATTTCTATCAGAAATGATTTTCAGCCCCCCCCCCCCTAACCTAACCCCCACCCCCATATGTGCAAATATGTATCCTGAATTGACATATATAGGGGGGGGGGCTAAAATTCATTTCCAATAGAAATGGTGTTTATATTCATAATCAGCATAAAAAAAAGGCATCAAATGGTATTTTCACTTTATTTGAAACTAAATAATATGATTTGGTATATATTTACCAAGCATTTTATACACTTGGCTTTTTATAGCCAGATTTGCCACTAATTATGCTATCATATCCTCTCTCCAATTCCTCCAGCACAGGGTGCTTAATCTCATAATTGAACCAAGCACTACCCTAATAGCCCCAGGTATTGCATTGTTCATTTGCTTGTAATTTTGAATGGATACTGACTCGGTAAGATTTAATTTGTTGTACTAAACTTTTAAGACATAATTTATCAAAATATTATTTATGATTTTATATTAAATTGATTGTTTTGTGGATTCACTGATTTATGTTAATAAATAGTATTGATATCAGTAGGCTACACAAAGCCAAAACAAAAATAATAGGCAGCACAAATAATGCTGTCTAAGCAAAGATACAGGACAAGTAAAAGTGTTACCACATATTGTGTACCATTATATTTTTACATATTCACCACACTTGAATAGTGACCATATTTCAAATTTGAAAGTAGCCTACTCAAAAAATAAAGTTAGAATTATTAACTTATTTGTTGGGCACTGATTGACAAAGAATATCCATAAAGTCTGAACAATTCTTGACATCATTGTTACAGAAACCTTAAGTTAACTAAAAATTGCCAGGGATGCCAATTGGAAGGGAAAATTGACTCATGGAGTTTGAAAATTACCTTCCCTTTGTATCTTGGTAAAAAACAAACAAATTCTATAAAACTTACACAAAAGTTTTTCTTGTGTAAATCAGGGTATGGGGGTATACATTTGTGGAGGGGGTTATGCTGAATACTGTTTTTATGTCTATACTTCCCTTCACAAGCCAAGCTTCATCCTGCATGATGCTTATATGTGCACACAAAATTTCAAAATTGTGAGAATAATATTCATATTTTGTTTAAACTCACTTTATTTTATTCTCAGCAGACATTTTGTACAGCATATTGATTCAGAGATAAATGTCCCACAAGTAGTGCTGGCATTGTGTGACATGCAACTAATTTCAGTAATGATTCTTAGCAGAAGCTGGTTAAAACAAATATTTAGAAAAGTGAAAATAGCATGAAGTCAGTATGGTATTGGCAGTTCAACATATGTGGTTTAGTACTGTATGCCTTAGTACTATTTGTAAATCCAAAACATAAAGAATAGGACATCATCAGCATTTATTAGAAATTTCAAGGACAAATAAGAGAATCAGGGTTTCAATTAAATACTGGAAATAAAAATTAAAGCAATTGAAGGATTCCTGGAGTAAATCCCCCTCTGCCAAATTCTATGACTAAACTACAACCAATTTGACCAGTCTAGCTATTGTATGAATATCATTATAAAAAGCCCTAAGACTTATTTTATTTTTTAATGATTTCTTTCTCATTCA
Source organism: Artemia sinica (assembly GCA_027921565.1). Classification (NCBI taxonomy): domain Eukaryota; kingdom Metazoa; phylum Arthropoda; class Branchiopoda; order Anostraca; family Artemiidae; genus Artemia; species Artemia sinica. The sequence goes on along the minus strand of CM051264.1, from coordinate 65,631,991 downwards.
GGAAATTATATTCACTGTATATCTGCCTTTTTATTCTTCAATGATTCCAATTCTTTCTTATTTGCAGATGTAATGGTTGTATATATTTCCACTTTTGGAAGTTTTAAAACATGAGAATCTAATCTTGAACTGATAGATTTTAGGAAGTAATAGCACCTTAAATATCAGGAAAAAAATTATATGAGCAAATGTGGTGAAACAGGAAGCATAGAACATTTTTCAGTTTTGTCATTTACTAGGGTCACATTTTTACTTGATGACAAGATTTTAAAGGCATTATATTTGGAAAAATATTAATATAGAATACATCATGAAGTGGACTATACCCCTATTTTTCTTGTTTTCCTTATGTTCAAAACGAGCATGGATTAATTAAAAACAATTTATCTGCTCAAAGTAAAGAGAGCAAATTTGACACTTAAAACAAGCTTTTAAACAGTTTTATAGCTACTTAATAAATTGTAGTTTTTTCATAATTATTTTTGACCTCCCCCCCCCCTTCAATAATGCCACTGGTCCTGGGAAGGTATTTTGAAGTGCCTATCTTCACTCCTTCTCCCTCTAGAGGGTCCTGATCTTTGAAAATCTGTGTGTAATAAAAGTGAAACCTTGTAAAATAGATCTTCTGCTTAAATGAAGTAAAACAAAATTTGTTTTCAGCTTCACAACTTTCCTCAATTCCAATTTATAAGGTTTTTCAGATACGCAAATACATTTCCTAAATTGAAAAAAAAATTGATATGGCTCAAAAGGCTACTCAAATAACAGGAATTGCATTTTCAGAATTAAAGCCAGAAAAAACAAAACTGATAACTGAAAATTAAGGTAAAATGTTGTTTTGTCAAAATTTCAATAGGTATAGACCTGTCATGTAGGCAAATTTCAGGACCCTCTAGAGGGAGAAGTAGTAGAGATAGGTACTTTAAAATACCTTCCTGGGGCATACTTCAGCCTCTAGACTAGACCCATCCCTGAAAGTTTCATTTTCCTAACATAACCCCTTTCCAAGATAGCCAAAAGTAGCTTCAGTAGAATTTTACCAGGTATAATTTGAAAACACCATTCAATGGATTTGTTTATGCTCATTCCAGATATACTAGGCCAATTGCTTCCTTTGCCAATTTTATTTTCAACTCTTAAAGGGGCCCTTAAATGGGCTAAGCAAAACCCAGTAGGGGCTTCCCAGCTGCCATTGAGCCCAAACTTATCCTCTATGATGCTATAATGTAACTGAATGCCTCAATCAAAAGCATCAAGATGAAATCTCTAATATTAGACAAGAACTGGCAGAGAGGGTAACACATTCCCAAATGCAGGAGTATGTTGACTCAGCCTACCTAGAGTTAAACAAGCGCCTGCAAACAGTTGAGGCCAGAACCCAACCAGCAGCAACAAACTGGCAACAAAATGAATCTGTGACAAGCGAGCACCTGTTCATTAATACTGAAAAAGAGAAAGAAAATTTAACATTGTAGTTTGAAAGCTGGAGGAACCTGCATCACAGTCTACTGAAGGAAAAATTTCACTTGGCACAAAAAATGTAGAAAGTATTATTGTGAATGATCTTGGATTGCCCAAACCAAAGATTGTAAAGGCTGTTAGGCTAAAGACCACCAGGCAACACAAACCAAGCACAACTACACGCTGGACCCCTCTTCTCATCCAGGTTGATAATTCCCAACTTTCATTAAAAAAAACAGATAGTTCAGAAATCATAGGAAAAGCATGAGCTGATCAAAGTATACTTTAGAAACAACATTCCCCAAAAGCTAAGAAAACTAAGCAGCCAAGATACTGTAGAAACAACTAGAAACCATATAGGCTCTGGCGGGGTAAAAAACAGCAACCAAGCAAAAAACAGACAATCCCTGACAGCAAGCCCAAGTAGGAGCAAACAAGAAACTTGAATAAACCCTTCCCTAGAGGTATTGACAAGGGGCGGAAAAATTCTACTTCAAAAAATTTAACAGACAAAGGCTCAAGGCTGCATGTAAATAGTAGTAACTCAAGCTGTATTATTGTAATACTGACCAGTTGCTTCCTCAAATGATCAAGCTTAAGCTAACTGTAGCAAGTTTGTGTCCTGATGTAATTTGTATTACTGAAGTAAACCCCAAAAATGGCAAACCAATTGAGCAATGTGAGATCCAGATAGACAGCTACAACCTGATAAGTAATCCCAAATCAACCGGCAGGGGGTTGCCATATACACAGCCAAATATCTCTTAGTGGAATCATGCTCAGTACACTATCAAACCATACCTGGTGCTAAATTTGTTACTGTAAATATTGCAACAGGAAGTGACAGTTTCACAGTGTGTTGTGTCTACTCTACTGCTCACCATCTTGAGGGGCTGATAGAAAGAAACTTGCCATTGAGGAAATAAGAGCAGAATTTACCAGGCAAGCGGAAATCCTGGAACAAGCAGTGTACATTGTGGGTGACTTTAATCTGCCAGAATTAACATGGACTGCTGCAGATGTGGACACCCATCTCTTTAAGAATGTGCTAAATGAGTGCCACCTGTCCCAATTAGTCCAAGAGCCAACACGTTTCAGAGATGGTCAAAAGGAAAATATTCTTGATTTGTTCCTAACCAATCAGTCTGAGACAATTATTGAAATAGCAGTCACAGTACCCCTGGGGAGGAGTGACCACTATAGCATATCAGCAGAGATTAGACTAAACTCTGCAAAGCCAAACAAATATACAAAGAAGACCATAACCAGGTTAGATGCAGCTAAGTACCAGAGCATGATACAAAGTGTAGACTGGGAATGCATGAGGTTTGAAGATGATGTAAACAAACAGCTACAATTAGTCACTGACATCATTAAAACAGCATTTGCTTGCTGCTCAGTCACTAGTGAGAAAACAGTCCCCAAAACTCTACCAAAATTAGACCCCAATATGAAGCAACTGATTAACATTAAACAAGAGAAGTTTAAAAAATTAAGGAAATTCAGGAGCAAGGAGAGCAAAAAAGCATACTGACAAGCTAGCAATAAACTCTGCAGTGAATCCAGAAAAGTTGAAAAGGAGCAGGAAGTACAAGGGGGACAAATGCAGTGCTTCCAACTACAGGCCAATAAGCCTAACTTCCCAGCTCTCCAAGATTATGGAAAAATTAGTCCATGACAAGATTATGAATTTTGTATCTGAAAATCAACTGAATAGTGCAGAACAGTTTGGCTTCATGCTAAGAAGCAACTGCACAAATCAGCTCCTGGAAGTTTTGGACGAGTGGACAACATCCCTGGAAAGTGGCCTGAGTATTCTGGTGGTTCTGTTTCATGTAGAAAAGGCCTTTGACAAAGTCCCCCATAGCACCCTACTCTCACGACTTCATTCCTTTGGTATATGATTTTGTGAATATCTTCCTTTCTACTTGACCATAGCCAGATTGTTAAAGTAGAAGACACATTGTTATCAAAAGCAAGTTTACCAAGTGGTATCATCCAGGGGAGCGTAACAGGGCCACTACTCTTCATCCTCCACATAAATAGCATAACTGAGGGTATCACCAGCTGTGTCAAGCTCTTTGCAGATGACACAAAGCTTTTCAGGCCAGTGGCAAAACAAGAAGATTTAACCATCCTGCAAAGCAACATTAACATGTTGATTAGGAATCTTGAGAGCCTAGGATTAAGCTTCAATGCTAAAAAGTGCAAGACATTATGGATTGGACCCAAGCCAAAAATCATCAATGACACCCTCACATTAGCAAGAACAAACACTGTCTCAGTCATATCACACACCGATTGTGAAAGAGACTTGAGGATTTTTATAGACTCAGGGCTAAAATTCCACCAACACACAGATCTCATTGCAAATAAGGCAAGCAGGCTGGTTGGTCTAATCAGGCGGTCTTTCAGGCATTTAGGCACTAAAGCATCCACTAGAACCAAGTCCAACAAATTCTTCTGTAGTCAGACTGTCTATACTAGGGGTAATTTTGCAAAAATCCAGAAACAAACAGCATCAACTAGACAGAGATCTTCTTTCTGGGCAGTTAGAGCAGTTAAAGACTGGAACTCGTTACCCAAAGAAGTAGTGTCGGCACCAACTCTAAACAGCTTCAAAAACCATCTTGACAAGCATCTACAGAAAGAAGTGTTTATTCATAATACATAATATAGAAAAGTGATATGATTTTGTGCACTAGGCGCACTATGTTGAGCCAAGATTAGAGAGTGCCACAACAGGATATGATATCAAACAGTTCGTGGTAACAAACTGTAAGTAAGGAGCGACCCGGCTCAATGGTAACTGAAACTCTAGAAAATCGGTATTATGATACAAATAGATACATCAAAAAAATCAGATTTTAATGCTGATTTCAAATATATAAGTTTCATCAAGTTTAATCCTACCCATTAAAAGTTACGTGCCTGGGAAAATTTGGCTGATTTTCGAAAAAAAGGGGGAAAGACCCCTAAAAGCTATAGAACCTTAATGAAAATCACACCATCATATTCCGCGTATCAGAGAACCCTACTGTAGAAGTTTCAAGCTCCCATCTACAAAAATGTGGAATTTTGCATTTTTTGCCAGAAGAAAGATCACGGGTGCGTGTTTATTTGTTTGTTTTTTTTTTTTTTTCCAGGGGTGATTGTATCGACCCAGTTGTCCTAGAATGTCGTGGGAGGGCTCATTGGAATGGAAATTGAAAGTTCTAGTGCCCTTTTTAAGTGACCAAAAAAAATGGAGGGCAACTAGGCCCCCTCCCACGCTCATTTTTTTCCCAAAGTCATCTGATCAAATTTTTGAGATAGCCATTTTGTTCAGCATGTTCGAAAATATTAGAAGTATGTCTTTTAGGATGACTTAATCCCCCGAAGTTCCTGGGGGGAGGGCTGAAAGTTATGAACTTTACCCAATGTTAACATATAGTATTGGTTATTTGGAAGTATACAGACGTTTTCAGGGGATATTTTTCCTGGTAGTGGGGGGGGGGGTTGGGGGTTATGTAGGATGATCTTCCCATGAAGGAAGTTTTCATGGGGGAAGGGACATTGCTATGAAGGGGACGCCGGACTAAGCGGTCATTTTTAAAGAACTGGAACACAATTCGAACTTTCGCTTAAAGAGCAAGGTATTGGACTAGGGGGCGAACCCCCTAATAAACATATTCAAAATATATGAATATAGAAGTTCGTTACGTAAGTTAATTCGTAAGTTACGTATATTTATTACTAATAAAAACGTTCGTAAATAAAATTAAACAAGTTTCGAGAAAGCCGTTTAACTAAATAAAAGTAAATAATATGAAAATTTGTTTTAATTATTCATGTACGGTGAGCCAAGATCAAAACCTGCATTTATTCAAAAACGTTCAAAAATTAAATAAAAAACAAGTTTTTAAACTGAAAGTAAGGAGCGACATTAAAACTTAAAACAAACAGAAATTATTCCGTATATGAAAGGGACTGTCTCCTCCTCAACGCCTCGCTCTTTACGCTAAAGTTTGACTCTGTCTCACAACCTTATTTTTTAAAACAATAAAAAACTTTAGCGTAAAGAGCAAGGCGTTGAGGAGGGGACAGTCCCTTTCATATATGGAATAATTTCTGTTCGTTTTAAGTTTTAATGTCGCTCCTTACTTTCAGTTTAAAAAAACTTGTTTTTTTTATTTAATCCTAGTAAGAGGCACTGTTCCTGTAAGTTACCTTTAGAAAATGGGTTAAAGGTTTAAAATAACAGCTCCCCAGAAGCAGACATGCTAGAAAAAAAGAAAAACATTTTTAGATTGCTAATTCATGCTCACTATTATGATTTTGTCTGTTTTTTTTTGACAATTCATTCCCTGCCCCCCCCCCCCTGATGATTGATGATATCATACAGAGCTAGAATTAAGTTTCTTCTCAAGGGGCAAATGTAGACTTGCTACCCCCCTGTTGCATCCTCAATACTGTAAGTGTTACAATTTTTGCCCATAAATATTGCAATTTTAACTTGTTTTGCTGCCATTACAAGCAGTTCCTCCCATAAATGCAGGCCTGATCTCATACAACTCTATGCAATGTATAAAAAAATTAATTTCTTATTTTATAATCTGCAGTACATTTACATTAATTAGATTCTCATGTTGCATTCTATCATTATTCACAATTTTAAGTTATTTAACATAGTATTTGTTATCCAGCATTCAGCACAATCACTCAGTATAAACTGGATATATCTAAGTACACCCAGAGTGACCAGTTTAAAAAAGATCAATTGATGGAAATAGCAACAAGCAATTATATTTTTAGGGCTATATATATTTCCATCAGGGGGGGGGGTATATTGACAGAATGCTAACTAATATGTTGAAAGGTTCATAAAATAAGGAATCTAAGGGAACAATTTTTGTTTTATGTTCATTTTATATACAGCCTAAGGCTGTGTAAAGGGGGGGGGGGGCAGGTGCATAGTTTGTTATGGGACAGGGGGTGAGCAACTGCTCCCACCAATCCCTAGTTTGCCCTCCCCCAGCTGAAATTTACTATCTTCAAAAACCTTGTCAAAACTAAGAGAGGTTTACATAATTCAAGCATCCACAGAAACAGATCAGTTTTTTTAGTATAATTTTGCCTTTATGGTACTATATTGCAAATTTTTCACTTGGTCATTTTCACTTGACTAGGGAAAATTTGCTCCAACTTTTTCCCTCCCCAGGATTGTCACAAAATTATGCCCCCAAGGAGGTGGGGGGAGGGGGTGAATTTTCAAAAATATAAACAAAACCATGAGAAATAGCATTTCCTTCTGGATAGGAAATGCTATTTTCCTCTCCAAAAATTTATTAAGAGCTATTCCAAAAACTCTTAAAAATTGTTGATGATCAGAAATACTAATATGCAAACAAACACATAAAAATGGTAAAATTCTAGTTTTGGGACTTTAGCTATTTTAGAGATTAGAGTTGAGTTAGGCAAATGAGACTTTTATGAATGAATCTAGGGCTAAAAATGCACCTTGGGAAGGTATTGCCCAGCTATTATGTCTATCCTTTTGTTATTTCCCAGGTAATATACCCACCTGATAATGTCTGAAATTATTTATTCTATAGAATGTAAGGCACTGTTCTAAAACCCAGGACACACGTGAGAAGTGAAGTTTGGTTAATGCTAATGAAATACAACAAAATAGGATTAAAATATAATAGTTTATGAACAAATTTGGGCTATCTATTTGCAAATTAGGGGGATGGGGGTAAAGCATAGCATATATTAAACACATAACCTAACCCAACCTAGGTACCTTTTATTCCCCCTAAACCCCAAAAAACTTAGCTTCCATGTTCATTCAATCACTTATCATTGTAGACTAACAGGTTTTTATCTGATGTTAGCATTATCACTTCTCGCATGTGTCCTGGATTTTAGCTCAGTACCAAATGTAAAAATGATATCCACCTATACTTAAGTATTATCCAACTTGTTAGCTATTAAAAAAAAATATTTTAAGCCAACAAGAGAACAAATTGAGATCCAAAAGAAAAATAATTTATCTTGATAGCCAGACACAGAAAAACATAAGAGCCAACTTAACCTCTCTAATCAGGTGGATATATGCTAAAAATCTGTAAATAAAATATATTAGAAGGATAAAAACATCTTTATATTTAAGAACTATCTCCTGTCTAGGGAGATATTATGCCTCTGAAATAGAGCTTTTCAAAGGCAAGGTGACAACCTGGGCAGCTGCCCAGGAACTGTTGCTGGGGGTTTGCCCACTTTGACAAAGTTTTCGCTTTGGTATGGCTTTTTCGCGTATATTTGAGTCAGGAAGGGGTGACTGGAACCTGAAAAAGAAAAATATGAAATATTAGCCATTTGCCCAAGAACAATCTTTTTGAAATAAAATATAACTTACTTACGTGAAACTAAAGTTGTTTTCTTCTTTATTCACTCAGAGGAAACCTTAAAAAGAAAAATGTCAAATATTATTCATATGCTTAAGAACAATCTTTTTGAAATAAAATATAACTTACTTACGTGAAACTAAAGTTGTTTTCTTCTTTATTCACTCAGAGGAAACCTTAAAAAGAAAAATATCAAATATTATTCATATGCTTGGAGCTAAGAAAGAACAATAAGTGAAAGGTTAATGCCTTGACTATAAAGAGAATAAAGAGACTGACTGTGTAAAATACTATCGAAAGCCTTAGAAAGTTCAAGGGCACAAATGTGAAGACCATGCCCTTTATCTGAAGCATCTTTAAGAAGGCAAGTCAGAGCACGGTGAGCGTGCTGGCAACCGATGCCAGACCGAAAACCGAGCTGGTTCTCCCCAAAATTAGCATTCAAATTGATGAAAGGAAGTGGAATATATTCAAGGATTTTACTAAGATTACAAGCAACCGTGATTGCTTGTAAGAAGAACAGTCCAATGAACACTTACCTCGCTTAGGAACGGAAGTGATAGTTCCACACAAAAAGCTATAAGGAACAACAGAAACAACAGAAATAAGGAACAACAGAAATACACATTTGGAAAAGTAACTGTAAATGGAAAAACAAAGACGGGCAATTTTATTTTAAGATGATAAACACTAATTCCGTCAACATCAACAGAGCTTGATTTCATTTTCTTAACACATGTAATTACAGCATCAACAGAAAGGGGTAGAACTTGTGCCTGAGTCAAGAAAAACGGGAGAACCAAATCCAGTAATTTTGAGTAAAATACGTGCACTGCATAATTCACTTTGGAAAATTTAACTGAATACCACGCTGCGAATACCAATACTGCGCAACTGAATACCAATTAAGCGTGGTCAAACCACGCAGCTGGCGAAATAGGGCAATTAAGTGCTGAATTATCTAATTTAGATGAATTAATCTTTTTGTCCCATTCATTCTTGTTGGTAGGACATTCTAACCCTTTATATCGGCTTGATCGTAAACGTTTTTTAAACATACGCTTAGTTTGTTGTTTTATTTCAAATAAATTTCCGGATAGCGGTGGACCATTATCAATCCATACCCGCAGCAACAATTTGGCTCTATTGTTCACGATTTTCAGTTCAGGGTCAAACAACCAGATTGGTTTCCTTGTACTTCTTCTCACTCGCTCCTGAGGGACGGCAACCTCCTCAGTACGTTTTAAACAACAGAATTTGGTTGTAGTACTGATTCAGTTCATAATTGCTTTTAGTATAGCGAACACTCAGCTGGAGTAAATCAAAGGGTACACGTAAAGAATCAAGGAGTATGGCCAGGGTTGGAATTAGACCCCGGCGCCGCGCCGATGAGGGAAGACCGGCGGCGGCGGGGCAAAAAACAGCACGCCGCGCCGCGCCGCCGGTAGGATGCCGGCGGCGCGCCGCCGGCGCGATCAATGTTGACCACAAACATTAATGTTTTCATCAGTCTTTCTCAAATCACATCTTCAATTTACAACAGATTCGAGCCTATTCATGAGTTCAAAGATTCACAAGTCGCTGGCTGGAAACTGGTCTTCTTCGTTATTCATCAAGAGAAGTAGGAATCTGGTAGAAACGAAATGGCTGTGGCGTTTCAGAACCCTTGCATAATACGAGTTGTTGAAGTATCTATTAGCTATGTATTCTTAACATAAATAATTATCAAAATTAGTAGTTTTTTTCATCGAGCATTACTGCAAATAAAACTTCAAATACCGTATCACAAGATTCGTCAGTTATCTGGGTAAAAACTTTGAATATAACTTTGAACTTAGAAGCTTAATTTTTTCATAATGCCCTTTGCCTATATCGGTTTTGTCACATTTAAAACAGTTGAAATGGGCGACTTTGATATTGATTGTTTTTTTTTTGCTCTTTTGGATTCCTAAGAAGCCTTCTTGTATTAAAAACTGGTTTTTAATTACAATTTAAAAAAAAATGGATTTTAAAGTTTTTTTTTTGGCTTCTTTATAGAATATATGTCATGTAGGCTAAGGCTGAACTGCTGCTTTTTTATCGCTTTTGGCTGCTCTTTTGGATATTATTCATTTTTTCTTTTGGGGATTCTTTCCAAATTATAAACTGATAAATACCTAATATCAGTCAAATTATAAACTGTATCTAAAAGGAGTAAATTTATCAAATTGAAAAATACATGATGAACACTTCACATGAGAACACTTCAATTACAATAACACAAAAAACACTTAATAGTTTATTGGCTATGAAGAAAAATGAAGTGCCAGCTATTTTCTTAGGTAAAAAATGAAAAGCTCATCTGTTTTAAGTGTAATTAAATGAAATAATATGCAGACTGAAGTAGCTCCAGGAAGATGTTGAAATGTTCATCCTAGTTCGTCACTTTTAATCCAAGCAAAATGTTAAGACACTCAGTATCAGTTATTGAGTTTAAGCTTTGATTTCCATATGCTCACAAGAATTACCAAATTTAAGAAAGTCGCAACAATAAGTCACTTATGGTCAAAATACTTAGACTCCTCTTTGATCCCCACCCAGGCTCAAAGCTTCTGCTATGGTCATTTCCATGGAAATCTCCAAAGAGTTTCTTTTTAAAATAGCTTTCAAGCGTAGTTAGGAGCATTTAGACTTTTTTGCTTTTCTTCAAAGCTTTGAAAAAAGTGTTATAATATTCCAAATCTTACATTTGTGCATATTTTTGGTAATCATTTGTGGGGTGATCGAATTTTCTAAACCACTGTAGATACGTAATAACGTTGCAACAATTAGTACCCTGAGGTCATAAGACTGTCAAAGACTCCTCCTTGAACCGCCCAAATTGAAAGCTTTTATTATGACCTGGCCTTTTAATGTAACTTGGGCACTGGACCAAGGGCGCCATTGTTACTCGAGCCCAACGTTAGGTGGGGATGTCGATATCGCTTTTGTCACACCAATTCGTTTTAGGTTGAATCTGCCTGGTACATATGAATGAATGTTTTCAAAGTAAACCCGTTTCATCAATAGGAAAAAAAAAACCGGATTGGACGCATATGTCCCTTTCCGTTTGGACGATAAAACCATGCAAGTGCTGTATCAAGTATAACTCACGAAAATCTTGTTAATTTTGTCAACTTTTCAACTTTTTGGCATCTCTGCTTTCAATAAAAAAATCAAGGTACTATCACTTAAATATAATAACTCCCTATGCCCCCCTTCTGGATACCATCTTGATAGGATACCGTCTCTGCTTTAAATAAAAAAAATAATTAACTTATTGGCACCCCTGCTTAAAAAAAAAAAATCGAGGTATTATCATTTAAATATGATAGCTCAATCCCCCCTCCCCGCCTCTGGATACCACCTTGATAGGATGCCGTCTCTGCTTTAAATTAAAAAAAAAATGAACTTTTTGGGATCCCTGCTTTCAATAAATAAAATTTCGAGCTATTATCATTTAAATATAATACCTCCCTACCCCCCCCCCCCCCCCCCTCTGGATACCACCTTGATAGGATACCGTCCCAGCTTTCATTAGAAAAATAATTTACTGAATAATTAACAAGGTCACTATATGGTCCAAACAAACACGCAAAATAACGTTAAACAGCTTAGTGTTCCTTGAAAAAAAAAATTGAGGGTATGAGTAAAGGGGTACAAAGACAACAACAAAAATGTCGAAATTATTCAGATATACCTCAAATTATTGGAAAACTGAGTGATAGATTCGCCATGGCATTCCATAAGATCCAAGGAATCGAATTAAAAGGGAGCACACGCAAAAGCCAAATAAGGCCAGTAGCCTATGAGAAATCGCAAAATACCCAAGACAATGAACAAGTCCTAATGGGGAGCCCTGGGTCTATCAAAATACTTCAATGGTTTCCCAGGGAATTTGATATCATTTTCTTCTGTCTCCACTTTAAATGAAAAAAATAATTATCTTTTTGGCATCCCTGCTTTCAATAAAGAAAAATGAGGTATTATCATTTAAAAATGATAGCCCCTATCCCCCTCCCCTATAGGCAATAATTTACAATTTATTTATGAATCATATTTTTGGGTTAACTTCCGGTTCAATCTTTAATTCCCCAACCTTGTACATAGCTTAGTCTATAGCTAAATTTTGTCTCAACCGAAGGCTGTTTTTTTTTTTTTTTTTTTTTTTTGGGGGGGGGGGGTAAAAATGTTCCAGAAAGAAGATTTTATTTTCTATCAGGTGTTCAATAATTGAGTATTAAACATTAAGAAAATCTTATCTAAAAACAGCAAAAAAAAAATCTGCAAACTTACAATTCAGCTGTAGAAACAATCTGTCGGCTGTCAATTTCAAAATCAAAAGGCTGAAGCTGCATAGTAGTGAATGGGTTCTATAATTCTATTCAACTTGAAAATAAAATTCTTGACTACGAATGATGTAAGAAATAGCGATTGGGAAACTGCATTCGAAATCATTTAAACTCATTTCATAAAGACAATACTTTTTTTTTGTCAACATATGAAGAACTGTGTATATTGCAATATTTGCAATAGCATATTGCATCTGTCTGGTTTTTATGCAAAGTAACAAAAGAGACGAAAATTAATGAACAAGAGAGCAGTGAAGAATTATGGTATACAAAGTAATATTTGGCAGGGAATGTCACTGGTGATAAATCACTAGGGGTGGCACCGTGATTGCGTGATTTTCGGGGATTCGGGGAACCAAATTTTTTTTGGGGGTGACGCATAGATTTTGGGGGAAATGCCCGCAAATTCGGGGATAGTGCAAGCTTTGCTTGATTTCTAATGAGGAAAATCGAAATACTAAACCACACGAGAAGGAAAAGCTCCGACTTTGCGGTTGACGCAATAAAGAATTGCCGTAAAAATAATTTAAAGTCGACCGAAAGCCGCCGCCTCTGCCGGCGGCGGCGTGCCTGCGGCGCGCCGGCGGCGTTACGACACTTCGACGGCGTTCTACCGGGCCTCTCGTCAGCGGCGTTCGGTCGATCCGCCGGCGCGGCGCCGGGGTCTAGTTGGAATGTATAGTGACATATTAGCATTTTTCCAGCTGCTCCGAACAAACCATTTAGAGGCAGGGGAATCTGACTTGGCTGTACTATTTGTTCTAATCAAAAAGTAGAGCGATAGTGGAAGGTGATCAATATCCTGCTCATCTTCCTGAACGTGCACTGTTGAAGATGCAATAAACGGGGAACAAACAACATGTTCAATATCCGATAGGCTGCCAGAATTATGCACGTACGAAAAAATAGATCCTTCGCAATTAGTCTGTAATTAGGAAGACTATCAAGAAGGTTCACAGTATCCACAGAATCAAGCTTTATGTCAATGTTCATATCATCAACAATAATAAGTTCGTAACCATCCTTGCTTGTTCTATGGAGGAGAGTTTTTAAACTTGCACATGCTTTGGAGAATTTATTCAGAGGAGTCATATTCTTCTCATCATGAGGCATATAAGCATTAATTAAAACAGTTTTGCCGAATCTTATAGCTAGAAAATGCTCGTCCTAAAAAAACATGACGGAGATAAAAAGCTGAGCTTTTGTTTTATAATACATGCTAAGCCCCCGGAAGGCCTTTCAGAAGTAGAAATAGTATTTTTTGTGAAACCAAAGTGATTAGCACTGCGGCGCAGGAAATTAACACTCGTTCCTGTCAAAAGATGTTCCTGAAAGGAACATCTTAAACTTACTGTACAATTCATCAATGGTCAGATCCTTGTTTTTTGTCTCATAAATATTAAAAGATACGACTGATACTGATACAGACATTAATTAGTTTGTGTCAGTTTGCGACTTGCAGTTGCTTTCAGTTTAGGACATGTGAAGCTAAACGAAACATGATTGCCTCCACAGTTTCCACACTTAGGTGACAAATTGTAAGGCGAGTCTCTACTGCAAGGCACATCGCGCACATTTTGGTGTTACACTGGAACAAGACGACTGGAGATGTTCAGGAGACCGGCAAATGTTACAATAGCGGGGAATCGCCTTGAACTCGTAAACACTTAGGTTTTCATATCCTACTTTAAGACCATATCTGAATGCCCCGGCTCTTGACATTGCATAAGAGAATTAAAGTTTTACCGCATTGGAGTTCCTTAGCATTGAAATTCCCTTCAAGAGGCCGTAAAACTTCTTGGTTTGGACTTTTGCAGAAGAGCCAGTTGTTGCTCCAGTTACTGACAAACGGAAATCTTCGGCAACTGACTTATCTATATTGATAATCAGTTTGTCACGTACAGGACGTATACTAGTGATTGATTCATGACCATTTATCTGATCTATCACAACTTTTCGTTTTATTGGGTCTGAGACAGTAGGGGGAAGGTTTGACACAACAATAGTAGCATGCGATTTGGGAATTGTAGGCTTTGGCAGTTGCGGGTAATTCAATTCATAAGCATCCAGCTTGTCGCAACGACCTTGAGTAGTTTCTCCACACGATTAACCTTTTTAGAAAGCCTAGAGTAAGCCACAGCGGGCAGAATGGAACCTCGGCAGGCGACTTGATAACATAAATCGGAGTCGGTACCTCCCCGAAGTCTAATTTTTTAATAAGGTCAAGAATATCTTTTAAATTATTTGTAGAAGTATTCGCACCGATGCGCCGTTGACAATTATCATTAGGCGTACTCTTCGCCCAAAATTCATTTTTTTGCATTAGCAATAATACCGTATTCAAAAAAGTCTATTGCGTGTTGAATAATAATATCGTCTTGTATTCCTTCTTCCCAGTTATTTTGCAGAAAGTTCATTACAGGGCAGTGCACATATTCGCAATTAACCATAGCTTTTTTTCAGTAAAGTGTAAATCAATAGGCTTATATAGGTGTAAATGTTGTATTTGCACTTGGAAGCAGGGTTGCCAACCTGCACACTATGATTAGGCTTAAATTACCACTTACTTGAAACCAGTTTGAATTATAATGAAATAAGAGTCCAGAGACGGTCAGTCCAACGAAAAACTCATATAATCCTAATAGCAAATTGATAGCCTGAATCTAGGCCAGGTCAATTTAATCCAAAACAAAATATTGTGCAGTAACATTCCTGAATTAAATTAAGTTCATAACGCTGAACTAATGAATGTCATGACAGGTCAAGTTCAAAACAGGTGCAATAATTCAGGATGAAAGCGAGTTTCACAGTTCAAATAGTCTAAAAAAGATGTTATTACTTTGAAGACTGAATTGAGACTGATTCACATGCTTATTCATATGCTTAAAAACTATCTTTAAAAAAAAATTCTATCACTTACTTGCGTGAAACTGAAGTTGTTTTCTTCTATATTAATTCAGATGGAACCTGAAAAAGAAAAATATCAAATATTATTCACAGCTTAAGAACAATCTTTTTGAAACAATTCTTAACTTACTTACTTGAAACTAAAGTTGTTTTCTCCCATGTTGACTCAGAGGGAACCGGAAAAAGAAAAATATTCAATATTATTCATATGCTTAAGAACAATCTTTTTGACATAATTTATAACTTACTTATGTAAAATTGAAGTTGTTACCTAAAAAAACTATTCATATGAAAAAGAACAGTCTTTTTCAAATAATTTATAACTTACTTACGTGAAACTGAAGTTGTTTTCTTCCATGCTAACTCAAAGGGAACCTGAAGAAGAAAAATATCAAATATTATTCACAGCTTAAGAACAATCTTTTAAAATAATTTATAACTTACTTAACCTGAAAAAGAAAAATATTCAATGTTATTCATATGAAAAAAATAATCTTTTCCACATAATTTATAACTTACTTACGCGAAACTGAAGTTGTTTTCTTCCATATTAACTCAAAGGGAACCTGAAGAAGAAAAATATCAAATATTATTCACAGCTTAAGAACAATCTTTTTGAAACAATTCTTAACTTACTTACTTGAAACTAAAGTTGTTTTCTTCCATGTTGACTTAGAGGGAACCTGAAAAAAATATCAAATATTCATATGAAAGAGAAATATCTTTTTCAGATAATTTATAACTTACTTACGTGAAACTGCAGTTGTTTTCTTTCATGTTAACTCAAAGGGAACCTGAAAAATAAAAACATCAATATTCAATATTGTTCATATGAAAAAGAAAAATCTTTTTCAAATAATTTATATCTTACTTACTTGAACCTAAAGTTGTTCTCTCCCATGTTGACTCAAAGGGAACATAAAAAGATATATTATTCATATGACAAAGAGCAATCTTTTTCAAATAATTTATAACTTACTTACGTGAAACTGAAGTTGTTTTCTTCCGTGTTAACTCGAAGGGAAACTGAAAAAACATCAAATATTAGTCGTATGCTTAAGAACAATCTTTTTTAAATAGTTTATAACTTACTTACGTGAAACTGAAGTGGTTTTCTTCCATGTCAACTCAAAGGGAATCTGAAAAAGAAATATATAAAATATTATTCATATGCTTAAAAACAATCTTTTGAAACAATTTATAACCCGGAACTTACTTACTTGAAACTAAAATTGTTTTTTTCCATGTTGACTCAGAGGGAACCTGAAAAAGAAAAATATAAATATTATTTATGTGAAAAAGAACAATCTTTTTCAATTAATTTATAACCTGAAAAAGAAAAATATTCAATATTATTCATATGAAAAAGAACAATCTTTTTCAAATAATTTATAACTTACTTACGTGAAACTGAAGTGGTTTTCTTCCATGTCAACTCAAAGGGAATCTGAAAAAGAAAAATATAAAATATTATTCATATGCTTAAAAACAATCTTTTGAAACAATTTATAAAGCGGAACTTACTTACTTGAAACTAAAATTGTTTTTTTTCCATGTTTACTCAGAGGGAACCTGAAAAAGAAAAATATAAATATTATTTATGTGAAAAAGAACAATCTTTTTCAATTAATTTATAACTTACTTACGTTAAACTGAAGTTGTTTTCTTCTATATTGACTCAGAGCCGAACCTGAAAAATAAAAATATCAAATATTAGTCATATGCTTAAAAATAATCTTTTTGAAATAATTTATAACTTACTTATTTGAACCTAAAGTTGTTTTCTCCCATGTTGACTCAGAGGGAACCTGAAAAAGAAAATTATTCAATATTATTTATATGAAAAAGAACAACCCTTTTCAAATAATTTATAACTTACTTACTTGAAACTGAAGTTCTTTTCTTCCATGTTAACTCAAAGTGAACCTGAAAAAGAAAAATATTCAATATTTTTCATATGCTTAAGAACAATCTTTTTCAAATAATTTATAACTTACTTACTTGAAACTAAAGTTTTTTTCTCCATGTTGACTACGAGGGAACCTGAAAAAGAAAAATATGAAATATTAGTCATATTCTTAAGAATAATCTTTTTTAAATAATTTATAACTTACTTACGTGAAACTAAAGTTGTTTTCTTCCATGTTAACTCAAAGGGAACCTGAAAAAGAAAAATATAAGAAACATTATTCATATGCTTAAGAAAAATCTTGAACTTGAAAAAGAAAAATATTCCATATTATTCACATGCTTAAGAACAATCTTTTCGAAACAATTCTTAACTTACTTACGTGAAACCAAAGTTGTTTTCTTCCATGTTAACTCAAAGGGAACCTGAAAAAGACGAGTATAAGAAACATTATTCATATGCTTAAGAAAAATCTTGGTCAAATAATTTTTAACTTACTTACTTGAAACTAAAGTTTTTTTCTCCATGTTGACTACGAGGGAACCTGAAAAAGAAAAATATAAAATATTAGTCATATGAAAAAGAACAGTCTTTTTCAAATGATTTATAACCTACTTAAGTGAAATTGAAGTTGTTTTCTTCCATGTTAACCCAAAGGGAATCTGAAGAAGAAAAACATCAAATATTATCCACATGCTTAAGAACAATCTTTTCGAAACAATTCTTAACTTACTTACTTGAATCTAAAATTGTTTTCTTCCATGTTGACTCAGAGGGAACTTGAAAAAGAAAAATATTCAACATTATTCATATTTAAAAGAACAATCTTTTTGAAATAATTTATAATTTACTTACATGAAACTGAAGTTGTTTTCTTCCACGTTGACTCAATGGGTACCTAAAAAAGAAAAAAAAAATATTATCCATATGAAAAAGAACAATCTCTTTCAAATAATTTACAACTTACTTGCGTGAAACTGAAGTTGCTTCCATCCATGTTAACTCAAATGGACCCTAAAAAAGAAAAAAAAATTATTTATATGAAAAAAAACAATATTTTCAAATAATTTATAACTTACTAACGTGAAACTGAAGTTGTTTTCTTCCATGTTAACTCAAAGGAAACCTGAAAAGGAAAACATCAAATATTAGTCATATGCTTAAGAACAATCTTTTTGAAATAATTTATCACTTACTTACTTGAAACAAAAGTTTTTGTTCTCCACGTTGACTACGATGGAACCTAAAAAAGAAAAATCTAAATATTAGTCATCTGCTTAAGAATAATCTTTTTGAATAATTAGTAACTTACTTACGTGAAACTAAAGTTTTTTTTCTTCCATGTTAACCCAAAGGGAACCTGAAAAAGAAAAATATTCAATATTATTCATACTAAAAAGAACAATCTTTTTCAGATAATTTATAACTTACTTACGTGAAACTGAAGTTGTTTTCTTCCATGTTAACTCAAAGGGAACCTGAAAAAGAAAAACATCAAATATTAGTTACATGCTTAAAATCAATCTTTTTGAAATAATTTATAACTTACTTACTTGAATCAGAGGGAACCTAAAAAAGAAAAAAATATTATTCATATGAAAAAGAACAATCTTTTTCAAATATATGATAACTTACTTACGTGAAACTGAAGTTGTTTTCCTCCAGGTTGACTCATTGGGAACCTGAAAAAGAAAAACATCAATTTTTAGTCATATGCGTAAGAATAATCTTTTTCAAATAATTTATAACTTACTTACTTGAAACTAAAGTTGTTTTGTTCCGTGTTAACTCAAAGGGAACCTGAAAAAGAAAAACATCAAATATTAATCATTTGCTTAAGAATAATCTTTATGAATTAATTTATAACTTACTTACTTGAACCTAAAGTTGTCTTCTCCCATGTTGACTCAGAGGGAACCTGAAAAAGAAAAATATTCAATATTATTCATATGCTTAAGAACAATCTTTTTCAAATAATTTATAACTTACTTACCTGAAACTGAAGTTGTTGTTCTCCACGTTGACTCAATGGGAATCTAAAAAAGAAAGGAATATTATCCATATGAAAAAGAACAATCTTTTTCAGATAATTTATAGCTTACTTACGTTAAACTGAAGTTGTTTTCTTTCATGCTAACTCAAAGGGAACCCGAAAAAGAAAAATATTCAATATTTTTCATATGCTTAAGAACAATCTTTTTCAAATAATTTATAACTTACTTACTTGAAACTAAAGTTTTTTTTCTCAATGTTGACTACGAGGGAACCTGAAAAAGAAAAATATGAAATATTAGTCATATTCTTAAGAATAATCTTTTTCAAATAATTTATAACTTACTTACGTGAAACTAAAGTTGTTTTCTTCCATGTTAACTCAAAGAGAACTTGAAAAAGAAAAATATTCCATATTATTCACATGCTTAAGAACAATCTCTTCGAAACCATTCTTAACTTACTTACGTGAAACCAAAGTTGTTTTCTTCCATGTTAACTCAAAGGGAACCTGAAAAAGAAAAATATAAGAAACATTATTCATATGCTTAAGAAAAATCTTGGTCAAATAATTTTTAACTTACTTACTTGAAACTAAAGTTGTTTTGTTCCGTGTTAACTCAAAGGGAACCTGAAAAAGAAAACCATCAAATATTAATCATTTGCTTAAGAATAATCTTTTTCAAATAATTTATAACTTACTTACGTGAAACTAAAGTTGTTTTCTTCCATGTTGACTCAGAGGGAACCTGAAAAAGAAAAATATTCAATATTATTTATATGCTTAAGAACAATCTTTTTGAAATAATTTATAACTTACTTACCTGAAACTGAAGTTGTTGTTCTCCACGTTGACTCAATGGGAACCTAAAAAAGAAAGGAATATTATCCATATGAAAAAGAACAATCTTTTTCAGATAATTTATAGCTTACTTACGTTAAACTGAAGTTGTTTTCTTCCATGCTAACTCAAAGGGAACCCGAAAAAGAAAAATTTTCAATATTTTTCATATGCTTAAGAACAATCTTTTTCAAATAATTTATAACTTACTTACTTGAAACTAAAGTTTTTTTCTCCATGTTGACTACGAGGGAACCTGAAAAAGAAAAATATGAAATATTAGTCACATTCTTAAGAATAATCTTTTTCAAATAATTTATAACTTACTTACGTGAAACTAAAGTTGTTTTCTTCCATGTTAACTCAAAGAGAACTTGAAAAAGAAAAATATTCCATATTATTCACATGCTTAAGAACAATCTTTTCGAAACAATTCTTAACTTACTTACGTGAAACCAAAGTTGTTTTCTTCCATGTTAACTCAAAGGGAACCTGAAAAAGAAAAGTATAAGAAACATTATTCATATGCTTAAGAAAAATCTTGGTCAAATAATTTATAACTTACTTATTTGAAACTAAAGTTGTTTTGTTCCGTGTTAACTCAAAGGGAACCTGAAAAAGAAAACCATCAAATATTAATCATTTGCTTAAGAATAATCTTTATGAATTAATTTATAACTTACTTACTTGAACCTAAAGTTGTCTTCTCCCATGTTGACTCAGAGGGAACCTGAAAAAGAAAAATATTCAATATTATTCATATGCTTAAGAACAATCTTTTTGAAATAATTTATAACTTACTTACCTGAAACTGAAGTTGTTGTTCTCCACGTTGACTCAATGGGAACCTAAAAAAGAAAGAAATATTATCCATATGAAAAAGAACAATCTTTTCCTGATAATTTATAGCTTACTTACGTTAAACTGAAGTTGTTTTCTTCCATGTTAACTCAAAGGGAACCTGAAAAAGAAAAATATTCAATATTATTCATATGCTTAAGAAAAATCTTGGTCAAATAATTTATAACTTACTTACTTGAAACTAAAGTTTTTTTTCTCCATGTTGACTACGAGGGAACCTGAAAAAGAAAAATATGAAATATTAGTCATATTCTTAAGAATAATCTTTTTCAAATAATTTATAACTTACTTACGTGAAACTAAAGTTGTTTTCTTCCATGTTAACTCAAAGAGTACTTGAAAAAGAAAAATATTCCATATTATTCACATGCTTAAGAACAATCTTTTCGAAACAATTCTTAACTTACTTACGTGAAACCAAAGCTGTTTTCTTCCATGTTAACTCAAAGGGAACCTGAAAAACAAAAATATAAGAAACATTATTCATATGCTTAAGAAAAATCTTGGTCAAATAATTTATAACTTACTTACTTGAAACTAAAGTTTTTTTTCTCCATGTTGACTACGAGGGAACCTGAAAAAGAAAAATATAAAATATTAGTCATATGAAAAAGAACAGTCTTTTTCAAATGAGTCATAACCTACTTAAGTGAAATTGAAGTTGTTTTCTTCCATGTTAACCCAAAGTGAACCTGAAGAAGAAAAACATCAAATATTATCCACAACTTAAGAACAATCTTTTCGAAACAATTCTTAACTTACTTACGTGAAACCAAAGTTGTTTTCTTCCATGTTAACTCAAAGGGAACCTGAAAAACAAAAATATAAGAAACATTATTCATATGCTTAAGAAAAATCTTGGTCAAATAATTTTTAACTTACTTACTTGAAACTAAAGTTTTTTTTTCTCCATGTTGACTATGAGGGAACCTGAAAAAGAAAAATATAAAATATTAGTCATATGAAAAAGAACAGTCTTTTTCAAATGATTTATAACCTACTTAAGTGAAATTGAAGTTGTTTTCTTCCATGTTAACCCAAAGTGAACCTGAAGAAGAAAAACATCAAATATTATCCACAGCTTAAGAACAATCTTTTCGAAACAATTCTTAACTTACTTACTTGAATCTAAAGTTGTTTTCTTCCATGTTGACTGAGAGGGAACTTGAAAAAGAAAAATATTCAACATTATTCATATTTAAAAGAACAATCTTTTTGAAATAATTTATAATTTACTTACATGAAACTGAAGTTGTTTTCTTCCACGTTGACTCAATGGGTACCTAAAAAAGAAAAAAAATATTATTCATATGAAAAAGAACAATCTCTTTCAAATAATTTACAACTTACTTGCGTGAAACTGAAGTTGCTTCCATCCATGTTAACTCAAAGGGACCCTAAAAAAGAAAAAAAAATATTTATATGAAAAAGAACAATATTTTCAAATAATTTATAACTTACTAACGTGAAACTGAAGTTGTTTTCTTCCATGTTAACTCAAAGGAATGAAAAGGAAAACATCACATATTAGTCATATGCTTAAGAACACTCTTTTTGAAATAATTTATCACTTACTTACTTGAAACAAAAGTTTTTTTTCTCCACGTTGACTACGATGGAACCTAAAAAAGAAAAATCTAAATATTAGTCATCTGCTTAAGAATAATCTTTTTGAATAATTAGTAACTTACTTACGTGAAACTAAAGTTTTTTTTCTTCCATGTTAACCCAAAGGGAACCTGAAAAAGAAAAATATTCAATATTATTCATACTAAAAAGAACAATCTTTTTCAAATAATTTATAACTTACTTACGTGAAACTGAAGTTGTTTTCTTCCATGTTAACTCAAAGGGAACCTGAAAAAGAAAAACATCAAATATTAGTTACATGCTTAAAATCAATCTTTTTGAAATAATTTATAACTTACTTACTTGAATCAGAGGGAACCTAAAAAAGAAAAAAAATATTATTCATATGAAAAAGAACAATCTTTTTCAAATATATGATAACTTACTTACGTGAAACTGAAGTTGTTTTCCTCCAGGTTGACTCATTGGGAACCTGAAAAAGAAAAACATCAATTTTTAGTCATATGCGTAAGAAAAATCTTTTTCAAATAATTTATAACTTACTTATTTGAAACTAAAGTTGTTTTGTTCCGTGTTAACTCAAAGGGAACCTGAAAAAGAAAAACATCAAATATTAGTCATTTGCTTAAGAATAGTCTTTATGAATTAATTTATAACTTACTTACTTGAACCTAAAGTTGTCTTCTCCCATGTTGACTCAGAGGGAACCTGAAAAAGAAAAATATTCAATATTATTCATATGCTTAAGAACAATCTTTTTGAAATAATTTATAACTTACTTACCTGAAACTGAAGTTGTTGTTCTCCACGTTGACTCAATGGGAATCTAAAAAAGAAAGGAATATTATCCATATGAAAAAGAACAATCTTTTTCAGATAATTTATAGCTTACTTACGTTAAACTGAAGTTGTTTTCTTCCATGCTAACTCAAAGGGAACCCGAAAAAGAAAAACATCAAATATTAGTCCTATGCGTAAGAACAATCTTTTTGAAACAATTTATAACTTACTTACGTGAAACTAAAGTTGTTTTGTTCCATGTTGACTCAAAGGGAACCTGAAAAAGAAAAATATCAAATATTAATCATATGCTTAAGAACAATCTTTTGAAATAATTTATAACTTACTTACGTGAAACTAAAGGGGTTTTTCTTCCATATTGACTCAGAGGGAACCCGAAAAAGAGAGAATATGAAATATTAGCGATATCCTTAAGAACAATCTTTTTCAAATGATTTATAACTTGCTTGTGTAACTGAAGTTCATCCATATTGACTCAGAGGGAACCTGAAAAAAATCAAATATTATTCATATGCTTAAGAACAATCTCTTTGAAATAATTTATAACTTATCTACTTGAAACTAAAGTTGTGTTCCTCAATGTTGGCTCAATGGGAACCTGACAAAGAAAGAGATCAAATATTATTCATATGAAAAAGAACGGTCTTTTTCAAATAATTTCTAACTTACTTACGTGAAATTGAAGTTGTTTTCTTCCACATTAACTCAAAGAGAACCTGAAAAAGAAAAACGTCAAATATTAATCATATGCTTCAGAACAATCTTTTGAAATATTTTATAATTTACTTAGGTGAAACTAAAGTTGTTTTATTCCATTTTGACTCGAAGGGAACCCGAAAAAGAAAAATATCAAATATTAGTCATATGCTTAAGAACTATCTTTTCAAATAATTTATAACTTACTTACGTAAAACTGAAGTTGTTTTCCTCCATGTTGACTCAATTGAAACCTGAAAAAGAAAAATATAGGATATTATTCATATGAAAAAGAACAATATTTTTTAAGTAATTGATAACTTACTTACGTGAAACTGAAATTGTTTTCTCTCATGTTAACTCAAAGAGAACCTGAAAAAGAAAAACGTCAAATATTAATCATATGCTTCAGAACAATCTTTTGAAATATTTTATAATTTACTTAGGTGAAACTAAAGTTGTTTTCAGCCATATTGATTCAAAGGGAACCTGAAAAAGAAAAAATATCAAATATTAGTCACATGAGAACTATCTTTTCAAATAATTTATCACTTACTTGCGTAACTGATGTTGTTTTCTTCCATATTGAGTCAGAGGTATTGACCATATTGCCAAATATTAAATATTAGTCATATGCTTAAGAACAATCTTTTTGAAATAATTTGTAACTTACGTACTTGAAACAAAAGTTATGTTCTTCCTGACTCAGAAGGAACCTGAAAAAGAAAAATATGAAATATTAGCCTTATGCTTAAGAACAATCTTTTTTAAATGATTTATAATTTACTTACGAGAAATAATTTACTTATTGAAATAATTTATAACTTACTTACGTGAAATTGAAGCTGTTTTCTTCCATGTTGACTCAAGCGGAATCTGAAAAAGAAAATACCAAATATTAGTCATATGCTTAAGAACCATCTTTTTCAAATTATTTGTAACTTACTTACGTGAAACTGAAGTTGTTTTCCTCCGTGTTGACTCAATAGGAACCTGAAAAATATCAAATTTTATTCATATGAAAAAGAAAAATCTTTTTCAAGTAATTTATAACTTGCTTACGTGAAACTGAAGTTGTTTTCTTCCATGTTAACTCAAAGGATATCTCAAAAAGAAAATATCAAATATTAGTCATACGCTTAAGAATAATCCTTATCAAATAATTTGTAACTTACTTACGTGAATTTAAAGATTTTTCTTCCATATTGACTAAGAGGGAACCCGAAAAGAAAATGTCAAATATTAGTCATTTGCTTAAGAATAGTCTTTTTGAAATAATTCGTAACTTACTTACGTGATATCGAAGTTGTTTTCTTCCATGTTGACTCGAAGGGAACTTGAAAAAGAAAAATATCAAAAATTAATCATATGCTAAAGAACAATCTTTTGAAATAATTTATAACTTACTTACGTGAAACTAAAGTTGTTTTCTTCCATGTTAACTCAAAGGGAACCTGAAAAAGAAAAATATAAGAAACATTATTCATATGCTTAAGAAAAATCTTGGTCAAATAATTTTTAACTTACTTACTTGAATTTAAAGATTTTTCTTCCATATTGACTAAGAGGGAACCCGAAAAGAAAATGTCAAATATTAGTCATTTGCTTAAGAATAGTCTTTTTGAAATAATTCGTAACTTACTTACGTGATATCGAAGTTGTTTTCTTCCATGTTGACTCGAAGGGAACTTGAAAAAGAAAAATATCAAAAATTAATCATATGCTAAAGAACAATCTTTTGAAATAATTTATAACTTACTTACGTGAAACTAAAGTTGTTTTCTTCCATATTGACTCAAAGGGAACCCGAAAAAGAATGAATATGAAATATTAGCGATATGCTTAAAAACAATTTTTTTTCAAATAATTTATCACTTACTTGCGTAAATGAAGTTTTCTTCCTTATTGACTCAGAAGGAACCTGAAAAAAAATCAAATATTAGTCATATGCTTAAGAACAATCTCTTTGAAATAATTTGTAACCTACCAATTTGAAACTTAAGTTGTGTTCCTCCCTGTTGACTCAATGGGAACCTGAAAAAGAAAAAGATCAAATATTATTCATATTAAAAAGAACGATTTTTTTCAAATAATTTATAACTTACGTGAAACTGAAGTTGTTTTCTTCCACATTAACTCAAAGAGAACCTGAAAAATAAAAACATCAAATATTAGTCATATGCATAAGAACAATCTTTTTGAAATAATTTATAATTTACTTAGTTGAAACTGAAGCTGTATTCTTCCATGTTGACTCAGAGGGATCCCGAAAAAGAAAAATTATCAAATATTAGTCATATGCTTAAGAACTATCTTTTTCAAATGATTTATAACTTACTTACGGAAAACTGAAGTTGTTATCCTCCATGTTGACTCAATGGGAACCTGAAAAAGAAAAAGATCAAATATTATTCATATTAAAAAGAACGATTTTTTTCAAATAATTTATAACTTACGTGAAACTGAAATTGTTTTCTTCCATGTTAACTCAAAGAGAACCTGAAAAAGAAAAACATCAAATATTAATCTTATGCTTAAGAACAATCTTTTGAAATAATTTAAAACTTACTTACATGAAACTAAAGTTGTTTTTAGCCATATTGACTCAGATGGAACCTGAAAAAGAAAAAATATCTAATATTAGTCACATGAGAACTATCTTTTTCAAATAATTTGTCACTTACTTGCGTAACTGAAGTTGTTTTCTTCCATATTGACTCAGAGGAAACCTGAAAAAAAATATCAAATATTAGTCATATGCTTTAGAACAATTTTTTTGAAATAATTTGTAACTTTCTTACTTGAAACAAAAGCTATGTTCTTCCTGACTCAGAAGGAACCTGAAAAAGAAAAATATGAAATATTAGCCTTATGCTTAAGAACAATCTTTTTCAAATGATTTATAACTTACTTACGAGAAAATAAAGTGTTTTCTTCCATGGAACCTGAAAACATCAAATATTACTCATTAATATTAATATTATACATTAAATATTATTCAAACAACAAATATTACATGAAACTAAAGTTGTTTTCTTCCATGTAAACTCAGAGGGAACCTGAAGCAGAAAAATATCAAATATTAATCATATGCTTAAGAACAATCTTTTTGAAATAATTTATAACTTGTTTACGTGAAATTGAAGTTGTTTTCTTCCATGTTGACTCAAGGGGAATCTGAAAAAGAAAATACGAAATATTAGTCATATGCTTAAGAACTATCTTGTTCATATTATTTGTAACTTACTTATGTGAAACTGAAGTTGTTTTCCTCCATGTTGACTCAATGGGAACCTGAAAAATATCAAATATTATTCATATGAAAAAGAAAAATCTTTTTCAAGTAATTTATAACTTGCTTACGTGAAACTGAAGTTGTTTTCTTCAATGTTAGCTCAGTGAGAATCTGAAAAAGAGAACAATCTTTTTCAAATAATTTATAACTTACTTACGTGAACTTGAAGTTGTTTTCTTCCATGCTGACTCAGAGGGAACCTGAAAAAGAATAATATCAAATATTAGTCATGTGCTTAAGAACAAGCTTTTTAAAATAATTTATAACTTACTTACGTAAAACTGAAGTTGTTTTCTTCCGTTTTGACTCAGAGGGAACCTGAAAAAGAAAAATATTAAATATCAGTCATATGCTTGAGAACAATCTTTTCCAAATAATTTGACTCAGAGGGAACCTGATAATTTGACTCAGAGGGAACCAATAATTTGACTCAGAGGGAACCAAATAATTTGACTCAGAGGGAACCTGAAAAAGAAAAATATTAAATATTAGTCATATGCTTGAGAACAAACTTTTTGAAATAATTTTTGAACAAACTTTTTGAACAAACTTTTTGAACAAACTTTTTGAACAAAACTTTTTGAACAAACTTTTTGAAAAAAAGAAAAATCTTTTTCAAGTAATTTATAACTTGCTTACGTGAAACTGAAGTTGTTTTCTTCAATGTTAGCTCAGTGGGAATCTGAAAAAGAGAACAATCTTTTTCAAATAATTTATAACTTACTTACGTGAACTTGAAGTTGTTTTCTTCCATGCTGACTCAGAGGGAACCTGAAAAAGAATAATATCAAATATTAGTCATGTGCTTAAGAACAAGCTTTTTAAAATAATTTATGACTTACTTACGCGACATTGGAGTTGTTTTCTTCCATGTTGGCTCAAGGGGAATCTGAAAAAGAAAATACCAAATATTAGTCATATGCTTAAGAACTATCTTTTTCAAATAATTTATAACTTACATACGTGAAACTGAAGTTGTTTTCTTACATGTTAACTCAAGGGGAACCTGAAAATGAAAAATATCAAATATTAGTCATATGCTTAAGAACTATCTTTTTAAAATAATTTATAACTTACTTACGTAAAACTGAAGTTGTTTTCTTCCGTTTTGACTCAGAGGGAACCTGAAAAAGAAAAATATTAAATATTAGTCATATGCTTAAGAACAATCTTTTCGAAATAATTTATAACTTACTTACATAAAACTAAAGTTGTTTTCTTCCATGCTGACTCAGAGGGAACCTGAAAAAGAAAAATATTAAATATTAGTCATATGCTTTAGAACAAACTTTTTTGAAATAATTTATTACTTACCTAAAAGTACAAGTATAACTTACTTACGTGAACTTGAAGTTGTTTTCTTCCATGCTGACTCAGAGGGAACCTGAAAAAGAATAATATCAAATATTAGTCATGTGCTTAAGAACAAGCTTTTTAAAATAATTTATAACTTACTTACGCGACATTGGAGTTGTTTTCTTCCATGTTGGCTCAAGGGGAATCTGAAAAAGAAAATACCAAATATTAGTCATATGCTTAAGAACTATATTTTAAAAATAATTTATAACTTACTTACGTAAATCTGAAGTTGTTTTCTTCCGTTTTGACTCAGAGGGAACCTTCAAAAGAAAAATATTAAATATTAGTCATATGCTTTAGAACAAACTTTTTTGAAATAATTTATTACTTACCTAAAAGTACAAGTATAACTTACAACTTACAACTGAAACGTGCAACTGAAGTTGTTTTCTTCCATGTTAACTCTAAGGGAACCTGAAAAAGAAAAACATTAATATTAGTCATGTGCTTAAGAATTCTCTTTTTCAAATAATTTATAACTTACATACGTGAAACTGAAGATGTTTTCTTCCATGTTAACTCTAAGGGAACCTGAAAAAGAAAAACATTAATATTAGTCATATGCTTAAGAATTCTCTTTTCCAAATAATTTATAACTTACTTACGTGAAACTGAAGTTGTTTTCTTCCATGTTAACTCAAAGGGAACCTGAAAAAGAAAAATATTAATATTAGTCATGTGCTTAAGAATTCTCTTTTTCAAATAATTTATAACTTACATACGTGAACTTGAAGTTGTTTTCTTCCATGTTAACTCTAAGGGAACCTGAAAAAGAAAAACATTAATATTAGTCATGTGCTTAAGAATTCTCTTTTTCAAATAATTTATAACTTACATACGTGAACTTGAAGTTGTTTTCTTCCATGTTAACTCTAAGTGAACCTGAAAAAGAAAAACATTAATATTAGTCATATGCTTAAGAATTCTCTTTTTCAAATAATTTATAACTTACTTACGTGAAACTGAAGTTGTTTTCTTCCGTTTTGACTCAGAGGGAACCTGAAAAAGAAAAATATTAAATATTAGTCATATGCTTTAGAACAAACTTTTTTGAAATAATTTATTACTTACCTAAAAGTACAAGTATAACTTACAACTTACAACTGAAACGTGCAACTGAAGTTGTTTTTTTCCATGTTAACTCTAAGGGAACCTGAAAAAGAAAAACATTAATATTAGTCATGTGCTTAAGAATTCTCTTTTTCAAATAATTTATAACTTACATACGTGAAACTGAAGTTGTTTTCTTCCATGTTAACTCTAAGGGAACCTGAAAAAGAAAAACATTAATATTAGTCATATGCTTAAGAATTCTCTTTTCCAAATAATTTATAACTTACTTACGTGAAACTGAAGTTGTTTTCTTCCATGTTAACTCAAAGGGAACCTGAAAAAGAAAAACATTAATATTAGTCATGTGCTTAAGAATTCTCTTTTTCAAATAATTTATAACTTACATACGTGAAACTGAAGTTGTTTTCTTCCATGTTAACTCTAAGGGAACCTGAAAAAGAAAAACATTAATATTAGTCATGTGCTTAAGAATTCTCTTTTTCAAATAATTTATAACTTACATACGTGAACTTGAAGTTGTTTTCTTCCATGTTAACTCTAAGGGAACCTGAAAAAGAAAAACATTAATATTAGTCATGTGCTTAAGAATTCTCTTTTTCAAATAATTTATAACTTACATACGTGAAACTGAAGTTGTTTTCTTCCATGTTAACTCTAAGGGAACCTGAAAAAGAAAAACATTAATATTAGTCATGTGCTTAAGAATTCTCTTTTTCAAATAATTTATAACTTACATACGTGAACTTGAAGTTGTTTTCTTCCATGTTAACTCTAAGGGAACCTGAAAAAGAAAAACATTAATATTAGTCATGTGCTTAAGAATTCTCTTTTTCAAATAATTTATAACTTACATACGTGAAACTGAAGTTGTTTTCTTCCATGTTAACTCTAAGGGAACCTGAAAAAGAAAAACATTAATATTAGTCATGTGCTTAAGAATTCTCTTTTTCAAATAATTTATAACTTACATACGTGAACTTGAAGTTGTTTTCTTCCCTGTTAACTCTTAAGGGAACCTGAAAAAGAAAAACATTAATATTAGTCATGTGCTTACGAATTCTCTTTTCCAAATAAGTTATAACTTACTTACGTAAAACTGAAGTTGTTTTCTTCCGTTTTGACTCAGAGGGAACCTTCAAAAGAAAAATATTAAATATTAGTCATATGCTTTAGAACAAACTTTTTTGAAATAATTTATTACTTACCTAAAAGTACAAGTATAACTTACAACTTACAACTGAAACGTGCAACTGAAGTTGTTTTTTTCCATGTTAACTCTAAGGGAACCTGAAAAAGAAAAACATTAATATTAGTCATGTGCTTAAGAATTCTCTTTTTCAAATAATTTATAACTTACATACGTGAAACTGAAGTTGTTTTCTTCCATGTTAACTCTAAGGGAACCTGAAAAAGAAAAACATTAATATTAGTCATATGCTTAAGAATTCTCTTTTCCAAATAATTTATA